>LS824331.1:0-16439 GCA_900490955.1 Micoletzkya japonica
GGGTCAAAATCCTCGATAATTTGATGCGATTCTTAGTTGACATTCGACGAAAAACGGTCAGGTTTTCCTTGAAATCTCAGTAATTCTTCGTCGACGTTCGAAAAAAACGGTTATTCTTTTTTGTCTTTCAACGAAAAGCGGTCGGGTCCCTTTCCTCTTTAGGAAAATCAGACCGCTTCTCATCGAATGTCACCAAAGAATCATAGCAAATGTTCGAGGATTTTTGACCCCTCCCCTCGACACTGAACGCACCATAAGTAGATACTTTGTTCCTGCACTCGTACTCCTATGTGGTCTAGTGGTTAGGATTCGTGGTTTTCACCCACGCGGCCCGGGTTCGATTCCCGGCATGGGAAGCCTTTTTGCAAATTACAATTCTTACTCATCTACAACAAGAACGACATGTAAAGCGATAGCTTTGTTTCTTCTCTCGTCCTCCCATGTGGTCTAGTGGTTAGGATTCGTGGTTTTCACCCACGCGGCCCGGGTTCGATTCCCGGCATGGGAAGTCTTTTTGCAAATGTAATGGAGGGAGAGTAAATCCTCGCTAGGTCGAGGTTCTATAGGTACAGACAATCTAAGGACAGACACACTTCTTTTGGCATACACGTTCCATTCACCAAGCACACTAAACACTTCCACTCTTTTGCTCTTCGAACCGCTCGTTGGTTCTCGAAATTGCCCACTCATATTGTTTCGGCCCCCTCAATTCCTTCGTTCAAATCTCGCCTATCACTTTCTCCCCTTGTCCCTCACTTCGCGTCGTGATTCCCTTGTCCCCCTTCCGACCTCTGTGAGTAAGGTTCCATTCTCGATAACCCGCCTCGGGCTGCTCGTCACACGCACTCACGGTCACTCTCTCACCGACTCCCTCCCGGTCACTCGCACGCTCCCTCCACGTGCACTCATCGCATCCTCCCCTCAAGGATCGCAGACAAGACTCAAGCAGCACCACACTCCATGGGAAGGATGGGCCTGAGAAGCAGAGATCACCCCCCCCCCTCCCCCTCTTTCGTCCACCACATTATACCCCCTCGTGTCTCCTGTGAAATCACTATTATACCTATTCGTTTCGTTTCGGTAAACCCGATGATAAAAAAAATTACAATTCTTACTCATCTGCAACAAGAGCGAAATGTAAAGCTATCCTTTGTTTCTTCTCTCGTCTCCCATGTGGTCTAGTGGTTAGGATTCGTGGTTTTCACCCACGCCGCCCGGGTTCGTTTCCCGGCATGGGAAGTCTTTTTGCAAATTACAATTCTTACTCATCTGCAACAAGAACGACATGTAAAGCTATCCTTTGTTTCTTCTCTCGTCCTCCCATGTGGTCTAGTGGTTAGGATTTATTTTATTTATTTATTTATCGTTTGCACGATGAGGTGCGCGGCAGGATTGGGGAGGGTTACGATAAGAAAGGGGAGGAAATCTTGGGTGAATCTTCACTTGAAAAAAAAACTTCGTTACGGGGTGGGGACGATGCTTGACTTTCAAGACTTCTAGATGGGGAAGGGCAGCCGTAGAAGAAGGAAAAACGAAGAAGAGGGAAGGAGACGACTTGTTAGGCTAGGGGCACCTTTGACTTGCCTAAGGTCAAAGGGGATTCACCTCATCTTCTTGGTAGAATGACGGGGGAAGGGGACGAATAGCGAGAGACGACAGGGTCACCCGACCACCCGATACGAGGGAAGAGAGAATGAATTTACGAGGGAAGAGAGAATTTACGAGGGCGATTCCCGGCATGGGAAGTCTTTTTGCAAATTACAGTTCTTACTCATCTGCAACAAGAACGACATGTAAAGCTATCCTTCGTTTCTTCTCTCGTCCTCCCATGTGGTCTAGTGGTTAGGATTCGTGGTTTTCACCCACGCGGCCCGGGTTCGATTCCCGGCATGGGAAGTCTTTTTGAAAATTACAATTCCCCCGCGGCGCAGTTATTCATTTCCAACGTCAGCAAGAACGACTTGTTAAGTAATCATTTGCTTCTGATTTCTTCCATCTAGTTTCCATCACGGTAACCTTCTATTTAGGAGTATTTTGTGTGCACGTGTTCTTTTTTTGTGGAGCGAGCCCTTTGGGAAGCAAACAAACAAACAAACAAACAAACAAACAAACCACTGACCGTGCTCACTATCGTCGAGGTTGCGTGGGACAACAGAGAGAGGGGGAGAGAGAGCGGCACGCGTACTCTGCACTCAGCGAAATTTCACCACCATACAGCACCTAGTGAATTTCACCACCATACAGCACCACATAAATTTCACCAGCCCGATGGTGAATTTTGCTCCATTTGTGTGAATGATTCACTAGGTGCCGTTTGGTGGTGAAATTTCGCTCAGTGTACCCTCGCACCTCATTCCCTTGTGTCTGCACCCAAGCGTCTTGTTCGAGGTACATTTTCAAAGCAAAAGTATGTTTAATTTGTGTATTTATTTATCAGTTTGAATTTCATTGCCTTTTACCTCCTCACTGTTTTAAGCCTCCCTTTAAAGAGCAGATAGCATAAATAAGTGATGACATCAAGAAATGCATATATCGGAGTTGTTGAGCTCCCATGGTACTTTTCCGTCACTGTTTCTTTTATGCTCTCACAAGATCATCTAATCTTTTTATCTGTGTGACATGAGACAACAAATCTTTCATCCGGACACGTCGCAAGTTGTGCAGTTGAGCTACTAGGACTACGCTACGCAGTTAAATAGTTTATATGATATATAGGTAAATAAGTTAGGTGTGTGTTTGTGTGCGTGCGTAGTGCGTGCGTGAGCATCCAGAGAATGAGTAGAAAATGAGGAAAAAGAGGAAAAAAAGGAAAGGAAAGACAAGGTCATGAACAGGACGGCTGAGTGGTACATGTACGACTGAGCCTAGGGAGGGATGGTGACCGGGACAAAGTACTGGGGAAGCGTTCTAAATAGCGGTTCGGCTCTGTAGGTTAGCGCATAAGGCCTACTACTGAAGCCTGAAGCGGGGGGCTCCCATGTACAAGACTAGCAAACGAGAACGGCACGGTTAGTGGCGAGAGGAGGGACGGCGGGACGAGGCAAGGGGAATGGCGGATTGGAGGGGATGACGAAATGATGACGAAATGGAGGCGACGGCCGTTTAGGCGGACTTCTTCTTGGCTGCGGCAGCCTTGACGCGGCGCTTCTTGGACCGACAGCACTGGTGGTCGCCGCACGAGTGGAAGCCGGGGGCACAGCGGCACTTGCGACCGCCGATGCCGCCTGGAATAAGGCATAGTGGAATAAAAAGATACGTCAGTAGATCATTCCGAATATCAAGCGAGAGAGTATGCAAAAGTGAGAGAATTAGACTCATTTTGGAACCAAAGCAACTGATGGACCGGTATTCCACTATATAGGGAGGGAGGCTTTTATGGCGTGTAAGGACCAGGTATAGTGGAATAAACTGGTCCGTGTCCGTTTCCTCCGTTCCAAAATGAGTCTAATTCTCTCACCACTTTTGCAAACTCTCTCGCCCTATATTCGGAATGATTTTCGGACGAATTTCTTTTTAATCCACTATATCGTCAGCTATCTCATTCCTACTTCGAACGACAGAGCGAAGCGGCAATAAGTTTACCAACGGAGCATTTTCGCCAATAATACTGATGACTCCGACAGTCACGCATTCCTACTGCGTCTGCGCGTTTTTGCTACCGCTCCGCTCAACTGGCTCCGCTCCAGAGCACGAATAGTGCAATGTTTGGTCATTGGACGGCAAAAGAAGCCGCCTATGATGTAGTCCTACTCCCCCCTTTTTCCGTTTCTTTCCCTATTCCCGTGCCCTACAACACGGATAAATATCTATCTATCTATCTAGTCGGTGAATGCAAGAGTGCTGCTCACTTGAGCAGGCGATGACTTCGATCGGGCAGGCGGTCTCGCACGCGTCGCGGCACACCGGCACGCACGAGGGCGACGCGCCCGCGTGCGCCGCGCACTGCACCGAGCACTCCTGCAAGGGAATAGCTATTTATTTGGCTAAGGTCGGTTTTAAGTAATTCTATTGGATATAGCGGTCCCGATGAATAAGGCGGTCCGAAATAAAATTGGTTTTATTTATTCATTTATTAATTTATTTATTTATTTATCAAATACACCGTGAGGTGCACGACGTTTTACCAGTCCGTGTTCCGAAATTCCGAATGTCTCTGCGTCTCTCTAATTTCCATGCTCTCTCGCCTACACTCTCTTAATATGCATACGACTCTATTCTACGCAGCAGGACGTAGTGGAGGTGTGCGGTGGGGGGGGGGCGTAAAGGAAGATGGTGAGGATACGGTAGCTCGAGGGGGGCGTTGGGACAGCTATTGTGTTCTAAACGTTAAGTGAACGAGCCAAAATGCTTAGGATACAATGTTTTCCGTGCAAGAGTTCCTACCAAAATCAGGGCTTAATTTTCGGGGCATCTCGTTAACTTAACATTTTCGCTGTAGTCAGAACACTGTGATAGAGGATACGAATGGCGTACTTTTGATGCTTATGTTTCACGCATCATTCATAACCGCGATGCTTTTGGGCACCAAAAACAACGAAACATATCGTCGAAAGTACACGATTCGTATCCTCTACAAGGGAAGCGTCGCGTGTCTGCCGTTCTCTTCCTCGCTTACTTATTAGAACTGTGACTCTTGTTTCGAAAAATATTGCAGTAGGCTTGTTTCCAACTTGCACTCGTCGTGCGTTTTTCATGTAAGGAATTCGCTATATCCGGCCAAGATAGGTGCAAGGATAGCGGCTAATCGTCGTCGTTACATTGGCGCAGGACGGGGCGCAGGTGACGGTCTCGGTCAGCGGCGCGTCCAGCATGATCTCGATGTGCATCTCCTCGGCCGCGCACGTCGAACACGACGACGGCATGCACTGCGCCTGGCACGTCTCCTGAACCGCGCTTGCTTACGTACTGTCGAGAGACGATTCTGCTAGTAAACACGATCCTACGTTGGCTACGTCGTATCCTCGTACCACTTCGTGACTAGGAATGGTCACAACTGACGAGCATTCTAGAGCCCGCGAACCGATACCGATAGCCGATTTTCGCCGGTTACGTTTCACTGTCAACATTGCCAGAATCTCTCTTCCTAATACGCGTGCTATGAAACATAACCCCGGAAAAATAGCTTAATTGGATTAAATGGTATCGATTCGCGGGCTCTAGAACATTCCCCTTACACATTCTTACTTATCGGTCGGACTCCCCGTTCTAATGTCCTATTTCTACAACGATTTGCTTATTTATTATGTTGTTTCACATGTGTATCACCGAGAGGAAAGTGAGAACGGAGAACGGAGACGATGTTCGTCATGCAAAGCTCTTACCGCACAGGCGACGGAGCACTGGGTCTGCGGCTGGAGCTGCGCCTCGCACGCGGACCGGCACGACTGTTCGCAGGCCGGGAGACACCGAGAGTCAGCCTGAGATATAGGGAGATGGCAAATGACAAGGCAGGCTATCTAAAGTGTATATATCAAGAGAAACAATAATTAACAAGATAAATAATGAGTTTATGGAAAGCCATTCTGTACTATTACAGGTAAAATCGACATTGTTACGCGGAATTTTCTGGAAAGAGGAAATGAAATGGCCAACAATACAAGGAAGCAGCGCCCATTAAGCGGTCTTGCCAGACGCTGGCGATCATGGTCGGTAGCAAAAAACTCTTTGGTTTGACCACGACGCGTGAAGAGCCACTCTCTCTCTCTCTCTCTCTCTCTCTCTCTCTCTCGTGTTTGCTCTAGTCTTCAAACGCTCCTGTCAGGTGTTTGATTTAGCGGGCCAAAAGTTTTGAAGAGGTGTACAAAGAGGCAAGAGGGAGGAGAGAGGGGGTGTACATGATTAGTCATTCGAGGAAGTGTGGCAGTTCCCCGGGGAGAAGAAGGGTGGGGGGGGGGGAGATAGAAAGAGACTCACCTGAGGGACGATGATCTCGAACTGGTACTGGGCCACGCAGTCCGGACTGCACGCCGGCTGGCAGGCCGTCGCGCACTGGGCAAGCTGCAATATATAAATATAGAGTATGATCGATCTTGCTTGACTAATGACCACTGGTAAGGACCACGTAGTAGTCAATATTAATCATCCGTAAAACCGGTGTCCGTAATTTAGCGCTAGCTCCGGCTAACCTGGGCAGTAACCGGAAGGGGCGCGGGCACGGCCAGGACTGACTGAAGCGGGACGAGAGGCTGCGGCGTGTTCATCTGGTAGGCCTGCAAGGCGGGGTCGGTCGTCTTCGGTTTGGCGCCGGGATGACGAAATAGCACAAACAAAGGCGGACTCCGTCTCGCGGGAGCTACCTGGAGACAGGTAGGCTGACACGCCGGAGCACAAGTCTCAATGGGACATGCGGCCAACACGGTGGTAGTGGTGGTGGAGGCGGAACTTTCCTCGGCCGGCTTACAAAGGAACAACACAATTTTCGCAGCAACAACTCAACGAACGAAGCCATGCCGGGCGCCGCGCAACACAACTGTTTTTGGGGGGCGATTAAGTAGTATACGGAGTTCTGTTTTTCGTTACCACTTCAGAGACGCAAATCGTGTCCAGTCCTCGTCGTTTCGGGTCGAGGTGCAGTCTAGAGACCTTACGGGTTACTGTAGACGCTACTTACGGTCTGGAGGGCGGCCAGCAGCGGGACCGAGGGGTCGGCGGAGACGGCGGCGATGCAGGCGGGCGCGCACGTCGGCATGCACTGCTGCACGCACGGGGCGGGCGTGGACGGCATCAGGTAGACGTTGACGCACGACGGCTCGCACGCCGGCAGGCATTGCTGCAGATAAGGGATAACAATATTCAAAAAAAGGTTAAGTGAACGGTTCAGCCAAAATGTTTGGGCCGCAATGCTTTCCGTGCGAGAGTTTTTCTTACCGAAATCAGGGCTATTTTTCGGCATCTCGTTTGCTTGCCTGCTTAACATGTGCGCCGCAGAGCCAGAACATTGTGGGCTGCTCTCGGATGCCATACTACGACGCTTCTAGTGAGGCGCTACAGCCATCTGGATTGCCCATTGCCACCAAATTCAGTGAGGGGGAATAATCGCAAAGCCTCAGGGGGGAAGTGGTGTCTTATTGCAACTACCTATAGGCACGAGGCACAACAGACAGACGGATCCCATTTGCCTACCTCGACACATTGTCCTCCTGCTGCGACGACGGGCTGGAGCGTGGCGACGGGGGCGGGGAGCGGGCGCGGCGCCGGCACCGCCTCCACGACGTTGACGGCGGCCGGCTGCTCGATCGAGAAGTAGACGTCGATGCACTGCGGGTCGCACGTCGGCGCGCATTGCTGCAAGAGCATTGTGTATAGTTGAGGAACACGTTTCGTCCGCTTCGACCACTCTTATTTTCACCTTTTTTCCTTTTTCTTGTTTTTTTAAGGCCCCCTCCGACCACTTTTTGACCATATGCTTTTTCGTCATCATTGGATAGCTCTCAGCGTCCTGAGTTTCAACCAAAATGTAGAAAACATGAAACTTCGTCGGTGCTTAAAAAAAGCTGTGCAAAGATTTCTGTCATTGTCTGCGTCTCTTCATTCCTCTCTTGTCTCTCACAATCAATCAACCGCACGTTAAAGTAGCCGGCCCACGAGTACTGTCGGATTTGAATTCCCGCGCTACCCTGATATATCAATTTAGGCCTTTCCGCCCATCTTTTCCGACAGTTCTTTTTACTAAAATGATCAGAACAATGTAAAAAATCGTTTTGTCAATAAATCAGAGCTGTATCTCTTCTCAGTCGGCTAATATATCCGATTTTGTGAAAAGCGCGTTGCTGTTTGCACCTTCACTAACTACTCCGCGGAGAGTGAATGAAATCGCATAAAACTCGGAATACCCGATCAGGATGATTATATCTACTGAATGACGTAAAGAGCCAATATGGTCAGAAACTCGTGGTCCGCTCCTGTAATTGGTTGTACCTAGAAATGAGATGGTCAGAGGGACCCTTTAACAATGCATTTCTTTGTGAGATAGCAATAAAGTTATTATTATTATTATTATTATTATTATTATTATTATTATTATTATTATTATTATTATTATTATTATTATTATTATTATTATTATTCACTGCGAAGAGTATGCCGATATCATTGGAGGAAAAGGAACGTTGAGAAATCTTTGCAGCGCACTCCGCTAAATACAGTGAAACTCTCTTGGCAAAGTGCCAGCTTAGGCTAAGGCCCGGCTCCGGCTGAAGTTTCACGGTGGTTAGCGGAAAGAACTGCGCAGCTCTCTCAACGTTCGCTTTCCTTCAATAATAGCATACTCCTACAGCGAATAGTCTCGGTGCGCTTCCGCAGAAGCGTAGAACGTCCTACCGGAATGCACTGGGGTAGCGGGGTGGGCGCGGCGACCGGAACGGGCGTAGCAATGGGAACGGGAGCCGGAACCGGGACCGGAGCCGGAGCCGGGACCGGAACCGGCGCGTATGTCGGCAGCGGCTGGGCGGGGGCGACGGTCGCGTACTGCTCGAGGCACACCGGTTCGCATGCCGGCAGGCATGGCGCCGCGCAAAGGGTAGTCTGAAGGGGCTTTGATGACACCCGAGCGAACTCACTTTCTTAAAGGACCCCTCGAGGCAATATCTACCATATGCATTTTTGACATCATTGCATAGCTCTGAATGTCCTGCGTCTCATACTCTCTCCTTTTAAGTTGAAACTTCGCCCTTGCTGAGAAAAAGCTGTGCAAAGATCTCTCTCGCCGTCTGTGTCTCTTCATTCCTCTCTTGTCTCTCACAATCGATCAACCGCTCTTAATTGATTATCTCCTGAAATGAATGCGAAGGTTGGATAGACCCTTTCAGGGAGTAGCTTATGCTTCACGACGACAATTCGACGAAATTCTATCTTATAGGAATCTCTTTCAGAAGCATAGCAAGCATGTTTGTGAATCCCTGAAAAGCTGCTTCGCCCACCTGGGGGTTTATTTATTTATTTATTTATTTATTTATTTATTTATTTTGAGGGTTGACCTGAGGGTTGACCGGAGGGGCGGCGGTCTGGCCGGCCTTCTGCATGAGTTCAATCGTCACCGTGGCGAAGGCTTGGAGACAGGCGGGCTCGCAGGCGGGCAGACAGGCCTGTACGAGAGTGGAGCGATTAGCGCAGCTCAGATGGGGGACCAGACCACCTCGCGACATTTCGGAAAGGGTAGTTGAGTAGTTGAGGGAGGAGGAGGAGGAGGAGGAGGAGGAGGTTGGAGGGAGGACTGCACGCACGAGGGCTCGCAAGACGGCATACACGCCTTGAGGGGAGGAAAGTAGGAGGGGGAACAGCGACGTGCTTGGTCAGGGAGCGGAGGGAATGGGTTAATTGAATTGCGAAATGCGCGAAAGCTACAGCAAGTTAGGTCAGTAACTTCCAACTTCGTCTGTATTCTCTTCATATCACTCTCGTTGCAATGGGAATGATGGCGGAAGTTTTCCTCGATTATAATTTGACACGTGTTAATCTCTGAGACGATTGACCTGCACGCAAAGCGGAATGACCGTAACGGGGGCGCACGGTCGCGGCGTCGTCGTCGTCGTCGTTTTTACGCAGGAAGGCGCGCAAGCCGGCAAGCAGATCTGAGGGTTGCGTTATTAGGCGGGCTAAGAAGAGGAGGTTAGGGAGTAGTCAGGACACCTCGATACACGTCGTCTCGGGAGGGGCCGTCGCCACTACCGGATAGGACTGGACGCACGACGAGTCACACTGCGGCTGGCAGGCCTGGGTTACGAGAGCGAGGAGTTAGAGGAGGAGGAAAGCGGAGGAAAGGGGGTGGGGCCGTAGAATCGGGTCTTTTCATGATGGGAACTGATATTAAATAAGCTCTCGATTCGACGGCTGAAAACGTATAGCGAGGGGTACCTGGGGACACTGTCCGTAGGTGGCGAGCGGAGCGGGCGCGGGAACCGCGTACGAGTTGATGCACGACGGCTCGCAGGCCGGCTGGCAAGGCTGAAACGAGACGTCGACATAAAAATACGTTGTCAGGTGGCGCAAATCTATCCGTATGACGTATGTAATATATAGAAAATGTATTGCTGCGTAGGAACTACTTTTAAGGACTTCAGTGAATGCGGCAAGAGAAGCGTACCTGTACGCACTGCAGAGCGGGCGCTGCACTGACAGCGTACGCCTGGACGCAGGCTGGCTCGCATGCCGGGAGGCATGCCTGAAAAAGATTTTAGTTATCTTAGATATTTTTTAAATAAATTAATGCATAAAATAACTGCTCAATTTGAGCTATCAAACACTATTCACATCATGCAAAGCATTCGCCAGATACCATTGCGTTAAAGCAAGCAGTACAAGCATGCAAGCAAGCAGTTCGCAAGAAGCTGATCATGTGATGACATGCCAAAGCATAAGATGTTCTTGACAACATGCTTGGCAATGCTTGAATCATGCAAGGTCGACAGCGACAGCACGGTGGTATTGTCGATCCTCGCATTCAAATTTGCGTTCCGACGGCGATGATTCCGTCTTCCGTTGATTATTTGCACTTTTAGCTTTGCACGTATGCTAAATAACGCGGCTTTGCACGTATGCTAAATAACGCGGCTTTGCACGTATGCTAAATAAAGTCCAAAAATCAAGAATGCGCGGAGCGAAAATTTGAATACGAGGACCGACCGACGATAGGCTCTACCTCGATACACTGAGCAGCAAACGTGTAGGTTGGAACGGGAGCGGGGAAGGCATACGCAGCAGCTTGCACGCAGGCGGGCTCACAGGCAGGCAGACAGGCCTGATTGGGAGCGAATGCAAGTTTTGTGTGGATTGAAAAGATCCCCGTCGCAAAATCGTTCCCAATATAAGGCGAGAGGGTGTGCACACGTGAGAGAATTAGACTCATTTTGGAACGAAGCAAAATGGCGGATCGGTTCATTCCACCATAACGCATTCGCTCGCGTGCTCGGTGGACCACATCGGGCATATCATGCTGTCTAGCGAGCTTGGTTAATCGTCATCAGCCTTAATATAACACAAAGCTGTAATGTACCTACGCTATGTCGTATATCAAACGGACAAGATTAGTTAGCAAGGTTTGTTCATTCTCTTTACAATCGGCTGGTGCGTGTACCTGAACACACTGTGGTGCGGCGAACGTGTAGGCCTCGACGCAACGGGGCTCGCACGCCGGAAGGCATTGCTAGAAAACAGTCTTTGGATGAACCAATGCCCTGCTACGATATACGACATCAATGCAGATTTTTGAACGAAAAAGAGCAGAGATCGGCTCATCAACAAGCTTTGCGATTAAGCGACCGAAGATATCCAAGAAATGACCCCGATGCTAAATACCTGAATGCACTGTGGAGCCGCGACGGGGACCGGTGCGGGAACAGGAGTGGCGACCGGGGCGAGCGTCGTGTACTGCTGGATGCAGGCGGGCTGGCACGCCGGTTGGCAGGCCTGGCATTACGGTCTCACTAGCAATGTGGATTAACAATCCCAGCCATTTTACTGGGTTAGGTTTCACAACGTGTACAAGAGTGACAGGCACGCATACTAAGTCATTCGAGTTGGACATGATGGAAAGTATAATGACTGAATTCTACGTATGCCGACTCGAGGACTTGAATCCATACTTTTCAACTAATCACGTCGGAACGTACCGGGACGCACTGCGCGACGGGGACCGGAGCGGGCACCGGAACGGGAGCCGGCGTGTAGAAGGTCTGGATGCAGGCGGGCTCGCAGGCCGGCTGGCATTGAGGAACGCACTGGGGAGCGGCGGCAACCGGAGGAGGAGGCAGGGGCTGCGTGGCAACCACGGGCATGACGGGACCGACAGTGGCGTAGTATGCGAGGCAACCCGAATCACAGGAAGGCTGGCAGGCCTGCAAAGAGGCCTATAATACAACTTACCATTTTCTCTGCTTGAACTGGAGTAGAGACTAAAGCCCACTAATATTAGGCGGTCTCATATATTTCGGTGCAGATTTTTTTCAAAAAATCATATCTCGTCTTCGGATAAGGGAAAAGTTCTAAAATTTTAACATTATGAAAACATCGAACGGTCTAGTTATGCAACTACAGCATGAAACTTTTGGATTGATTGCCTTTTCGCGGAAAATTTAAATTTTTAATGTGCAGATGCCAACACGACATGCGCTAATTTGCTGCAAAAATAAATCTCCATTTTATTTCAAATTTATTTTTTCAAAATATCCAAGAAGTAAGAAGCTAGGTATGCCTTTCTGTTGGTGATGTTTTTGGAGTAATTACTACTGCAAAAATATAAGATTTTTTGTTTAAAAGCATTTACAACTGTATGATCAACATTATCCTACGAATTTAGAGTATATCAAAAGACTACAGTGAAAACTTGATACGTACATAAAACTTGCTTGACGTTACGTGTGCAAACTTACCTCGGTGATTCAAATTGATCATTTGATAAATTTGGTATGGAGTGATTTGGTAAAAATTTGAAACATGAAAACGTCTATATACTTTGCTCTAATTCTATTACAACTATAAAAATTAAATATCATATTCCGAATTTTTTGAAGTTTTTTAATAATTGTTTTCATGTTTCTTATTATTTCTACCGTAAAATAAAAAAGTTTTATTGCAATTGGACGAATTTTTTTATCGCCTCTCGCTCCCTTTAATGTTTGTTCGAAAAGTGAAGAGATGATCTCTCTATGAGATTTTCACATAGATTTATAAAAGGTTCAACATGGTCGACCACAGAGCTGATAGCCACACATTAGTTGATGCTGTGCACCTCCTCCCATAAGAGATAGCACCCAGATTAAAGGTCATATAGTAAGCATCCATCCTACCCAACAACATACTAAAATGCTTTGAAAATAATCTAAAAGTCTGCTGGGAGTGGCAACAAAATTGACAAATTGTAGAAGTGCACCGAAAGAAATATATGAGACACCCTAATAACCTTGCCAACTGAAATATCCAGTGTAACTTGCCTGGATGCAGCCGGAAACGGTAGGTCCAACGGGCACTGGTGCTGGGACGGGGACCGGAGCGGCGGCAATCGGCTGAGCCGGAGCCGGAACCGGAACGGGCGCCGGCGTGTAGTAGGCCTGGATGCAGGCCGGCTCGCAGGCTGGCAGGCACTGCGGGACGGAGCATTGCGGGACGGGCGGCGCGGGCGCGGCAGCCGGGACCTGGACCACGGGAGTGGGCGCCTGAATATCACATTTATGTTGTACGCATAATAATCCGGGCGCCTCATCAACATTATTTGTGTGAGGTTCATTGATAAATGCGATGACCTTATCAGTATCAAGCTAGCCATCAAAATACGAGCCTGCATCTGGAGGTGGATCTCGATGCAGGCCTGGTCACAGGTGGGCATGCATGCGGGGACGATGCAGCCGCTGGCGGCCGGGGTCGGCGGTGGCGGGGCGGCGATGGTGTTGGTCGGAACTTGCAGCGCGATCGGCGACAGGGTGGCCATGTAGCCCGAGACGCACGACGGCTCGCAGGCCGGCGCGCAGGAGGGGACGGCGCACGACGAGGGTGCCAGGTTGGACACGACGAACGGCTGGTTCGAGGTGACGATGGCCGCGTACTGCGCCACGCACGACGAGTCGCACGCGGGCGCACAGACCGCCGGACAGTCGATGGTCAGCTGGGCTTGCTGCAATCGGGGTAATGCGTCTTCACACGTACCTAGCTCACAGACTTACAAGGATTGGTTTGTAACGACGCGGAGAAATTTCGATATGAGAAACACCATCGCTGATGCAGTTTTATGTGCTGATTCCAAAAATCAAGTTTAAAATTTGCTGTCCAAGAGTATTTTCGAGATAGTTGAGATTACACCGTGGCTCGCTTACGTGTATTTTACAGCTAAATATGCTTGGCTAACCCCTTGAAAGCTTTAAGATACCGTCGGACAGCGTTGTGAATAGAATTTCTATCTAAAATTATCTCTCCCTTGAAGTTGCGATCCATTCTGCGCTTTTAAAACCTCTAAACAGCCTCAACAAGTGAACAATTGAGAGATAAAACATTAGAGGCTTGCACACTTTGATTCCCATTATCTCAAATATACAAATATACTCTTGGACCGCAGATTTTAAGCTTAAAATTCGGAATCATCATGGAAAAGTACACTAGAAGAAACATTTCTCATACTCAAATTTCTCCGCAAGGTCCTTGTTCCTTGTTAGCGATTATTTTTGAATATGTGTACATGAGTATTAAAGGGCCCCTCTGAGCACTTTTTAACCCCTTGTTTTTTTCCTTCATCTGATAGAGCAATATCGAAAACCTACAATTCTATATTATCGTTTTCCCGCCATTCTCAACAGTTTAAATGAGCCGAGCAGTTGTATGCAAAGTTACATTGCTCTTCAGGGACCGTGCGAATACGAATGTCATTTTGCGAATGCTGTACCGCGCGAGCGGTCTGATTCATGTGCATTACTTTTTGAAGGAAATGAAGACATTTGCTTTCTGATAAGGACAAAAATGAAGGAGTGTTCGAGATATGCTCTTGAGGGATCGCAATGTGCTCAGAGGGGCCCTTTAAACGAGAGCTTCGTGATTGCCTTACGTGGCAAGTGATACAAACTGTCAAAAAGAGTCGAACAGAGAAGAACCCTAGCGGCTTACGGTCGGCTCCTCAACGACGACGGTCGACGGCAGGTCGACCATGTACAGGGCGAGGCACGAGATGTCGCACGACGGCTGGCATTGCGGAAGGCACAGCACCTCCTGCAATTGGAAAAAAATAATGACATCAAGTCTTCACTGCTGACGATACGGCAATTCTATTTGCTATATTAGTATTCCTTTTGAAGGTGCAACTTCAGTATTCGATAGGCAATTAATCCGCTAGGCATTTTAATAGGCATTTTTTATTTTTAAAAAAAGCAATTTTTTATTTAAACACAAACTATTTAAACCATTTTTTTAATTTTTTAATTATATAAAATTTTAAACCTGCTGCTGCGCGAGGACGGCCATGGGCTGAGCGGCGACGAGCTGGACAGGCTGGATGGTGTCGACGCACTGCGGCTCGCACCGCTGGCGGCACTGCTCCAGGCATACTGTAGGCCGACGCACGTCCGAGCACGACCTGAGAAGGGAATATATTAGGAACCGTAATCAAGATGCTGCGGATCAAGATGCTAACCAAGATTCGTCGTCACCTCGGACTGAGTGGGTTTATTTGACGAACATTTGAAGTTCCTAACCTCTCCTATCTAGGCATATCAAATGCCCCTCCTTTGGACCCCAATTTTTTTGCATACGATTCGGCTACTTTTGACGTTTGTGCTGTGTTGTCGAGTGCTTATTGAAAATTTTAAAAAATATAGTTTACAGAAAAAATTCTAATTTACAGAAAATTGAATAGAGTCCGAGGGGAACTCTCTGAACAGTTGAGTGCTTCATAAGACTTGATGTTGTAGCTAAACGCTAACGCGTTGAATCAGTTACTGTTGGCTGCTAGGATCCACAGCATTCTAAGCGTTCTAATAGCGAATAGCGGTTTCCGCTCATAGGATCCGATCCCATAGGCAAATCAGGGAACGAAAAATTATGAATTTAAAAACTTAAGTTCGTCTCTATGAATTCTAACACCTCCGAAAATTAGGTGTAGCTCGGTTTAGCCACTCTTAAGAAAATTCAAAAATGGTGGTCAATTCGCTATTACCTACATTCTTTACCGGGCGGAATGCTGTGGATCGTATTTACTCTGACTCGTCATACTCTCGCCTCCTACACTTCGCCGTCATACCTCATGCAGGCGCGCGAGCAGACGGGTCCGCAGGCGGACGGCGATGCCTGGGGCGGGATGATGACGCGGATGGCGCCCGAGTTGGGCGTGCACGACGACATGCACGTCGCCTCGCAGGTCGCCTGACAACGACCGATTAAGGTCCCCTTCCTCGCATTAAAATTTGCGATAGTGCCTCCCGACGTACAATTAAATGAAATGCCAGAAATACTAAGAAATAGACGTACAATAAAAGAAATTCTACGTTTGTGAATGTGGACTTTGCGCTAGGAAGCTTTTTGCATCGCAAGACGCTCTGCTATCGGTTCATGTTTCCCGTTATTTCTCTTTATCGTGATTTCTCGTGAAGTTGGCATGAGAAAATAGGAGGTGCCTATCGTTACGTGGGTGTTCGAGCGCGCGTGAGGCATCGGCGGTAGAGCCGTCGAATCAGGTCCTTTTTATGGTCATCTTCTTTCTTCTAGTTCAGCATAAGCAAGACGACGTTGATGGCTTTACGGTAACACATGAAAGCCTAACCAGGGAAACGACGCACTCCATTCGACGGCTCTAAGATCGGGCGGCGGTCTATATAGGTAGTCTCACCTGGCACGTGGGCAGCGCCATGGTCTGCGGGCAGGAGGCGACGCAGCTCCGCTGGCACGACGGCGCGCACAGCGACAGCTGCGCCTGGTTAGCGCACGCGCACGACGACGGCGAGGCCGGCGCGTTGCATCTTAGGAGGAGG
>LS824331.1:17460-29236 GCA_900490955.1 Micoletzkya japonica
GGGGGGGCTTACTTGCAGTTAGGCTGGGCGGAGAGCGATTGGCACAGGCACGACGGATTGTTCAGCCGGGCGCACGGACAGGCGCGACGCGCACGCGACAGTGGCGTCTGCAAGAGTGAGGGACTGTCGTGAGCACAGTGTTCTGACAACGGTCAAAATGTTAAGCGAACGAGATGCCGAAAAATAACCCTGATTTTGGGTAGAAACTCTCGCACGGAAAACATTGTATCCTAAACATTTTGGCTCGTTCGCTTACCATTTAGAACACTGTGTGAGGGTAATGATGGGGTGGGGGAGTGATGGGGTGTGGCAGAAGGCTCTAGGTGTAAGAACAGTGCACATGGCAAGCAAACGAGCTACCGGAACGAAAGCCCTGATTACGGTAGAAAGCCTCGCAAACATCTTAGCTCGTTTGCTCATTAGCATTGTGACGTTGGAGAGCGCGGAATTCGTCTTGACGAAATTATTTGGGTGCGATGCTGAGCATACTGCACAGTGTTCTAAATGTTAAGCGAACGAGAAAAAATGCTTAGGATACGGTGTTTTCCGTGCGAGAGTTCCTACCGAAATCAGGGTTATTTTTCGGCATCTCGTTCGCTTAACATTTTCACTGTTGTCAGAACACTGTGACTGACAATGAGCAAGACAGGCTACGCCGGGATGCGATTGCTGGAGAGTTATCGCTTCAGCGCTAGCTAATTCGCCTCTGCATCATGCTGATCGAGCAAGCGAGCTGTAGGTGAGCTCTTCTAATGGTTCACCCGAACGTGCCTCCGCTGATCTACAGCATGTTTGTGCGGGGTCAGCGAATGGGAAGATCAGAGTTTGTGCTGCGCCTTCTGACCTCTGGTGCGCATTCTTTTCCATCCTTGGGGTTCTCATACAATGCTTCTCTTTTTTCCGGAGGGGAGCGCGGTTGGGCTGTGTTGGTTGTTGTTGTGTGGGAAGTAAGACGGAGGAGGACCAGCAGGAAGTTAGTGTTTTGACGTGAGGGAGAGTAGCCCTTCCAGAGAGGGAGGGGTGGGAGACAGAGAGAACGGAGGGAGGGAGAGAAGGTGCGAAGGAGAGAGCAAACCATGCCAACTAGGAGAGAGAACACTGGAGAAGCAGAGCAAGAGAGATGAGCAGACAAACAGCCATGTCGAAGGAGAGATTCATCAGGAGGGAAGAGAGGGAGAGAAGGTGGTAGCGGAGACCATCGCCCCAGGCCATCGGAGGAGATTGTCACAAAGAAGAGGGGGAAGCGGGAAGAGACAAGGGGGGGGGTCTTCAGAAGGAAGGGCAGATCCCGATTGAGGGATAGAGCCTAGTTCTCTTCCTGAGAGTGAGGGGAAGGGGGGGGAACATCTCCTCCCTTATCTCCCTCTCTTGGTTCGTGTGTCTGTGCGCGCCTGTGACTCGCGTCGAGTGCACGATGGAGTGAAGAAGGCGAGGATGAAGTGAGTATGCAGAACTGACAAGGGGAACGGGGCGAATGGACTATCTAGCTAATAAGCGGCCATCAAGCTATTATTGTTTTGATGATTGCGCGTCTCGCATATGTGAGCGAGAACTGTAAAAACACATGGAAAAGGGGTCGAATGTACGGTTTCAGCTGTCCCCATTCCTATTTACGTTGAGAGTATGAAGAGAGTGAAGACGCAGAAGTGAAGTATTAATATTGTTTAATGAAGGATTTTCGGTCTTATATTTGTGGATGGAAAATCGGTTTCGATGTATCAAAGCATGTGAAAGGTGGTCGACCACTTAATACAACAAGATTAATTGGCAATTAATTCCGATCCCTGACGAGACAGCTCGGGGAGTTTATCAGGAGGTCACTATTAATTCGCAATTAATGCGCCATATTAAACGCGCGACGTATGAGTCCCTGCACCACATCTCCCCCCTAGCTAAGCTTCTGCGTTCGGTTCTTCCTCGCATTAGCTCTGCGTCCACTCGGCAAATACTACCCGTCTTCACACCTATCCTTCTCTTCTCTTCGCTCACTCTTCCTCATCTTCTACTTGACGGGTTAGAACGAGAGAACGAGTGGTTAGCATATGCAAGCATGAGTTCTTGTCCGACTCAAGCACTCTGGACGACGGATCAAGGATGTACTGCAAAGTGTTCTGACAACAGTCAAAATGTTAAGCGAACGAGATGCCGAAAAATATCCCTGATTACGATAGGAACTCTCGCACGGAAAACACCGTATCCTAAGCATTTTGGCTCGTTCGCTTAACATTTAGAACACTGTGTACGGGAATAGAGCAAACGCACGCTTTTAAACTGATTTTGAGGAATGGCAAGCGAAAATCGCATTGACATCTTTGTCTGCGAGCATCTTAAATAGCGAACCGAAGGCGCAAAGGTTATGAGTTTGACATTCCGAAAGCGAACTCGAAAGCCTAAGTAAGTTTGGTATTCTGATTTTATGAAAAACTTTCTTCCGTCCTTATTTCCAACGTGAGAGCGGCACGACGAGGAGGCGGACAAAGTAGGAATGAGGTTAGCTGACGTGAATTTCGCCAATAATAGCATAAAGGACTCCAGATCAAGCGAATAACCAACGCTGTTGAACGAAGACGCGCTAACTGCACAGATGAAGCGCGCCGAACAAACAGAACAATAAGCCAGCCGCCGAAAGTTGGTGAGCCAACACTCAGACTACAGGTCAGACTACAGGTCAGGCAAGGGAAGACGTGAAGGATGTGTGAGAAGGGGTTAGCTACCGTAATCTCCGTCGTTAGTCACGAGCCTGACCCACCTGATCACCGGCCTGGACGGCGAGCACTACCGTACTCGCCACGATGAGAAGCACGGCAGCCCTCATTGCTGTGTGTTCTCCTCTTGGTCTCCTCGTCTACTTCAGATCACTCTCACTCTGCGTCTCTGCCACCGTCGGCGGACGGAGCCGAAGCTTATAAACGGAGGCAGCTTCGGACCGGTCTCTCGCCGTCTGCCGTCTCGCCATCTCGCCCGCTCTCTCGCTTGCGCCTCCGGCGATGGCCCCTCCCTGAGGGGGGGGAGGAGCGAGAGAGGGGGCAGAGACGCAGAGGAGCAGGAGGAGGAGGAGGAGGAGGAGGATCTGGAGACATCCAATCACGTCTGTTTGACTCCGTGCGCATAGAAGAGTTGAGAAGATGAACAAGAAACACTACCGAGGAGTGTTCTAGGCGGAAGTTGAATGCAATCGAAGGCAATGCATGGACGAGCGACGAGAACTCGTGTAGATAGGCACCGGCCGCGGCCATACATCCCGATCGCCTAGAGCTACACTCAGCGAAATTTCACCACCATACAGCATCTAGTGAATCATTCACCACACAAATTTCACCAGCCCGCTGGTGAATTGTGCTCCATTCACCAGCGGGCTGGTGAAATTTGTGTGGTGAATGATTCACTAGGTGCGGTATGGTGGTGAAATTTCGCTCAGTGTAGCTGATCTTCGTCGAGGACAGCAGAGATTGGCAGACTAAGGGGGGGCTTGTCAGGAGATTCAAAAAAGATGCGTCACTATTGTAGGCTGTAGACGTTCCCCTGGAATTGCTTGCTAGGCTGGTAACAGCTCTGACTCACGGCATAATCCGAACAAGGATGAGTTAAATACGAACGTTCGAATCGCTGTAGAATCTCCCTCCTTGCCCGAATGTCAGAAGTAGAGCCGGCGAATCGATACCATTTAAATAATCCAATTAAGCTATTTTTCCGGGCTTATGTTTCATAGCACACGTATTAGGAAGAGAGACTCTGGCAAAGTTGGCACTGAAACGTAACCGGCGAAAATGGGCTATCGGTGTCGATTCGCGGGTTCTAGTAAGAAGCGTTACGCGATAGCCTTTAGGCGAAATTCTGCAACTTGACAACACATAGCCTACCACCTCGAACAGACCTCCATTCCCCCCCCGGTCGCCATAGACCATCTCCGTGCGGTCCTTGTTCCTTCTGTGTGTGGTGTGTGTGTGTGTGTCCATGTGTCATCATCCCCTTTCTTGTCTGCCTTCTTTCCCTTCTTTCGCTAATCAGCTCATCGCTTCGCTTCACGTCTTCCCCTAATCAGCTCGTCGCCGTCGTCTATCTAAGTCTCCTCGCTTTTCCTTGTTCGTCTTCCCTGAACGTTAGCCCCCCCCCCTCTCTGCTTTCGGTCCGTTGGCACATCCTCAATCCTCATTTCTCGCCATCTCCAACGCTCCGCGCTCAAACAACCTTCCCCTCCGCGTTGCCAGCATGTGCGCATCTGCCTATCAGACAAGAAACCTTTGAAGTGTCCCCCTCCCCTCCCCCCTTCCTCGTCAAGATACTGCAAACACCGTGCTCTCACGCATATCTCATGTAGATCCATCGGCAGATCTGCGCGGGGGACCACGCTCTCGCTCTCCTCATCCCCTCATTCCTCCTTTTTTCTACGCTCACGCGTTTATTAGCGCCACCGCCAAGTGCGAATCGGCAACGGGGGGGGCCCGAGGGCTTTTTCGCCCCTCAAGGAAAATGAGTTGAGAGCGACAGGAAGCGCGCTTCGAGTGTCCAGCACCCACCCACCCAACCCACTCATTCCTGATCAGAGCTTATAAATTATTATTATTATTATTATTATTTTTATTATCAATTCGGTGACTACTGATTCACGCAAATCTGCGGAATAGCGATGATCTATTGCGAGAAAAGCTTCTTCTGTGGTATTCTGTGGTAACGCTACCTACGTTTCATAGGTACAGCTTTTATGAAGTGACACAATGCCCAGCAGTATTATGGTGCTCGGAATACAGGGGCAGACAGGACCACAACGTTCTGTAGGAACTCTCGAACATTTTGTAGAACATTTTGGCGCAAGCATTTTTTATCGTTCACTTAGCATTTTGAACACACTGTTGGACGCCCGTGCTGCTTCGATAAACTCGATCGGTCTGATACCGAGAGAGGAGGAAGAGGGTGTGCGTTCGTCCTTTGCGTGTGTCTGTGTGTGTGTGTGTCGGTATGTGTGTACGTACCAAATGAGCACCGGCAAAAAAGCAGAAGAAGGAAGAGCCAAAGACACACGCGCTGTCCACTTATCTTCTTCTTTCTGTGCTTGACACATCAGCCGCGGCCTACAATCTATCTTAATATAAGGCTCTTAGCTCAGGGACTACCATTTACAGTTCACCAGACAAATCAGTAACGTCCACGATGTTTGGAGAACAGCTTACTCTTATATCACCCGCGGCGAATTCCATACTTGCAATGAGCCCAACCACTATATCGATAATGAATAGGTATAATGTTAAAAGCATTGTTCTCTGCGCCCACGCAGTGCAATACACAATACAGCACAGCATTCCGCCCGGTAAAGAATGTGTCTAATAACGAATTGACCACCATTTTTGAATTTTCTCAAGAGTGGCTAAACCGAGCTACACCTAATTTTCGGAGGTGTTAGAATTCATAGAGACGAACTTAAGTTTTTAAATTCATAATTTTTCGTTCACTGGTTCGCTTATAAATTCATAATTTTTCGTTCACTGGTTCGCTTACAGGATTCGCTATTCGCTATTAGAACGCTTGGAATGCTGTGACAGTAGGTTTGCAAACCAGGAAATGTAAAAAAGCATCAGACCAAAATCATATAGCTAGAATGAAGGGATCCAGGCGACAAATGATTGGTTTCCAAGTTGCGGTATATGCTTCACATATCATTCATAGCCGCGACGCGTCTCGTCACCAAAAGCAGCGAAAGATATTGGTCAAAAATGACACAAATCACATGCTCTATTTCCACGCCCTCGAGTACAGCTGGATGGATACCCACAGGGGTGGCTCCACTCCACTACAGCTTTTTGCGCGCGCGGCATCATCATGCAATGTCGGACCAGTCGTTAGAGAAAGCAAGTAGTAAGTGGCCGGGGGGGGGGGGGGTGGGGCTGGGAGTATCCCTTCACCCCGCTCTGTCATTCATTCCATGCTGTCCGCCGATCCAACAGCACTGGTTGTATGCGCCGCCGTACTCTCAGGTATAGATTAGAGATCTGCAATCGAGTCCTTTTCGTCAATATGCTTAACTTGGTGACGCGATGCGGTAAGAAATGATGTAAAGATCAAAAAGACTCGGGTGCAGATCTGTAGACTCCAACCTATCTAGAGATATCACCTTGGCTCACGCAATGTTTCAATGCCCAGCGAGCAAGGTGAAATCTTTTTGGAAGTGCTTTCCGTGGGAGAGTTCCGTTGAATTCGTCGAAATATTTACAAACCGTTGAACAGGCTGTGCCTTCGTCTCGCTTCTCCTCTCTATTCCCTCGCTTACCAATGAACTTCTCCAGATGGAAAGAGAAGCACACTATGAGATGACACTGATTACGGTAAGTCCAGTCAGAATTCTGAAAACTGAAACAAATAGTTCTCAATAATCGAAGAGAACTAATTGTTCAACTGCGAGCACCCTCTAATTTCTGTATTTCAACTAAATGGTAGAATCACGCGCACATCATATGGCTGGTCAGTATTATGCAGGGTGGTTCTTTATGAGTTAACCTTGAAACATAAAAAGGAACAAGAGAGCAACCGAAAAAACCAAGCGCAGTATGCTGGGTTCAAGAAATTAATCATCGTCCACATCTTTTTGGTTCCAAACTCACATTGAGCTGGATACCGCGTCCTTCCTGATTCCAACAAAAGAGAAGATTGCGCGCAGACAAAGTAGGAATGACGTTTACGGACGGAACGATTTCGCCACTACTGTCCAGGAGCAGTCGTCGTTGATCTGGAGTGAACTGCTGTCGTTGGCCGAGGGCGAGCCTCTGGAGAAGCGGAGAATCGCCCGAACCGCGACATACCGTAGGCATTCTCAACCACACCGGTCGATACGAGCCAAATTTAGGCCTAGAATAGGCAATGGCTTGCTGAACGATGAAAATCATCCCCCAGTGCCTCGATTATAGTTTATATTGATAAAGATCGCCGAGATCACGGCTTCCTTGTGGATGTCCATTGTCTTTAATCCATTGTTTTTAATCCGATACCGATAGTGAAGCAAAGCCAACAAAAGAACTAAATGGAATGGTTAAACCACGACTAGATCTAAAATCACTTAGATATGATTTCCACCATCGACCGACCGGAAACGCGAACAGAACCACCGCCTTCGGACGAAGAAGTACTGCAAATGCTGGAAGAGGTCCTCAAATATCTCACTCAAATATCTCAGTTCGTTTCAGAAAGGCAAAGCGTCAACGCAGAGCAAGATCGAAGAGCACCTGCAACTGCGACACTACAACATGCCCGATAGCTACTCTGCTCCCACTCAGCTTGCGTGTATGCGATTCATGATGTGACTTTCTGACAATTGAGGAAAGCTAAATAGTTGTGCGCTCCATTCGGATCTTTTTGACGGTTATGTTTCAAGGTCCATTGATAATGAACTTGTTCTATTTTATCCAATTCTCTCTCACTCTGAAGATGAAACATAAACGCCTAAAAGACCCAAATATAATAGAACGTTCAAATCCAGTTATTATTGTTAGAGTTCCATCCTCTAGTCTCGAACAGACTTGCATTAATTAAGGTTGCTGCATGCTGGGCAAGGCGGACTACGTGGGACAGAGCCTCCCAGTGAACGTGCACTGCCCTCAGGGCTATCCCGGACCCCCCGGCATGCCAGGGTAATACGAATTGTTATAGACACTAAAAAGTTCCGCCTGACACCCTCTTCATTTTATTTTATTTTTTTATTCATGATTCGCTATCTTCGTAAATAGGAAAGAAGTCGGCATATCTTCCATAAAGTGGTCGTTAGGCGTACTCGTCAACGATGCATGCATATAGCATGCAGCAGCATTTGATTGGCAATCTTTTTTTTCAATTCGCAGCCCTCGCGGCCACCCCGGAAGCAAGGGCAACCCGGGATCGCCGGGGGCCGACGCTTCTCCCGCCTACCTCATGCCCATGCCCTGCGGCGTCTGCCCCGCCGGCCCTCCCGGACCCCCCGGCTGCACGGGTACGTATTGTCGATCCCCGCATTCAAATTTCCGTTCCGACGGTAAGGACTCCCCGTCTTCCGTTGGTAATTTGCAGCTTCGGCTGTGCACTTATGCTAAATAGCGCAAGTCCAATCGAAAATACGAGAAATGAAAATTTGAATACGAGGACCGACAAAATATTACGTCTGGCAAGCAGAATCCTTTCCCGTGGCTAGGCTTCACAGTGTTTTCAAGAATGAGATCTATGCCTCAGATGATGAAATTAAATGTCTTAGTGTTCAAATACTACATTTTCCCATTTCCAAACCTTGGGTTTCTCCTTGTAAGGTGAACAAGGCCCTCGGGGGACGCGTGGGTGCCGGGGTGCTCGAGGAGAGCCGGGCAGCCACGGACTGAACGGGCCCTGTGGACCGGGCGGCACCCCCGGGCCGAGGGGAGCAACGGGAAGACAAGGAGTGAAGGGATGCCCTGGACTGGACGGGTACAAGGCCACCACTGGACCACCCGGACTGCCGGGCGCTAGTGGACCCGGAGGAGGTGAGGCTAAATATATAAGAGCCGATGAACTGAAAAGTCAGAATGGTATCTTGGAATAGAAACAAAATGCCAAGAATCCTGGTGGAATCTTGGCATTTTGCTTCTATAGGTACCATGATACCATACTGACTTTTTAGTTCACCGGGTCTTATATGATATGCGATAACTTTATTGCTATCTCACAAGGAATTGTTGAAGACAGAATAGTGTGAAAGCATAAAATTATTGTCGAAAAATAATTATATTTATTGAGAATCAATCTACATAAATCGAAAAGGTAAAGTCCAGTAAGAAGAAGTACTCATAGGATGAAAATTTAAAGATTTAAATCGAAAAAGAGTTTTGCAGCTATCGGCGGACAGGGCCCTCCGGGCGAGCCGGGCGACTGCGGCGCCCCTGGCCTGCCGGGAATATGCGGAACACAGGGCCAGCAGGTTAGTTGCACCTGTCTTTCCCAAGTCCTTCTCTCATCTCTTTCCTATACATCTTTTCAGAATAGGATGATGCAGACGATAAATTTTCGTCTAATATGTTGTCTAGCTTTTGGTGAAGACATGCGTTGTTCCTGTGAATGAAACATAATCTCTGAACTAACGCATAGCTCCTATGCTTAACCATGTTTCCCTTTCAGGGTACCTGCGGCCCGGAA
The DNA here is from genome assembly GCA_900490955.1 of Micoletzkya japonica. NCBI lineage: Eukaryota > Metazoa > Nematoda > Chromadorea > Rhabditida > Diplogasteridae > Micoletzkya > Micoletzkya japonica. The sequence continues at coordinate 26,581 of LS824331.1, forward strand.
GGCCAGCCGGGAGATAGGGGCGAGCCGGGAATTCCCGGCCGGGATGCAGAGTACTGCCCGTGCCCGCCCAAGGCCATGCCCGCCCCTCCACCCAAGCCGAAGACTCCACCGCCGGTGGGTGATAGTGTGATAAATATTATTGACGAAAAGCTTCCGTCAGTAAACTCATTCCTACTTCGTCTGAACTCTCTTTACACCGCTTCATTCTCTCGTCGGAAGTAGGAATGACGGCAACTGACGAAATCAACCACATAGGATGTGCACAAGAGTTCTTTTAAAGGATCCGGCCCACGAATACGGTAGCATTTGAATCCGCGCGCTACACTGATATTTCAATTTAGGCCTTTTCGCCCGTATTTTCTCTTCCGTTCTTTTTGTTAGAATGATCGGAGCAACGTGAAAAATCGTTTTGTCAATGAATCAGAGCTACATCTCATCGCAGTTAGCTAATATATCCGATTTCGTGAAAAGCGCTCTGCTCTTTGCATCTTCAGTACTCCGCGGAGAGTGAATGAAATCGCATAAAATTTGGAATACCCGATCAGGATGATTAGATCCGCCGAATGACGTAATATGGCCAAAAACTCGTGGTCCGGCTCCTTTAGCTCCTGTGCTTCATGTGTTCCCTGATACCAAGAGTGTTCGTCAATTAATAATGATAAGTGCAATAAACGCTACAGTACTCCCTTACAGTATGCTGGTCCGCCTCTGTCGTCGGTGTCCTATTCAACGGGCGGCCGAGCACCGCCTGCTCAACCCTACGTGAACAAGTATAGGTTACTGTATTGTAATTGTGTAGTCGATCAATTAATGACTTCCTTCCTAGATGACTAACACGAGAGCGTACGAGAATCGTGGCAGGTCGAACATTAGAGCATGAGATTCGTGACTTTTTGATCCTTCTGCTGCATAAAAAATTTACGTATCAAATCACATACGCTTTATTGCTCGTCCTACCTAGATAGTTCCCCGAATCACCTTCAGCTTCCCCGTCCCCCCTCCCCCTCCACTCTTCGTCGTCCCTCCCCCTCCTCCCATCCACGGCTCGCACAGCGTCGCGCAACGCCACAACAAGGCCGAACTGTCCATTACGTAGGTCTATAGGGGACTCAATAGGGCCTATTCCATTCCAGCTATTAAAAGCAGACATGAAACATAACTGAGGAAATATATTTAAATCTCGGGATCTCTTTTTTGTATAGCCAGACATTTCTGTTTGTTTTTTAAACAAACGCCCCAAAAGTCGTGATTCGACGGCACTAACCATATTCATCAAACTGGGTCTAGCTTAATTCTCATGCTATCGAGGGTTGTGCAGACTGAATATTTTGGCAAATATGTTTTAGCACTTCCGACCAGTCGTCTGCACATCTCTAATACCCTCGTGTACTGTTCCAGTAGTAGAGTTCTCTTTTTTTCCAGGGTTACGCTTCAGTTTTCATGCTCTGTAGGCACATCCCGGTATTTGCAGAAGTCTGAAACATAACTGACAAAAAAGGAGAACCCTATGCACTGCAGTAACCGCATCGAGTGGCCGCCCTCGCACAAGCCCAAGTTCTCGCTTCTGGAGACGTCCACGTCGTCGTCCTTCAGCCTCAACAGCCAGTTCTTCCCCTTCCGAGACGCCGAGAACCGCTAATCTAGTAAATGGGGCTGGAAAACAGATTTCTTTTTGCCCTTCCTTTTTTCGATACCTTTCAATGCTCTTGGTGTACTAAACATCTATAAATAATCTATCTTCTCGGTTGCGGTTGCCAACCCGATTTATAAAGTGCGTCATTTACATGAATGTTTTTGTGAGACGCGTCTCGTCATTCCTCAACGCTCCGTCATTGCTAGGGTGTTCAGTACTGCAAATGACGCAGCTCACGGTTTGTCAATGCTTTTCTTTGTTTTTGCTGATGCTAATGGAATTACCGTGTACTCTTATTTTGTCGCTTCTACATTCCAAAGCCTTCTTCTGCGCAATAAATGAAAGCCCTCCCGCTCCACCGGCACACTTCTTCTCATCACCCTGCGTACGCCTCGGTCGGCTCGGTGTTCGCTATGGCCTAGTCGGTAGTGGTCTTGATTCGAGAGCAGGTAGGTGCGGGTTCGACTCCCGCCCCGTGACTGTCGTAGCAAAACGGTGGTTCTGTCCTCTGTGGGCGTTCCGCTACCTATCTACGCAATACAAAATTCTATCTCGAGGCTTTGCGTGGTCCAACCTTGTATGGAAACGTGTCAGGAGTTTAGAAACATTTGCTTTTGCTTTGCTGTTGTATAGTAATCGTGCATACGCATCGTCCATTCCCATAATATATTTATCAATCTTGAAGTTACGAAACGTTCACAAACCAATGCATGTGCACAATTGCCTCAACTCGTGTACCGAACCAGAGCCAAGCCTCCAGCTCATTTACAATTATCTGCTATAATGTAAACAATAAGAATTACGCTAACCACTTTGCAAGTAACTTGAAAAAGCGAGAAAAACCGGGGGGGTCATATCGTGCGATTGAACAAAGTGTGAGGTCAGATAGGGTTTTTCGGGGGAGGTGGGGGACAATAATAACAAAAAAAGCTACCACAACACCATCTATTTAAATGAATGTTAATGAAATCAGAGCAGACGGTCTACGCGAAGGTGTTAGTTTGGTCTTTAGAGGGGGGGGGG
>LS824331.1:43083-80263 GCA_900490955.1 Micoletzkya japonica
TGTGTGTGTGTGTGAAGTTTACAGTAGCAAAGATTTCTTCTTTAAGAACGATAATACTCCCCTCCCCCCATTATCAAACTGTCTGTCCTTATCCCATCAACATTTCTTCGCCCCCCAATTGATCTCATTAACGTCAACTGCCGCACCCCGTAGTGAAGGAAGAGTGCACTTTAGTCCATAGAGGTCAGCCGGGGGGAGGGAACAGCTGATCATTTCATTCCATCATTCCTCTGCCTACTCCCCTCCCCTATCAGTCTACGTAGTCTACACCCGCCCCTGAACTAGAGCGTGTTCCCTTGTTCCATTTCTCTGTTACATCCTACAAATGTGCAATCGGTCCTTTTGATGCTTATGCTTTCATACACCATTCACAAATATTGAACGAAAAGACTCTTTTACAAATCTATAATTAGGATGGCTACAAGAGAATCATACCGTTAACGGCTTGTAAGGACGACCGCCATTTGATTTCTCTGTTCTATAAGGCAGCCTGCACAAATATTAGGGCAGCACTAGTCCAAGTCTGGCTACCGTACACCTCGAGCTACCGTATGGCCCCGCACCTGATCATCATCATGCGCCCGGGCAAAGAGCGCGGCCATGAAGTCGTTGATGACGTGGTGGACGGGATCGTCGTGGACCATCAGAATGCAGTTGATCGAGCTCATCGCTGTTGATCTGTACGAATGCCGATTATTTGAGGGCAATCATTACCTCGGTAGAGAACGGCCACTACTCGTTAACCTTTTCAGAAATGAAATTCCCACAACCACGTCGAAAGCGAAAATTTAGTATAGCGGAGGGGAAAATTTTTGCTCATTGTCAGTGGTTCGGGTAATTTCATAGCTAACGGGCGGCCTGCGGTGGGGGTGGGGGGGGGGGGGTTCTGCCCCGTAAATTACACTCAAATACTGTATTCTTTCCCTGATCCGCATAAACCTGTCCCCCCACCTCATTCTGGCCGAGGGTGCGTTGAAGAAGGGGATAATGTCCGGCAGAAGGGGCTCGATGTGCATCTGCCGGTCCAGGCGGTCGCCCGAATCCTCGAAGATCTTCTGGATCGCGCCCAGCGCGCCCTGACAAGTGGCACACCGTACACTTTAGCGCTTGTAAAGCGACATGGAAGTGATTTTCAAGTGAAGCTTATGTGAAAGATTTTGCCGTAATTAGTATAAAAACAAAAGGAAAAATTATAAAAATTAATAGTATTCGAGAAATGATTTTTCTGAAATTTCGCCCAACGACAACGCTACTGTGTTTAGCGAAAGGAATTAAGCCAAAAGCGACGTTCTTCTTAACGACGGAAGCCCGGAACGAAAATTAAGACATGCAATTTTCGAGTTTTTTCTTCGATTTTTTATTGTGACTATCTTTGTCCGCACATTTTGAAACCTTAGAAAAATTTTCATCGAATTTTAAAACTTTTGGTTAGAGGATGCTTCCACCCTTTAAGCTTCGAAAGGAACAAAAAACATGAAACTGATATCTACAAAACATTATTTAATAACGTAAGTAAAGGGCAGGCAATGCTTTCTTCTTGTTTCGGCGGTGCAAGCACAGACAAAACAGAAATGATAACTCTACAAGGTTTGGGCGACTACCTCCTGTAGGGTTTGAAAACCAAGCACGGTTAGCGTATTTATCGCCTGACTCTCTTCATTCTTCCCTGGTCCTCATCGTTCTCTCGGTCTCATAATAATGCAATTAAAAGGTTTGGGCTTGTAAACCCTAACCTCCTGGTAGTCGGGTCGGTCAGTCTGGTGCAGAAGCTGCTTGAGGGTTGGCAGGAGCTCAGGCCAGCCATCCACGCCTTCTTCGACCACCACTGAACAGGACCTCATCCCCCCCCCGTCAACCTCATTCCGCATATGTGGGCAGGGTTACCGACAAGTATTTCAGTTTGGGAGCCTACCATAGTATAAATTTGTTTTTCATAGCCTACCAATAAGATTTCATGCATAATGTGATGCCTACCGTGTCAAGTTTCAGACAAAAAAGAGAGCCTACCACCCGACGGTCGGGTGCGTGCCCATGTATGCTCATCCCAATTTTCATCAACCTCATCCCAATTTACGAAAATACTGCAACGTACGCCAGGGGAGCATTTCATATGAGGAAAAACGGGTAATAATGTCGTAGAACTACGAAATTATAGCATTTGCATGTCAATACCTACCTGTCGTCAGGATGATACCAACCGTAGCGCGAATCAACGGGGATTCGTCGCCGATCGCCGAAATCACCTAAAATCAAACATTTTCCGAAATAATATAGCTTTTTCGAGACTATTTTACGAAGTAGAGTGACCAGCATACAATGTTTAAAGGCTTGCTTACATGCACGCTACATGTTGCAATAATACCCCTAGCTAATAGTTCCGACTGCTTAATCTGGCTGATTCGCATTAGAAAAAAAAACTGAGTCAAGTGAATGCGTGCCAAACATTCCATTAGATTGTAGATTTTTCTACAGTTAGGTAGGTCGGTAAGCATATGCATCGTTCGTAGACTTCGAAATTGTAGAGTGAAATTTGTCCACATATAGGGTTAGCACATCGGGTCTTCTTTCTGTCAAGGATTCACATCGAATGGGAAAAGGCATAACAACAAAACGTTTTCAACGCCAATACGCTAGCGTACTCTGTAAAAAAGGTTGTCCTTATATTTTAGAACCTACAGATCAATAAAACAAAATAACAAGTTGCTCGCCTTCAACCGTATGTATCCCTTCACATCGACCGGCAGGTGCTGCCACTGGGTCTTCATGTTGTTCTTCAGAATGATGCCCGCCAGTGACCGGTTCGCAACCTATACACACACAAAAAAGGATAGGAATTTGACAATCGCACACAATCAACCTGGTACACAAAAGTGCTACTAATCAAGGCGCTATTAGTGGCCAAAAAAATCTACTGTATCTGCTGAGTTTAGCTTGATCTGAATTATGCTACACTTTCGCCAGACCTGTTCGCCCGTCATCACTCCGAGAATGTACGCCAGGTAGCATCCAAATCGCTGGTGCGAGTTGAGCATGTTCAGTTTCTTAAAATTGATCATTTCAAGCGTAAAATTTATTACTATTTATTACTATTACTATAACTAAAAATTATTGCCGATTTCAGTAAAACGGAGGAAATTACTGAACCTCTTGAACAGATCGCTGCAACTCGCTACTCGCCGATTGAGAGTGCTCCAGAAGGAGCAGAACCTTAAATAATGCGATTATGAACGCGATAAAATACTCCTAGTATTCTATAAACATCTTAACATAAATTGAGAACAGAGGCATAAGGTTGATTCATCAAGATAAGCAACTATTTTCCCCGATACGATAATGTTATCGCATTCTCTTCTCTATTCTCATTTTTATAAATTCAATATGTTAGAACTGAGACGGATCTAGCTGACAATCTCGGACTGAACGTATAAACAAAAAGAGCAAGGTGAATAAGCTTTGACGGGGAGAGATTGTACCAAGCCAAGGCTAATATCTCGACAGACCTGCCGCAGTTCGTCCCCATCCGGTACCCAGTCCGCGGTAAGCGACATTCCTTCGTAATTCGTGCGTCGACTTAGCTATTCATTCACCAAGGATCAAGACCAATTCGATAGATGGAGTCTGAACGAGCCAACTTTTAGAGAGGAAGCGTAGTAGCCATAAACCAGTACAAGTATGTAAATGAGAGGTCAGGATTAGAAAACAAGGCAGCAACTCAATTAACCGCACAGAGTCAACACTAGCCAGAAAAAATACCGATAAACTTTGCATAATTAAAACGCTAAAGACGTTAATCATTTCGCAGCGCAAACCAAGTGCAAAGAGAGCGCAGCTGCTAAATGCAGTAGGCGCCTTCTGCCAAACAGAGACTACCGTAATCCTTGAACATTCCACTCTCACTATACCAGCAGCTAAATAAAAGTTACAGTAACTGTTTTGCTTTAAAAGTGCAAATACACTATGTTCTTCAAGTAGTTATAAAATATTTTAAAATATTTTTTTGTGAAAACATTATGAAGCTTCACTGGCAGTGCTCGTAAACTGCACGAACGTTTTGACAGTCCGCGTTCTGAAATTGCGAATGTCTCTGCGTCTCTCCAATTTCCATGCTCTCTCGCCTCCACTCTCTTAATCTGCACACGAATCTATTTTACGCAGCATAACGTTGTGTGAACTGTACGTGTGCGCTAAGTCTTTAACACGTGTAGCACGGTGTTTTGCTAACATAAGTACATTTCCACTTGCCTTTCCGAAACGGTGCTTCTCAATCAATCATCATGCGGTCTGAGATGAATGAGGTGGGAGTGCGAAGGCAAGGTTGACGCCAGCTTGAGATACTCCCAATTCGCAATCATCAAATTAGAAAAAAGAGAAAGTATTTAAGCGCGCGCATGTTGAAAAGTCCCTCCAAATCACACATCGGCCGATTTTCTCTCCCCGTCTCTTCCTCTCTTTCTCTCCGCACCCTCGATCGTCATACCGTTAGTTACGCATGTTGCCTTGAGCCCCCCCCCCCCCCGAGGAGGAGGAATGGATGGCCTTCGCCAACTGCGAACTCCTGACTAAGAATGTTCAGGGAGATTAAGAGCTTACTTAGTCGGTCGACGGCTCTGAGTGCACGCATGAAGCTTCCACGAGTGCTTAGAGGGAATGAAGTTATGCACGAGTATGTTTGCAGTTAGAAAACTACCTGTAGAACGTGGTAATGGTTATCTTGATGCGGAAAAGTTTCCGGACTAAGCAACTCGATTTCTACGTATCTACGGTAGGCAGTAATCTTCCCACACAAACTGCCCACGTGTGCCATACATCAGTGCGGCCTGCGTGAACAGAGGTTCCACAACAGCTACTTTTGGATATGCCGTGTACGGTCTCTTGAGCATGCCTTCACCGCTCTCCACGGCTCAGTAGCGCTGTGCACGTCTCATCCTTACTACTGCTTCCCGTTCGCAACGTTAGAACGCTATTCCATCGATCGGGATCACCCATAACGATATGGCTGTGCTGCTATAACGAGCGTGCCGAATAGAGCCGTCGAATCGGGTCCTTTTTATGGTTATCTTTCATCTGGTCCAGTATAACTAGGGTATTGCTTGATTTACGGAATACGTGAAACATAACCATGAAAAAGACGCTATTCGACGGCACGAGTGCTTAAGTGACCTGGCAACGGCGCCTCAGTGAAGGTCTCCCCGCTTTTTCAATTAGGTATGCATTACAGCATCCCCCACCGAGCCTACCGTCCCCCTCCTTGTCTACAGCGTCGCTCTCGTCTCCTCAGGGCATTACATCTTTTCCTCCCCCACCCTCTCCTCCATCCCCACACTCTCTCCCCTCGCGCACCTCCTCCGCCCGCCCTCGGGGCAGGTTGGTATAAAAGGGAGAGGCGGGAGGAAAAGGCAGGCAGCCTTAGGCAGCTTGGGAACAGCCATGTACCAGGAGAACAACGAGAAGACTTTGTCTCGTGAGGCCGAGAGCCTTAGGAAGATCGCCTTCTTTGGCATCTCCATCTCGTAAGATTTTCACTTTCATTCACTTTCACTCGCCTCATTTTTTCGTCTTTCCCGTCTCATTCGTAACACTATTCTTCAGTACCATCGCTACCCTCACGGCCATCATTGCCATCCCATCCCTTTACAACTACATGCAGCACGTCCAGAGCTCCCTCCAGACCGAGGTTAGCTTTCACCAAAACCAATACCATTTCTGGCTTACTGGTTCACAACTTCACCTACCTTCTTCACATTAATGTGTCATATTCAGGTTGACTTCTGCAAGCACCGCACCAACGGTCTCTGGGACCAGTACGAGCGCATGCAGCAGCTCAAGGGAGTCCGAGGAAAGCTTGTCGCCAAGCGTCAGTCTGGATACGACAACCCGGTGACCTCTGCTCCCGCCGGTAAGTTCCATCGAAATCATTGATAACATGGTGATTATTCACCTCGTTACAGTAACCCCGTTGTTCTACTCAAGTGGAATTGACTGGTTTCAGCTTCGTACGGTGGAGATGCCCCCGTCAGCGGAGGATCCGCCGCCGCTGGATCGTGCTGCTCTTGCAAGTCTGGCCTTGCTGGACCCGCTGGACCCCCCGGACCTGATGGACCCGACGGAAACGACGGACACCCCGGACAGAACGGAGCCAACGGAGATGATGCCGCTGCTGATGCTCAGCCCAACCCCGATGACTTCTGCTTCGACTGCCCTGCTGGACCCCCCGGTCCTCCCGGAAACCCCGGCCCCAAGGGTCCCAACGGAAACCCCGGACAGGATGGATACCCCGGACCCGACGGGAACCCTGGACAGCCCGGACAGGCTGGGCCTCAGGGACCCCCCGGCTCCGATGGACACCCCGGACAGGCTGGACAGCCCGGAGCCCCCGGAACCGTCGAGGAAGTTTCCGTTCCCGCTGGACCCCCCGGACCTCCCGGAACCCCTGGAGCTCCCGGACCCGACGGACAGCCTGGACAGCCCGGAAAGCCCGGTCACGACGGACCCCAGGGACCTCCCGGAGATGCTGGACGCGATGGACAGCCCGGACAGAAGGGAACCGACGGACAGCCCGGAGAGCTCGGAGCTGCGGGACCCGGAGGTGGATGCGACCACTGCCCCCCTCCCCGTACCGCTCCCGGATACTAGGCTGGAGCATAGGCGTCAAGGATGGGGTGTTGGTAGTGCAAAGCTATTGCGCGCGTCCTTCGCCTTCCTCCTGCTCCCCTCGGGTGTTAACCTTTCATGTCTGTACATTGTTCTCTGTGCCTCCACCAAAACGTCCGGTTGACATCCTAGATACGAGCGTAGAGTTGCGTTGTATAGGCATCTCCTTATTATTAGGTGCATTCATTTGTGCTGTTTATTATACACCGGCGTTGCGTGTTCACAAAACATTGTGTACTGTTGATCTCAAGATGAATGAATGCATTCCTCCACATGTTGGCTCTAGACCTTTGTGTACGGGCCCTCGAAGCACCGTATACACAGTGTGACAAGACAACCTTTTGTTCTATCTTCGCATTGTGCCGTGCCGTGAGATAGCCATAATGAAAACACCGTTCTCCCCAAGCGACACTGAGAGGTTGCATTACAACGTTACAACTCATCCTTCTTTGTTCAACGCTATAGAGCAAGCGGGAACAACATAGGAGCTCGTGTTCTTGTTTTGGGACTACTGGAAGAACCCACGCATTGTTAGCACGTCTTTCACTTTCTTGTAAGAACCGATAGACTTTATTGTTAGAAGTAAATCCACGGAAAGATGAAATACATACTCACATAGACTACGTAAGCAGACCGTTTGACGGCAAAATGTAATTGTCGTATTACTGCAAAACATTTTGCAGCTGTTGGCCTAAAGAGGTGAAGTGTGATGAAGCAAAAGATTGCGAACTGTTTACGCTAATGCGTCCTCTGAGCTACCCTCTGTCCTCAAATGTGTTATAATTTCGATGATCTATGCTATGGGCACACGTCAGACCTTAAATGGTAGTACTATGTAAATTCAAAAGTTCGTTATTTGAATCGTAAGTTTGCAATCATCTCGAAATTAGTGGCGAACTCTAGATAGTGGCCCTTGTAATATAGCGCTTCAAACCATTTCTTGAGATTTGATTGTGCATACTGCGAAGATGGTAACTTACAATTAGAGAATAAGAGTACAATATGCGAGAGTCATTGTTTCGAATATATTGATCGGGGCACTATCCGATGTCTTGTACCTGTCTCACAATTGTCAGAGAATGTGGTGCATCCCAAAGCCTGTCTGACAACGAGGAAATGAACTATTGAAGGAAATATCCGAGAAGAAAATATCCGTTACTATGTTGTTCAATAGAAACATCATAATATCGGCTATGAAGCGAGATGAGCACAAGATCCGACACAAGATGATAATCTAACCCTCATTACGTCCGTCTGAATGTGCGATATACGGTAGCGTTGGGAGAAGCAAGAGGAGGGATCGAGGCCCACCATAGCCAAGATCATCTCGTACACATCTACCAACGATATAACCATCGTTGAGGAACTTCCCGTTAAGAAATGTGAGGCTTACAATTAGACATCTAGCTGAATTGTTTATACCACAGAGAACGAAGCTGATGGGTTTTACAAACCGGTCTTTTTCGGCTATTTCTATGGTTATTTTTCGTTGTACTGTAAGCTGTAGAGCCCTAGAAAACATTGGAAAAAATTGGTCCTTCTTCACGCCTTAACATGCGTTTTCCGAGTGGTAATCTACAGAAATCTTCAAATTAGTCCATGTCAATGTCAGATATGTCAGATAACTCATCGAAAATTGAGAACTTTCCTCTACTTCAAGACGCCTCTCATTTTTGCCCCTTCGGGCGTTCAAAAATTGCATATGGCACCCATGTTTCAGGGGCCATAGCGGGCAATTGGGAAAAGTTTTCAACCAGCAATAAACGCACCTCGGCTAAGCCTCATTGGTCACGTTATCGCCTCTGCGCAAAGCTGACTAGGAAATTAGAGAACAGGGGCAGAGTCACGAGAGCGGCCGAGGTCACCCGGATTTGACGAAAAATGCTTGAGGCCTTTTCTATTCTATCTCATTTTGCAGAGCTTTTTTGGGAGTTGGGATTCCGTGAACGGATGGCCGAGTGGTCTAAGGCGCCAGACTTAAGGAAAATGCAAATTAAGCCTTCTGGTACTCGTACGAGTTCGTGGGTTCGAACCCCACTCCGTGCATATTCTTTTACCTACTTCCGCAGTGTTAGGAGTAAACTTATCTTTGAATTTACTTGGGTTAATTTATCCGCTGTTTTCCTATGAAAACTAGCATGTATTTTTTTAGTTTTATCAAATGATCATGGCACGGTTCAAAATAAATCAAAAGCTTCAATCCCAGAAAAAAATCATATTTTTGACATCTGTGGAAAACAGCAGATAAATTAACCCAAGTAAATTCAGAGATAAGTTAACTCCTAGCACTGCGGAAGTAGGTAAAAGAATATGCACGGAGTGGGGTTCGAACCCACGAACTCGTACGAGTACCAGAAGGCTTAAGTTGCATTTTCCTTAAGTCTGGCGCCTTAGACCACTCGGCCATCCGTGCTGATGCTCCCTCTGTATATTAGACGTACAACACAAAACCTCGACTATCATTACAAAAACAAAATACAAAAGTTTGCACGGAGTGGGGTTCGAACCCACGCACCCTTACGGGTACCAGAACGCTCAGGAGGCACTGAACTCGGGCCAAGCTTTGCGCTTGAGTCTGGCGCCTTAGACCACTCGGCCATCCGTGCACGGAATCCCAACTCCCAAAAAAAGCTCTGCAAAATGAGATGAGAGAAAAGGCCACAGGCCCACGGAGTGGGGTTCGAACATCATATTTTTTTAAAAATCATATTTTTCGTCAAACCCGGCAGACCTCGGCCGCTCTCGTGACTCTGCCCCTGTTATCTAATTTCCTAGTCAGCTTTGCGCAGAGGCGATAACGTGACCAATGAGGCTTAGCCGAGGTGCGTTTATTGCTGGTTGAAAACTTTTCCCAATTGCCCGCTATGGCCCCTGAAACATGGGTGCCATATGCAATTTTTGAACGCCTGAAGGGGCAAAAATGAGAGGTGTCTTGAAGTTGAGAAAAGTTCTCAATTTTCGATGTGTTACCTGACATGGACTAATTTGAAGATTTCTGTAGCTTACCACTCGGAAAACGCATGTTAAGGCTTGAAGAAGGACCAACCTGAAATAAAGTAAATGAAAAGATTGGTGGATAAGAGGCTGACCCAAAACGGTTTCAGTTTTCTAGGGCTCTACAGCTTATAGAACAACGAAAAATAACCATAGAAATAGCCGAAAAAGACCGGTTTGTAAAACCCATCAGCTTCGTTCTCTGTGGTATAAACAATTCAGCTAGATGTCTAATTGTAAGCCTCAAATTTCTTAACGGGAAGTTCCTCAACGATGGTTATATCGTTGGTAGATGTGTACGAGATGATCTTGGCTATGGTGGGCCTCGATCCCTCCTCTTGCTTGTCCCAACACTACCGTATATCGCACATTCAGACGGACGTAATGAGGGTTAGATTATCATTTTGTATCGGATCTTGTGCTCATCTCGCTTCATAGTCGATATTATGATGTTTCTATTGAACAACTTAGTAACGGATATTTTATTCTCGGATATTTCCTTCAATAGTTCATTTCCTCGTTGTCAGACCGTCTTCAGGATGCACCACATTCTCTGACAATTGTGAGACCGGTACAAGACATCGGATAGTGTCCCGATCAATATATTCGAAACAATGACTCTCGCATATTGTACTCTTATTCTCTATCTAATTGTAAGTTACCATCTTCGCAGTATGCACAATCAAACCTCAAGAAATGATCTGTAGCGCTATATTACAAGGTCCACTATCTCGAGTTCTCCACTAATTTCGAGATGATTGCAAACTTACGATTAAGATAACGAACTTTTGAATTTACATAGTACTACCATTTAAGGTCTGACGTGTGCCCATAGCATAGATCATCGAAATCATAACACATTTGAGGCCAGAAGGGTAGCTCAGAGGACGCATTAGCGTAAACAGTTCGCAATCGTTTGCGTACCACAATGTTCTAGACCTTTGGGAAGCGAAAACCACAAGGATTTCATCTTTTTAGAGTTCTGTGAAGCTTTAGGTGGATGATAGAAGTTAGCTTTAGTGCCTATCACCACACATTTCCCCTCTCCTTCACGACAATATATTCGTAGTGCGCGGCACACCGATCTACCGTATAAGGAAATGACAGAATGATTTTTCGCTTTCCAAAGGTTTTACATTGGGGCAGAATACCGTGGTACAACTCGTGTGAAACTTGTAATATGCTTCATCACAGTTCACCATACTGTACTTGGTCTAAACAATTTTTTGCGCCTTTATTTTTTTGAATTCCCTGTAGATCAAGCAACTTTTCAGTCATGTTTGCTCTGTAATTTTTTTAAAATTTTACTATGATTTTTTGTTCCTGTGTGCATTTGTCATATTGTGTCATACTTGATGGTTACAGTAGAAGACCAACTCGTCTAGCCGCTACTCATACACCGCCAAGAGGACAATGAGAAGAATACCCGTCAATGAGTTGTGGTGATACCAGAAAGAAAAGATCTGGGTGCATATATGCAGTAAGACCCTTGCTATTCAGATACCTTCTCAGTGCAAAAGAGCGTCCAAACTGCAACGACAGCCAGTCACCGTAACGGTTCAACCATCCCCTGCTTCACACCTGCGAACAGTGACCTACAACTGTCAGGAGCATTACAACTACCGTTCCGCGCTCTCTCCTTCCCTCACACTCTATGCTACCCTCCGCCCTCGGGGCAGGCGGCTATAAAAGGGAGAGGCGGGAGGAAAAGGCAGGCAGCCTTAGGCAGCTTGGGAACAGCCATGTACCAGGAGAATAACGAAAAGACTTTGTCTCGTGAGGCCGAGAGCCTCAGGAAGATCGCCTTCTTTGGCATCTCCATCTCGTAAGATTTTCACCTTCATTCACTTTCACTCGCCTCATTTTTTCGTCTTTCCCGTCTCATTCGTAACACTATTCTTCAGCACCATCGCTACCCTCACGGCCATCATTGCCATCCCATCCCTTTACAACTACATGCAGCACGTCCAGAGCTCCCTCCAGACCGAGGTTACCTTTCACCAAAACCAATACCATTTCTGGCTTACTGGTTCACAACTTCACCTATCTTCTTCACATTAATGTGTCATATTCAGGTTGACTTCTGCAAGCACCGTACCAACGGTCTCTGGGACCAGTACGAGCGCATGCAGCAGCTTAAGGGAGTCCGAGGAAAGCTTGTCGCCAAGCGTCAGTCTGGATACGACACCCCTGTTGCCGCAGCCCCCGCTGGTAAGCGTACAAATTATTTCATCATGATGATGAAATATACAAATTGACTATGCCGGTATGGTGATACGGCAACTTCAAAGCACGCAACAATCAACCTAACCCAAGCTCTGCAGCTTCTTACGGAGGCGAAGCCCCCGTGAGCGGTGGACAGTCTGAGGCTGGATCATGCTGCTCTTGCAAGTCTGGCCTTGCTGGACCCGCTGGACCCCCCGGACCTGATGGACCCGACGGAAACGACGGACACCCCGGACAGAATGGAGCCAACGGAGATGATGCCGCTGCTGATGCTCAGCCCAACCCCGATGACTTCTGCTTCGACTGCCCTGCTGGACCCCCCGGTCCTCCCGGAAACCCCGGCCCCAAGGGTCCCAACGGAAACCCCGGACAGGATGGATACCCCGGACCCGACGGGAACCCTGGACAGCCCGGACAGGCTGGGCCTCAGGGACCCCCCGGATCCGATGGACACCCCGGACAGGCTGGACAGCCCGGAGCCCCCGGAACCGTCGAGGAAGTTTCCGTTCCCGCTGGACCCCCCGGACCTCCCGGAACCCCTGGAGCTCCCGGACCCGACGGACAGCCTGGACAGCCCGGAAAGCCCGGTCACGACGGACCCCAGGGACCTCCCGGAGATGCTGGACGCGATGGACAGCCCGGACAGAAGGGAACCGACGGACAGCCCGGAGAGCTCGGAGCTGCGGGACCCGGAGGTGGATGCGACCACTGCCCCCCTCCCCGTACCGCTCCCGGATACTAAGCTGGAGGAGGATGAATGGATTCGTCCTTTCATTACATCCCATCACTTCTCGGGTGCTAGTCTTACCTGTCTGTATATCTTCGTTCGTAACACTCACGTGTCAGACTAGCATTCTATTCACGATCGCAGAAGTGTACCTTAGATTCCGTTATTATATTAGATGTTTCCGAACTGCTGGAGCAGATGATCTCATGTCGAATAAAGGCATTCTTCGACATTGAACATTTTACACAGCATTCCAAGCGTTCTAATAGCGAATAGCGGTTTCCACGCATAGGATTCTATCCTGTAGGCGAGCAGAGAACGGAAAATTATGAATTTAAAAACTTAAGTTCGCCACAATGAATTCTAACACCCTTCAAAATTTGGTATAGATAGGTTTAGCCACTCTTGAGAAAATTCAAAAATGGTGGTCAATTCGATATTAGACACATTCTTCATCGAGCGGAATGCTGTGTTTAAGACCCGACCCGGTATGCTTTCTTTGTTCCTCGCGGCAAACAGCGTAACAAACCCCCCTTTCGGTTCAGTGGAACCCTACGGGTGCACAAGGCTACTTGTGACAAAAGCACAAGAGTACACTGACTTTACAAATATTAATGTGTTTCAAGTTGCCCGACGACCATCGTTATTAGATACTTTATTATTATTATTAGACCTAATATCCAGGAGGAGTACGAGGAGGAGGGCAATGTTCGCATCCACCGTTCTTTCCCTTGGGTCCCAGTTCGCCTTGTACTCCCTGCCGTCCGTTTCTTCCCGAACGTCCCTTTCTGCCGGGCTAAAAGAACAATTTTGTATATTGTGTATATTGTGCACAATATATACAATATGCTTTAAACAATATACTATGTTGTACAAAGTATATTGTATAAAGCCGCGAGAACAGAGAGAGGGATTCTTCTCTCTGTTCTCGTGGCGGACGGTCGGTTCTCCTTCCTCTCTCGTCTTTCAGCCCATCTCCGCCATATTCCATCAAGAACTTAGATGAAGAATCCCTCTTTTCACCTTGGCAAGTGAGGGCGGTATGTTGGCCATCGTCTCTATTCTTCGTCTCTCCCCTTTCTGTCGCGGCTGCCCTACCCCATAGTGAAGATTTTCAAGTGAAGCTTTTTGTCCCAACTTCACCCTCGTGATATCCTTCTTCATCCCCCTGCCGCACACCGTAAGGTGTAATGATAAAGATAAAGATAAAGATATAATATACACACATAGATTGCGAATGTGAAGTCATTTAGCATTGCCTAGACCTATAGTGAAATCATTGCACTGGGTACGTCAGAAGAAATAGAGGCGTTGAGCGCATCTGTTCGTGAATATGTTTCTTATGTTTCGCTATTACGCTATGCGTGGCGTTTATAAGTTATGATTGCAACATAATCATCAAAATTTGAAACTTCAGCATTCGTAGTCATAGCCTACGTATTTTGAAAAATATTACTATTTCCTTTTCTTCAGGCTATGATGACTTACATCTCCAGTAGGCCCCTTGGGTCCAGGAACAGCAACTCCAGCGCGACCCTTCGATCCCTTTTCTCCCTTCCTTCCCTGAGGTCCTCGAGGTCCAACGGGGCCGGGGGGGCCGTTGACGGCAATAACCTGTAACAATATGCGATTTTTTTCCTTATTTTTGCTCCGGCACAGACATTTCATAGTGACACTTACCCGTCCGTCGTCGCCCCTCTTTCCACTTGGTCCCATCGGTCCTGGTAGTCCCATAGGTCCCGCAGGGCCAACCATTCCCGGCTCTCCTCTCTTGCCGTCGATACCGGGTGCGCCAGGTCCTCCACGAGGTCCCTACGTAATAATTTGATCATATAGTTTTAAAATCGTTTTAAAATTTATAGTAGAATAAACGGCGATCCGTCAGTTTCTTCCATTCCAAAATGAGTCTAATTCTCTCACTTTTGCACACTCTCTCGCCTTCTATTCGGAATGCTTTTCCCGACGGATCTTTTTTATACACTATAAATTTTAAAACGATTGAAAATAACGCATGCAAAATGAATGCCTAAGCATACCTGAGGTCCCTTATTGCCTGGGAGTCCAGGAGGGCCGATAGGTCCGGGAGGGCAGATGATGCAGGGTTCGTTGATGAATCCATCAGATGCCAGAATCTCTCCGTCTCTTCCAGGCTTTCCTGCCGGACCAGCAATACCGTCCTTTCCTTCTTCTCCATCATCTCCCGGCTCTCCGGGAGGTCCAGGAGGTCCTGAAGTCAACGATTAGTGGCTTAAATAGTGGCATTACACTAAGAGATCGGTGAATTTGATATGCAATTCAACTATGGAAAGCGTCCTACAACGATAATTTAGTCGATTACAAAGATGAGTCGGAAAATCACTCCGAATATAAGGCGAGAGAGTGTGCAAAATTGAGAGAATTGGACGCATTTTGGAAGGGAAGAAACTGATGGAGAGCGGTTTATGCCACTATATAAGACATACTAATAGCGCATACCCTGCATGCAAGTGCAACCACATGCAGAGGAGTCGTCGGCCACTACAGCAGCGTCGTAGCCCGACGACGACGACGACGGCGACGGCGAGGCGGGAGGCGAGTAGGGATTGACGACGGGCGCGGAGGCGCCGTAGGCGGACGCGGACGCACCGCCATACGCGTCGGCAGCCGGCGCGGCAGCACCGTAGACATCAGCAGCCGGAGAGGGATACCCGCCGTACTCGGCTCCTCAAAGCTATATTGTATTGCTATTGTTTTAGAACCACCACTCATACACCGGTATACCGATTTACTTTATAATAGCGAAAATTGGCACGCGTAATTCCATTTTACGAGCTTAGCGCATTTTTCGACTTTGAAATGTCATTCTATCATAAATTAAGGTATAGAGAAGACACGAGCACTTTTCGAGATCACCACGTTTCCTTTTCTCTACTCAACAGTTGTTCACCAAAATCGAAGAAAGTGATCTAATCAACTACGCTTCCTACCGCCTCCGCCCGTGCCTCCGTCCGGAACCCACTGTCCGAATAGCCAGCCCCTCTTAGCTCTCTTGCTTGCGCCCGCATCCACCCGCTGCATTTGCCTCCACATATCGCGAGTTCGCATCTTAAGAAGCTATTTGTCCAGGCTATATATGCAAGCTATATATACATGGTTGGAAAAGCTAATGGGATACCTTGCAGAAGTCGGTCTCGGTTATGACGTCCGATTGCACTGATTGCACATGGGAGTACAGAAGGGGAATGCATACGACTATCGCAGCAAGCGCAACTGTAGCTACAGTAACGGAAGAAACGACGAAGAGTCGGAGATGCCTGAACGCGGCTAGAGTACTACCCAAGAGTAACATTATAACATGAAGAAACTCCATGATCAGAGCTAAATAACTCACCGCTCGTATTGCGTCTCCTTCTCCATATCGCAGACTGAAGGCCGCCTCTGAGATCTCGCCCTCTTTATAGGGATTCAACCTGATTCTCGCTCTCGCTCTCGCTCTGCATTCTCTTTCCATTGCCTACTCTCTCGGTTCCCGAGCCTTATCATCGCATCTCATATGCATCTCCTCCAGACGGGTTTGCCCTTTGTCTTGCAATCTGCATGCGACCTGAATTCGCGCCCCCCCCCCCACCTTTCCCTCCTCGCAACTGGGATCTCCGTATTTGGAAGTGGGGTGCCCTTGTCACACCGCACACTCGCAGGGTGACGACGGACTAACAACACACATCACTGCGCCCGGTGGACACAAAGAGCACGACGTTGTCGAGTTCTCGAACTTCTTACTCCGTAGTCTGTTCCATCTCCGTCAGCCCTACGGCGCGCCCCTTCTCACATTCCTTCGTATCTTCGGGTCACTGAACGGGGCGCGAAAAGAGGCGGCAAAGAACGTGCTTTGCAATGCTGACCTTGCGTGTGGGGGGCGCGTTCTATTCTATCCTCGCCGTTGAATTCTCGATATACCTCTCACGCCACACCTGTCTCGAGCAACACGGTGCCAAAGAACATGGCATCCCGTCCAGCCATTCGGCTATATAGGTGTGTCCACAATGCACACGGTCACTGAGACTCCGCAATTACTTTCTAGACCCCGGAAAGACCGTTGATTGAAGAACTGGATGGAACTAGGTAGCAGATGTGGTAAGAGAAGTAGCGTGCCTACGATCTGCATATGAAGACCGCAGAGCCGATAGGGCGTGCAAGTTTGCTCAAAGGGCGTTGAACCGTACATCTTCTCGAATTTGAGATAAAGCTGGCTCCAACATCGCCTTCTACTCACACCTCATTCATTCCTGATCTCACGAAGACTCATCAAGCATTCAACAACAATGAGGATCACGCAGTACTCACGCAGTACTCCCAATTCGCTCTTCTCGAATTGGTATTAGCTGGCTCGCTTTCCACAGTTCTCTGCCAGTAACAAAAACCTGCTTGGATATTGTCATTGAGATTACAAAGAATACGACGCTGTAGACAATAGAGAGGTGGAAGGTTCGCGAGAGCACAATGATGCCTTCGAAAGGTGCTGTAACACCATGCGTAGAAAGCTTGCTCATCAAGATCGCTTAGCGCTATCTGATAGATATGTTAGCGCCCAAGCGATAAGATATCACCGCGTTGTCCGAGGACAAGACAAAGAGAGATCAGTGTGTGTGTGTGTGTTTGTTCACCGTTCCTGCCAACTCTATGAACCCCTCGAAACGAGTTTCCAGTAATGGACTACAAATTGCCAAGTATCGACTGCGTGCCCTGACATAGTCGCCTAGTCATCAGCTCTCGCTCGCCGTCCTTTCGTCCTCTTTCTTTCTTTCTCTTTGCTCTTCATTGTCCCGACACCCGGGAATGTCGCGCTCGAAGGTCGCAGCTTGCGTCGTTTATCGTTCCCGTACGGCCCGTTAGAGAACGTTTGTGTCTGCGTCTCTGCGACCTCCGCCCGCAGTACACACCCTCTACCGCGTTCTCTGCCTGCCAGCGCCTCCAAAGACGATCCGAATTTCGGTTCGAGGAAAGTGAAGCCGTAGGTCGCGACCTTTGCAGGGGGTGCTAGCTTTCCCGTACAACCAGTCAAACCGCCAAGAAGTTTCGAAAAACAACCCCCCCCCCCGCACCGTGCTTTGCCGGGGAAGCTTTGATGAAATGGCTGCGAAGAATCAAGGCATACGTAGAAGGGATCAAACTATAAGAAACAAGCGCATGATCCTCATCAGTTGCGTATGTGTCATAAAGAATCAATGACAGAGTGAACAGAGGAATGGAATGTTCCCTGAACTACCCTTCTTCTACGTGTCGAGCATTGTTTTGTTAGATCAAGGCCGGAGATATGCGCGAAAGAAAGGGTAGCAATATTGCCGCGGGACACCCCAAGCCAAAATACAACCCACTCCCTACACCAACGCAACTAGAACCCTCTTTTCACTTTAACGCGACTGACTGAATCCACTGAAAGACCATTTCAACTTGCAAAGCATATTCGCGACGTGACTAAGATTTGAAAAATATACAATGGTCCAATTTTGGTCCCTTCCATTATTGCATGGTAAGCGCGCATTCAAGGCTTTCAAGGAATTCCACATTAGAAAGTGAAAGCATTTCACGCATAGCTGGCAACAATGAAACACTCCTTACTCATAAGCGCATTATATAGATTATGTATATTTTGCAAATGGTTATCTGACTATTATTGTCAATTACATTTCTCTTTGTAACACAGATTACGGGGCCATTCAAAGTGTCCTAATCAACTTCTAATGAGTTTTTGCGAAATTTTAGCTTGTGATCGCAAAATTGATTCATGTTCCTGATATCGTATGTGCGTATGAACTTGAAGCGTTTCAAACAGGGTAGTGGCGGAGTCGCGATTTCCACATTCCCGCTTTCCAAACCACATTTTTATTAAACAAAACCGTACCTCGCCATCTTGAGACACTAAGCTTTCTCAAGTGTTGTGAGAAGTACAGTACTTTGACATGATATGGTCGTAAGCGTCGCTCTCGTCTCCTCAGGGCATTACATCTTTTCCTCCCCCACCCTCTCCTCCATCCCCACACTCACTCCCCTCGCGCACCTCCTCCGCCCGCCCTCAGGCAGGTTGGTATAAAAGGGAGAGGCGGGAGGAAAAGGCAGGCAGCCTTAGGCAGCTTGGGAACAGCCATGTACCAGGAGAATAACGAAAAGACTTTGTCTCGTGAGGCCGAGAGCCTTAGGAAGATCGCCTTCTTTGGCATCTCCATCTCGTAAGTTTAACATTATCTCGCTTTACTTCATAGGTCCGTTCTCACATTTCACTCCGCATTTCGTTTTCACTGTCTATTGTCTGTTCGCAGCACGGTCGCCACTCTCACGGCCATCATTGCCATCCCATCCCTTTACAACTACATGCAGCACGTCCAGAGCTCCCTCCAGACCGAGGTTAGCTTTCACCAAGACCAATACCATTTCTGACTTACTTGTTCACTACATCACCCCCCACCTTCTTCACATTAATGTGTCATATTCAGGTTGACTTCTGCAAGCACCGCACCAACGGTCTCTGGGACCAGTACGAGCGCATGCAGCAGCTTAAGGGAGTCCGAGGAAAGCTTGTCGCCAAGCGTCAGTCTGGATACGACAACCCGGTGACCTCTGCTCCCGCCGGTAAGTTCCATCGAAATCATTGATAACATGGTGATTATTCACCTCGTTACAGTAACCCCGTTGTTCTACTCAAGTGGAATTGACTGGTTTCAGCTTCGTACGGTGGAGATGCCCCCGTCAGCGGAGGATCCGCCGCCGCTGGATCGTGCTGCTCTTGCAAGTCTGGCCTTGCTGGACCCGCTGGACCCCCCGGACCTGATGGACCCGACGGAAACGACGGACACCCCGGACAGAACGGAGCCAACGGAGATGATGCCGCTCCCGATGCGCAGCCCAACCCCGATGACTTCTGCTTCGACTGCCCTGCTGGACCCCCCGGACCTCCCGGAAACCCCGGCCCCAAGGGACCCAACGGAAACCCCGGACAAGACGGATTCCCCGGCCCCGACGGAACTCCCGGACAGCCCGGTCAGGCCGGACCTCAGGGACCCCCCGGCTCCGATGGACACCCCGGACAGGCTGGACAGCCCGGAGCCCCCGGAACCGTCGAGGAAGTTTCCGTTCCCGCTGGACCCCCCGGACCTCCCGGAACCCCTGGAGCTCCTGGACCCGACGGACAGCCTGGACAGCCCGGAAAGCCCGGTCACGACGGACCCCAGGGACCTCCCGGAGATGCTGGACGCGATGGACAGCCCGGACAGAAGGGAACCGACGGACAGCCCGGAGAGCTCGGAGCTGCGGGACCCGGAGGTGGATGCGACCACTGCCCCCCTCCCCGTACCGCTCCCGGATACTAGGCCGGAGCAGCTGTTGTACCGTAGGCGAGAGGACGGCTCGTCGCCGTTCCTCTCGATTCCCCTCGACTACCCCTCGGGTGCTATCCTTTCTTGTCTGTACACTTTCTTCCTCTGTGCCACAACATCGTCAGGTTCACAGTCTAGATAAAGAACATAGAGCTTTTGTGTTGTGTCCTCCTCCGCCTGGTGGTTCCCTCTGCCTCTCGCGTGGGTGTTGCACAGTTACACAACGTGTGTGTGTGTGTGTGAAAACGTAGAACGACGACAATGAGTGAATGAATGACAAGGTGAAATGGGTTGGTTGCCTTGGGTAGGCATTACATTACGGAGGACGGCCGGTTAGCATCGCTCGAGCGGCCGGCTGTGCAAGTTTCGCATCCTTCCTCCTCCCCCCCCCCCCCTTCTCCTCCTCTTCCAGCCCTCCCTCCTTCCCTTTCGCCTTCGCCTTAGCCATCCCCTCTCTCTCCTCTTCTTCTTTTGCTCTCTCGTCTCGTTCTTTCCTCACCACCTTCGGCCATTATCCCAGCATAGATGTAATCAAGGCGGGCAATGAATAGCCCTTTGAGGAGGGGATATTCAGCGGTCTAAGTACTCTCTCTCTAATAATGACTAGATATTGCAAGAAGGTAACCAGACCGACTCTTCCAGTGCATACAGTATGTGGACAGGTCGGATAAACCGTTTCACTCATCCAATTTGGTGACGCACAGAGTGCATTAACAATGCAAATTATCAGGGAAGCTTAGAACATTTAACCTCTGGCCTTGATCTCTGTTCATGAAAAGTTCTCCCTTGCCTTATGCCCATTAGATAATGGAGGGGTAGAGAATGTTGCCGGGTAGGTACAAAAGTGAAAGTGTTATGGTTCGCAACTGGAGGTTAAATGGATTCACCGCGGCTCCTTAAAACAGGAGCCTCCCAACAACCTTTCGAAGAGGCCATAAAACGAGCATCTATAAAAACACCGTTCATTCTTGTCTGGTAAGGACGGCTTAGCAACGTTATGAAAGCTCGTCTTTAGGGGTGGCCGAGTTTTATCTAAATCAACCGACATTGCCCTTTCTGTTAGCTGTTCCATGTATGGTCGCATCCACAAATGAGCGAACACATACAAATTTGTGAAACATGTATTGGCTTGAGACATTTATTAACCTTAAATTCGGCTTGAAAATGGAAATTAAACTTCGGTACAGTACTCTGCCTTGACCTATTAAACCGTATATCAGAGAAGTACGTAACCAACTCCTACTCCTCTTCATAGATAAGCACTATCGCTTTCACCCCGTTATCGCATCATTAATATAGTAGAGAAAAATGGAAGATATAATCGTTCCGGTCGTAGCGCCGATTCCGGTACCCTTCAAACCAATCCTATCAAATTCTAATGTGCACTATGCGAAGCTTTAGGTAATACTGATCTCAAAAAGCTATCCATGTTCATGGCATCTTGTCTTGGATCGGAATGGTATCGTTTCGAAGCGTGAAAAAATCGCTAAACACCGTAGCGGCGGAATCACGAATTATACGTTCCGATTTTCTAGACTATAGCACGCTATTTTCGCGGCCACAGACTTCAGTTAAAGGTACTTCCTTTTCGGAGGTGAAAACATCGTCCAACATTCAACTTTCTGGTTGTTCTGTTCGACACAATGTGATCAGAGCTTTATTGAATTTTGTTGATGAATATATCCGTTTCCGTTCAACGGAAACTATTAAGAGACGAATTTTTTGATAGTTCAAGATTGACCATAACTTTTTTCAATGAGGTTATAAGATGGTGGAACATTTTACACCCGAATCTCATTACAGCTCTGAGAAGGAATGCAATGTATGCTGAGAGTAATTCCTTGATAGCGTCATCGTTATCATAGTTTCTTATCACCATTACGTGAACTTATCTGCCTAGAGACTGCAGACCTTCGACCCCGATACATTAATGCACTAATGCTCAAGAGATTATAAGGTCGTATGTAGGTACGAGCTTACCACAGATCATGACTTCCAATATTTGGTAAATGAACAATAACATAAACACTAGCATAAATCGATTAAAAACATTATGATACACATGATTGATTTGAAATTATTCTCTGAAGATGGAAGTAGAACTCCCAAAAAGACAAAGAGGCAAAAACTCAGCATAATTGAATAAACAAACGATAGCCTTGGAGAAAGTGCCTTGATTGTTCGAGAAAAAAGCGTTGTGTCAGTTGGGTTAAAACGTACCGCTTCACCAAATGATTTTCAGGGACAGTCCAAGAAGTCCATTCTGCATGGCGCACGACACAGCCCGATAACATGGATACAGTGTGCTATGGTACGCACAATCACAGATCGTCGCACGATTGGACTGTCGACCCCAGAATCTTCTCGGTGTACGGCGCTTGATAAGCCTCTCCGCTTCAGACATATAAAAGGAAGCTAGACTGCAATCACAAGCCTTCCAGCCATGAAGCTCCTCATTGTTCTCGCTGCGCTCGTTGGTAAGTCATTGCCTTCACAGCTTGAAGTTCTAGAATGTTCTTCAAAGCAGAAGCATTCAGCCTCAACTCTGGCCACCGACTGTCTCAAGTGCATCTGCATCAAGGAGTCGGGATGTCAGCCCATCGGATGCCATGAAGACGTCGGATCCCTCTCGTGCGGCTACTACCAGATCAAGGAGCCCTACTATGAGGACTGCGGACAGCCCGGAAAGAAGGTGAACTCTAAATGCCATCGAATACAAGACATAGGAATGAAGTAACCGTATTCTCTCATGCTAGAACAGAGCTGCAAATTTCTCCTGTAGGCCCACACGGTGCATAGGTTCATAATTTGTGGGAAAAAAATGGCAACCATTCTCGAGACAGTTTCGCACAAATAAGGTGTGTCATTACATCTGTGTAGGCAATCGCAATCTCATTTCAGTCCGGTGACACGACCGAGACGGCGTGGAAGAGGTGCGCTGATGACTACAACTGTTCGTCGACCTGCGTCCAGGTACGACAATAGTAGAATCTCCGACCTATAGGGAGCGGGAAATGGACCAAATATTGAGAAACGTGTTCTAGATGCTTTTATAAACGGCGGTTGCTTATACAGGCAGGAGGTGTACGAACCCTAACCATGAAAATGATCCGTTTTCCGTTACCTACTAATCTTTTATTGGCAGCTCGTGATTACGCTTTTCAGAACTACGTGAAGCGCTACGCCTTCGAGTGCCCGGGCGTCGGATCGTGCCAGCAGATGTCTCGTCTGCACAACGGCGGACCCAGCGGATGCCAGAACTCCAACACCGTCGCCTACTGGAACTCCATCAAGTCTTGCTGCGGATGCTCTTAAGCTAACGGAGAACCCTCGACTGTAACGAGCACATGTATATGTATGCATAAAGTGTAAATGTCATTAGGTTCGTTCGCAACGCATGAGATAGACAAGTGACGTACTTCAATGCTCAAAAGAAACAATAGGCATGGGAATAGGTAGTGTTCACAGAGCACGCATCATATCATCTAGTGATAAGACCATTTCTAGCAGCCAAAACCACTCCTTCTCTATCAAACCCTTATAGGGTAGAGCAATACGACAAGAGGCAGAATAGTTTATGTAAGCTAATAGCATAATAGCTATCTTAAGTGAAGAAAGACAAATATTTGGCATCAGAAGAGATCCGAAACACATCCGATCGATAAAGCAAACGACATCTTTCAAAATCAGTTGCTCAAAAGCATCAGTACGCAAATAACGGACATTCTTCCTATCCTTGTCGATAGCCAGCTCTACATGTGAAGCGGATCTTTTATCTGGTTCAAACTGCCAACGAACAACGGCAAACACGGCAATCTCTCCCTTATCTGTGGCATATATAAGGAGCATGGAGATCACTCCATAGCCTTCCACAATGAAGCTCCTTCTCGTCCTCGCCGCTCTCATCGGTTAGTTCCCAGTCTTGTCCTCTCTTAGCCCATCTCGAACATTGACAGTATTACTGGCTAACTCTCTCACGACAACTAACGCGACGCTTTCCTCAACCATGTTAACACTTTGCCATCACAGGGATAGAGCATACGATTCGCGTTGTCGAAGTGATTATGTTTCAGGCTGTACATAAAATGGCAGACCCATCGCTTATATAGATTTGGGTGAAACGTATTCATCAAAAAGACGCGAATCGTATGCTCTACACAGGAGCTACGCTCGCCACCGATTGTCTCAAGTGCATCTGCATCAAGGAGTCGGGATGCCAGCCGATTGGCTGCGAGATGGACATGGGCTCGCTGTCGTGCGGCTACTACCAGATCAAGGAACCCTACTACGAGGACTGCGGACAGCCCGGCAAGCAGGTCCGCTCATCAACTTTCTCTTTCTTTTCGAACTACTAATCCTCCCTTCCTTCGCCCTTGTCTCAGGCACATTAGATAGGACTACTAATCGCTCCTCGACGAAGCAAATGAGTGAGAACTCGTGAATTGGGTGAACTCGGTGATCCTCATTGTGAATGCGATACGAATAGTTTAATTACCTTATGGTTTAATTACCCAAGCTTGAGGTAATTTCACTGATGATGGTATGTAATTACCGAAAGGTCTGATAAAGCCTGACCTCCCCATCGCCACGTTCACTCCTCAGCACAAGTGAGAACGCACTCAGAAGAAGAGAGTAACCTTCAGGCCGGAGACACGACGGAAACCGCGTGGCAGCGGTGCGCCGATGACTACAGTTGCTCAACGTCCTGCGTACAGGTACGATAGGAGCATGCCGGAGCATGGAACTTAGTCATACTTGTTATTGCCTTATTCTAGAAGGCTATGGATGCAAAGTAGAGAGATAAGTGCAGAGCGAGCAACAACAATATAGAAGCATTCCTATATACTTCACGCAATTGACCGAGACATTCTACCTACTTCAGGCCTACGTCGCCCGCTATGCCTTCGAGTGCCCGGGTGTCGGTTCGTGCCAGCAGATGTCTCGTCTGCACAACGGCGGACCCAGCGGATGCCAGAACTCGGGAACCATCGCCTATTGGAACTCCATCCAGGCCTGTTGTGGATGTTCTTAAGAACACAAACGCTTCAACTTGTTGACTCGCTTAATTCTTCCAATCGGTTTGCCCATTCGTGTATGATGTAGTCAGTGCAAAATGGCAAAATGTTCTTGATGTTCGTAAGATTAAACCCCTCTCACATCATTTCTTTATTTTTTTTTGGTGTAGCCTTGTATCTTGCTCTAATCATACCTCAAAGCTGTAGACTGTCGTTAGTGCAACATATTGTACATACCTCCTTCTGCGATAAATCGCACAGACTTTTGATGCCACCTGGATGACACCATTCTCGGTCTGAATTTGATCTTTTGGATAATTTATCGATTATCATAGCTCAATGCATGTCGCACCGAGACACGTGCAACGACGCGATAACAAATGCCTCGACCAAAATCACATCATGCAATAGAACTTTGGCGAGCAGAGACCTCGCAGAACGTCTCTCTGCCGCATCACTTTCGGTATTTACATACATGCTCAGCAGTTTCGAATAATTTGAGAATGGTTGGAGAGAACGATAGAGGGGGATAGGGGAGATCAGCATCGTCGTGATCGGTAAGGCTAGGAGAGGTGGTGGTGACTGGGATGGCGGGACCCGGACTGAAGTAGTAGGTGCTCTATCTGCATTCGGGCCGTATTTCGTGCGTGTTCCGAGAGCGACCTTCAATGTTCGTGCGTCTTCCCCCATTTTAGTCACTTTTTTAAAAAAAAATTTTCATCTATTCTACATCTTGTTTTAAAATTATTGTATATTTTTCGTATTCTTTTACATTTGATGTCCCAGACAAGCTGACTTGTCAATTCAACGAAAACACGTTCTATACTTCAACTTGCTCGGTTGTGTCAGGGTCTATATCGGAATTCGCAAAGAATGTAAAACTTGGGCGGACCCGATTCTACGGTTCTGGCAGTAAACAATTTAGGACCAGTTATCAGGTCGTTGTCCCATGCACAACCTTCCTTATCGGGCACACTGCTCTCGCACGTTGAGCATAGAGAGAAAGGTAGAATCAAATATACCGTAGTTGGGAAACTTACTGCAGAACTTGGGGCAAGTATTGGGTAGACTACTGCGGTACAAAATCATAGCTAAATTTTTCGATAATTACGAATGGGTGTGCCACTGCAGCAAGCTACCAGCGAACTCTGCCCAATCTATGTCCGTGGCCAAAAGAAGAAGAGAGTCCTACCGTAGGTCGGAGACAGCCGAGGCTGCAAAGGCCGAGTCGCCGTCCAGGAGCACGTCCGGAGCGGCACGCGGCTGCTTCGGACGCGGAGCGATGAAGCCGCCTCTGGGCGGAGAAGAGAAATATTAGAGGTTTCACGGGAGTTAGATAGATAGATAGATAGATAGATAGATAGATAGATATTTATCCGTGTAGGGTACGGTGATAGGGAAAGACGATACGGGGGGGGGGAGGGGGGAAGGCATAAGTGCACGCTCTATGCTACTTCTTACTTAGACCCCGTCGCACAACAAACTTTTTCTCCTTCGGTACTCGAGAGTGTGCAAAACTTTCTCCTTCGGTACTCGAGAGTTGTCCACAAAAACGGAACGATTTAACACTTTTGGTTGAAATAAAAAAAACTATTCCCGCTGAATACGGCATTCAATTGAAAAAAATCCCTTACGTGTGACTATGGCAGACATTAGTAGAATCGTAGGAAAATTGAAGCCGGAGAGGTAGATTAGCGCGCGTATTTGCATAGACAGATCGCAATCGTTTGCGTACTTTTGGGCAACTTTAACTTGTACATAATAACACACCGTTCATTTCCGCTTGGGATAAGAGCGTAATACAAGAATGCACCTTCCAAAAAGCTTTAACAATTTTGAAAGGCGCCAATGCAAAATGCCGCACAGAATCTATTTTATAGATGATAAACTATTCGAATCAGTTTGAATACCGCACAAACAATAGCAAAGGCCACAGTATTTCCATCAAATCAGTCTGTATTACAAAAATTCGCCAATATCCGATTATATTATACCAAGCCTCATGAAAGGTAGCCGTCCCGGAGACTACCAATTTGACGGCTCCATACAGTACTCACAATGTCTCGTCCACGTATCCGTCATCCGACAGGGTCTCCCCATTCGACTCCCTCCGTGAGCGCTTCATCACTCGGCCACTAAAACCAGCAACGATTCGAGAACATTACCGTATCTGTCCACTTTGATGCTTTCTTGAACATATTCGAAATTTGTAAGAATTATAACTTGCTCGTTTGCCTGCTGTCAGAGAGCTTTTTACTTTTGCCTAAATTTCTGCCCCAGTAGCCAAAGCCAAAAACTAAAGAAAAAATAAAAGACAAAGCTCCCCCCCAACAGTTTCTCTACGTCCATAGTTAGCGTTTCTCCAGAAACAACAGCAAAGCCAAAAAAAGCTCACCTGGTCTTTTCGCGGTCCGCGACGTAGGGTGCCATCCAGAGCATGGACGAGTAGAGTTCCCAGGCCGACTCCTCTCGCAGCCCCTCCGAGATCATTCGCCGCTCGCGCACGTAGTGGTCGCGAAGCGTCTTCCACTGTTTGGAGATCGAGTTGATGTCACCTGAATAAGGATGATTGCTATCATACGTGGGCAGCGTTCCCAGCCATATTTTGAGAAGCATGCTTACCAATGTACATCAAGCAAGAATTATCTATCAAGCCTACCAGTTCAAAATTTCTGTCAAAATCGGGTAAAAAAAAACTAAAATTCCAAAAAATATTTGAGCCTACCACCTATATACTATGGGTCGATGCCCACGTATGACTGCTATAGCGGTTTCAAATTGTCAAGTGCGTTTTATTACTTGAACAGCTAAAGCTCTATTCTAGTCAAACACACCTGGATACTTGAGATTGTTGATGATGAGCATCCATGCCATATTCCGGCAGTCCGTATGCCGGTATTTCGGATCTCGACTGCAAAGGAGGGAGGGGCCTATGCATCAAGCATTATTGTTAGAAAACACATTGGAAAATTATGCGTTTCCAGACGGACTCATGCAAGACGTACAAGAGAGGTAGGTATGGCGGAGTAAACCGGTCCGTCCGTTACTTTGATTCCAAAATTAGTCTAATTCTCTCACTTTTGCACACTCTCTCGCCAGATATTCGGAATGATTTTCCGACGGATCTTTTTAATCCATTATATCTTACGTCCTACAGTAACCCCATCGTCGTCATTACTCGACCCCCGACTTCGCATAATAAAGGCTACCTGTCGTATAAGCAGGACTGTAAGTGCACCTCGTTGATCAGACTCTGGGCAAAGGTTGGATCGGAGATGGGCGGCTGCAATCAACAATCAATCAATGCTATCTCTTAGCCAAGTTATATTACGCATTATTTTGCTACACTATTATTATTGCGGAAGAAGCCCCAAGAAAAGCAACAAAAAAAGGAGATTGAGCTTGCCACTAGAGCCGTCGAATCTTGAGCCTTTTTGCGTGGTTATGTTTCATGTACTACCATAAAGCCATCAATGTCTTGCTTATACCGAACTAGATGAAAGATAACCATGAAAAGGAGGACCTGATTCGGACGGGGCTCTACCTTTGCCACTCACCAACTTGTTCTCCTTCGTGTAGCGCGTCGTGTCCTTCTGCCGGTCGACCATGTGCGGATCGAGAAAGCCGAGGGGTTTGAAGTACTGCCACGTGGGCGGCTCGCCCATCTCCTTCATCTTCTTCTTCTCCTTACCGTACCTCAAATAAAGCCGTCTTCTTTATCTGCTCAATTTACCCCCCAAAAAAAGAGTAAACATTTACTTGTGTAGCATTACCCTTCTAACGAGTGTCCTTGCTCTTTTCACACGTCTTAATCGCATGATAAAGCGCATAAAGCAGAGATGCGTAAGCGAGTTCGTTGGGCGAATATGTTTCATTGCTTTCGGCGACGCCGGTTATGAATGATGTATGAAACACGGGGGCATCCCGAGGACTCTCATGCATAACTCTATGATAGAGACAGAATATTATTGACGTAAAAGAGAAACCGCCAGTAAACTCATCATTCCTACTATAGTTTCGTTTCGACTCTCGTCACACCGAAAATAGGATTGACGGCAACTGACGAAACGCTTTCGTCAACTATATCACGAAACGAAAAGCAAACTACAGTGAAATAACAAGATCCGTCAGTTGCAAAATTGAGAGAACTAGACTCATTTTGGAATCAAAGAAACGGGCGGACCGGTTTATTCTACTATAGGAAACGTACTTATCCCGGAGCTGCTTCCACCGATTGGCCAGCATGTTCTTGTCGCCTTCGTAGCCCAGCACATTCGCCAGACGGTTCCATACCTGGCACAGCCAGATGAAAACAATAGGACCTATCCGATTAGTCTTTTGAACGGAAAACAAAATTTTGTTGGATACTGTAGCATTTTTGGCTTATCTCTGACCTAAATATGAAATTTGGCAAATTGCCAAGTCAAAAGTCCATTCCAGGCAAGGGTAGGACGACCGGTAGGGTCATCCGACTGTGCCTGGCATACATGGGATAGTCCACGCTTCGTAACTATACGGTTTACCATGGTATTGAGTGAGATCTCCTATCCCTGTCCCTACTTCCCCAATTGCCGTTCCATATACTCGTATATGATAAATTATCATCATAGTGTTATCCGAACAATTTTGCAGGCTGCATAATTAGGGAAAATCAAAAGCAGTCATCCTAACAAGTGTCTTACGTTATCATTCTCTAGTGCAGGAACCTATCCTAACGTCTGATCATACAATTATGATACCTGGACAGAAACTAAAGAGGAAAAAACCGAACCACTGTGGGTTGCATTCTTGCAAGAGCTTCGCTTTTCTTTATCACAGCGTCAACAGAACAACCAACCATCACTTACGGTACCGATTTAAATATTTTTTTCCAATTTTGAAATTTCAAGAAACGTTGGTGTTCCAGCTAACCTTGAGCTTGAACTCGGAGCTGCGATATTGACGGTCGTTCTGGTCGTAGAGGCACGGTGAGTGCTTCACAGCCTCGATCAACCGCAGGTTGAACGTAGGCTCCGAATCCTCGTTCCTGCAAATAAATAAAAATATTAAAAAAATAAAGTTTTCCTTGAGGTATGTATCCTTATAGTCCTGGGACAACCCATACTGTTTCGATGTATGCATGCTCTACCCGATTTCTGCTTAAACTTTCCCATAAGATCATCAAAATCGTGATTTCGGGAGTCGCTCCGACTGCTATACATACGTGAGCATCCGCTCCCGAAGGATAGCGTCGGAATAAGTATCGTCCTCCAGTGGTAACCGCTGCAAGCCATCGAGTAATCCCACGGTTGAGTCGCGCAAGTACCCGACGGGTCAAGAGTATGCGCCAGTGAACTCGTAAACGGCAGAACAGCAACCCTCACTCGACCTACCGTAACCACACGCAACAAAGAAGAAAGAAGAAAATCTAAAATTCTCAATGGCTTAGCAAGGGATTGGCCTAATATTGGGGCTACAGAGGCAGATTTTGATGGAGAACCGAGTGAAACCAATATGGTAGACATTGAAAGTCGGCAAAACACGTAAACGGACAGCCTTGCTGCAAGTGCCGCGACGCGACCGCCGCGCATGATTGACCCAAGCCGCAGCGCATCACCCAGATGCGGAGCGCGCGTCACGCCCCCTACAGATTACGGTAGTTCGTTGTGTCATGCAGATAAATTAGCGGGAGTTTAAATTTTATTTCTTTTCCTTGTAGTATGTTGCTTCAATTTGTTTTGCGTGTTTATGTAGATTTGCTTGGAGAGCGAACGCTTTGGCGAACATTTCTATCACAACTCTCGAAGCAATGGCTAACCTCACATTCATTCTAGTAATCGGAATATTTGTACAATCTACGCATTAACAGACAGATGAAGAAGACCGGTTGAGCAGTAGGGACAACCGGATAAGACATACAATGCAGGAAATGCAGAGACTACTGAATCGGGACAGAACGGCATAAATTATTCCCAGGAGGTTACGGTAGGAGACTACTGTAGATGATGTATTAGTTGGGCACGAGCTCAGCCTTCTGGAAGAAGCGCTGCATCTGGACATAGTTCTGAAAGGGAAACATTGATTCCAGTAAAAGTTATCTGTCATAGCAGACATTGTCATGTGTTATCACAACTTGATCCCATTTTGGATGATCAACAGAATACTAATCAAGTCAGAGAAGATGCTCATAGACTGCCTTTCGAAAGATACCGTATACCTTGGGAGTGACGGTGAATCTGTGCGAGAGTCCCTTGGGGATCACGATGAGATCGCCCCTCTCGACCTGGATGCGAACCCACTCGTCCTGGAAATGTGAGTGTTAGAATGAGTTGAAGACGACTAAAAATCCCCTCTTCACGGCGTTCCGACCGAATGGGGAAGTGTCTAATAGCGAATTGGCAACCTTTTTTTTAATTTACTCCACTACGGCTAGATGAATCATTTCGCTAATCGAACGCTGGGAATGCTGTGAAAGCTATCCTTTGTCTGATCTATCGTCGTCCCATGTGGTCTGGTGGTTAGGATTCGTGTTTCCACCCACGCGGCCCGGGTTCGATTACCGGAATGGAAAGTCTTTTTGCAAATTACAGTTCTTACTCATCTGCAACAAGAACGCCATGTAAAGCTATCCTTTGTTTCTACTCTCGTCCTCCCATGTGGTCTAGTGGTTAGGATTCGTGGCTTTCACCCACGCGGCCCGGGTTCGATTCCCGGCATGGGAAGTCTTTTTGCAAATTACAATTCTTACTCATCTGCAACAAGAACGACATGTAAATAAAACACATTATTCCGACCGAAGAGGGAAGTGTCGAATAGCGTATTGGCAACTAATTTTGAATTTACTCCACTTCGGCTGAATGAATCTTCACCAAATTTTGGCAGCTCTTTAGATTGGTGGGGAGGAGCCTCAATTTTTAAAGTAGCGAATTATGGCTCATTTTTGTGGCCGCAGTGACGATAGATCATAACGGAAACCGCCATTCGCTAATCGAACGCAGGGAATGCTGCGTCTTATCAATTCCCACCACCAATTCGTAAGGTTCCGCTCCATAGGATAGTGTAGAAGAGTATGCATTAAAAATGTGCATGCGAGTCCTTTTGCCAATACGCTTCATTCTTTTTCGCGACTAGGCACGTTTCGCGGTTATGAATGATATATGAAACATAGGCATCGAGGGAATCTCATGTAAAGCATGTAAAGCTCATGCAATGATGGACGAGAGAGTATGCAAATTTCAGAGGCGCAGATGCAGTTGCAATTTATGATTATTGCACTGCGCGAAATTAGCACAAGGTAAGTTTGCTCACAATGAGTATGTCGCAGCATTGCTTGCCGTTCCCAATCCCAATGTCTACCCTCACCTCCTCCGGCTCCACGTCAAAGTAGCACGAGCCATCGGTGACCATCGTCACCACGTTCTCTTCCTTCGACACAGGCTCGTACAGCTCTTCGAGCTGAAAGTCGGAGAATTATGCAAATTTCGTCTACCATCATATGCTTATGAACCTTTGTAATTATGCAAATTTTAGGATATTTGAGTTGTAGAAGTCTCTCTATAATGGAATTAGTGCCTTGATTGGTCCCACAAGTTCCCTTTGACTCTCGATTCGCCGCTCACTGTGCATCAGATATGCCATCATGCGAGTGTCATATCTGATTTCAGCAGGTAGACGTATTTTGCGGCCCCCCCTTCCAGAGTATCTCCGGTCAAAACAATGCTACGGAATAACAGCGCCCGACACTCACAAAAAACAGATCCCACTCTTGTAGATGTTTGATTGATCTTAGGCACTTCGCATCTACCTAAGAGCTTGGACAGCGCGCGCTGAGCGAAACTTCCTTAGCAGGTTCGGAAATTGCCCCCACCACCACACAGCACATGTCAATTCCTTACAGCACTAACAAAAAAATGTAAATCCCCTCTATTTTAGGTAGTATGGTTCACTAAAATGTTCCGTCAGCCGCCTTCATTCCTATTTGCCACGACAGAGTGATGCGGAGTGAAGAGAGTTCAGGCAAAGTAGGAATGGCGTTTTCTGACGGAACACTTTCTTCAATAACACTTCCGCAGCCGGCTGTGGCTTTTTTTACCGCATGTTGTTATCAGAAATGAACTAGTTTCAGAGGATGAAAAAGATCCGTAGGAAAAGCATTCCGAATATAAGGGCAGAGAGTGTGCAAAAGTGAGAGAATTAGACTCATTTTGGAACGAAAGAAACTGACGGATCGGCATATTCCACTATACTTTTTTTTGCGACCGAATATCCGGTTCGCTCTGGGACCTATACAACGTTAGATAGCGATCGGCGACCACTTTCGTGTGGACGCGGTTCCGGCCCTCCGACTCCTAGAACTCGCTAAATTGCTTTAGATGTCATGAAAATGCGCGCATGACATGTTTTGATATCACATGGTACTCAGTGAATCGCAGCACCTCGACCGCAGCTTATGTGTGCTGATCTTGAAGCCTAAAGCATGCGGGGTCCATTTCCGTTAGTCGTCTCATTCCCATTTGCGAAGAGATAGACATGAAGGTAGTGCAGACAAAGTAGGAACGAGCCAACAGACGGACCGTTTTCGCCCAATAGATACTAGCGTTGGGAATGCGAACGATCTATTCTGAAAGAAGAACGTTCATCTTTTTTCTGCAGTTTTTCAAAGCGCGAAAAATTCGCTAAACACCGTAGCAGCGGAATCAGAGAATTATACGTTCCGCTTTTCGCGACTATACATATAGTGGAATAAACCGATCCGTGTCAGTTTCTTCCGTTCCAAAATGAGTCTAATTCTTCCACTTTCGCGCACTCTCTCGCTTTATATTCGGAATGCATTTTCCGACGGTTCTTTTTAATCCACTATATATTATCGTCCACTATATATTACCTTATCGTCGATGTCTGGGGTCGACTCGTTAATCGTGAACATGTCCGTTGCACTGATGCTGTTCTCCGTCTTCACGCGACTTAGCCGCTTCTTCATCGCCACCGTATCGTCAATGTCCACCTATAGTAACCCACCCTCTTACGGTAGCTCTTATAGCTCGGCATTACGGTAGCTCGACCTTACAACCACCGATCATCGGCCTTACAACCACCGATCACTGTAGGCGGTCACATATACTATGAAAGATAAAGTTAACCCGACATGTCCCTCTAGAGAGAATGCTTTGATGTTACAGTAATCTACAGTACCCCTACAGTACCTTGAAGTACTGTACGCCAGTCTTGGCCAGAAGCTGGTCGGGGGTCAGGTGCTTGGGCGGGAAGACATGGTGCGGCAGACGACGGTCTCCACACGGGAACGGCTCCATGAACCAGATCTGCATGATTCCTGAAATATCACCAAATTAGGAGGGAATTACGTGAGAATTAGCAGGGGGGAACAACGAGAGAAAGTGCGATGGCACAGAGAGAATTTGTGACCAACGAACCAGAGAATGGCAGGGAAAGGGCGGGGGGGGACGAAAGAAAGGAATGGAAAGGAAAGGGACGGGGAAGAAGGGGAGGAAGGAATACTGGAATGCCAGTGAGCGAAGAACGAAGGGAGAGACGCAGCAAGCATAGAAGGATCGTACAAAGATATAGTCGGGTGATAGGACGCGAGGTGAAGCCAAGAGGCGAAGAGGAGAGAGTGGGGGAGGGTAGGGGGGGGGGGGAAAGGGGTGGAGAGGGTAGGAGACGCAGGAGGTGTGGCGGTAGGGAAGTGGATAATAGCAGAGGAGAGATAGGGGAGGAGATGGGCAAGGATAGCCGTGAACGTGTATGGGAATAGTGATGGTCGCGATGGTTTGCCAAGGAAAAAAGGTGGTCGAATGAAGTGGGGGTATACAACTACTGAGGAGACTTGCTTACAGCTAGTAGGAATGAAAAGAGAGTTGGACTCGAGATCGCCCAGAATTCGCTTTCACTCATTTCGAATAGAAATCGTGCGATCCTCGGGAGAAATTCCAGCGATCGGACTAGTGAAAGGGAAGAGGCGAAAGTTGCCATTGGAGATGCCGACAATGAGATGAATGCGGGCTATCCTCTTCTAGCGATAAACCACGTTCAGTATCTGCACAAACAGTGCTAAAGTAGTTGGAGGTATTAGGCAGGAGCTGAAAGAGCAAAAAGGCATTGCTATATAACTAGAGCAACACACATGGTTGTCTGGAAACAGTCTCTAGGCGGAGGGGGGAAGGGGATTGAATAAACAAGTGGCTGAGTAATTTTGCAGATCGCCCGTGATACTCCGATAAATAAGCAGCTGAAGCCAGACAGTGCGCGATCTCTGGAGAAGACTAAGTCGGAGAAAGCTAAAGGGGCTAGCCGCCCAAGGGGAGGAGGGACAAACCAACTGAGACACGGGGGGGGGGGGGGGGGGGGGGGGGGGGGGGCGGTGTAACAGTACAAGAAAACAAGGCGGATATTTCGGGATCCGGGAGAAGGAGGAGGAGTGGGTTGCCCGATTCGGGATCGGGATCGGTACGGTAGATAAGCGACTCGCCTCCACCCCGAGGGCCAAAGCTGCCCCCCGGAAGTTGACGTCCTGGAAGGCATAGCCATACGAGGACCCTTTGCGGATCATCACACGCAAAAGGCAGGAAAACTGTGCGTTTTCCCATGTTTCAAAACCTGCCTGGATGGGCAACATTGTAAAGGGATGTGGAACTGTAGCCGAAAGTTTCCCGTTCTCTAATAAAAAAATGCGGGAAACCAACCACCTTTTCATCAAGTCGGTCGTCTCATCAACATGAAGTGCCGTTGATGAACTGGCCGATCTGATGAAATGGTGGTCGCCCAATTGAACACGACTCGTAGGGCAGCTTCACCTTCCTCGGCCCTTGCTAAGCCGTGATTACCACTTTCATTCGCGCAATACCTGCCCACAGAGATTTTGAGCCGGTGATCAGCGTTTAACTGGTTTCGGAGAGAATGTATGGGAAGGGGAAGGAAGCACAACGGCAGTGCAGTGCAGTGCAGTGTGTGTGTGTGTGTGCGGAAACAAGGGGTAGCTGTGAGAAGTTCGGCAAAGTGTAGTGGAAAGAATGAATGAATGAATGAATGAATGAATGAATTCGAGAGCTCAAGTACTGAAGATTACCGCGTCAAGTTAGCTAGAGAGCAGTATACCAGGCATGTAACCGTTGAAGGTGACCGTTGAAACGTTGAAGACTCGAATACGCCTGTATTGGTAGAGAGCAGCCGAGATCTGAGCCGATCGTGCCTCCAATATATTTTGCAGGTTTAGGCGTAACATGTAATATAAACCGCTAGAGATGATGGAAAAGAAGCCTAGAGCCTAGGGTATGGGAAACGGACCACCTTTTCGAGTAACCTTGTGAAAGCCTTGTGAACTGGTGCAGGCTTTACAGGCCAGCTTACGTTCTCATCTAGAGGCTGTCGAGAACTCTACCGTTTATATAACGGGGCTGATGATCACTTTCAGCATTTACCCCGAACAATCGCGGACCGTTACACGGCATTAATATAGACCACGCCAAAAACATCAAAAAGCGAAACTGTAGTTGCAATTTAAGATTTGCGATTTTGCGAATGGTCCCGCACGGAAAACGAAAATGCGTTCCGACCCCTCCACTAACTATGTTGACACCGGGGCCCGTACACACGAATTATGCATAAGTGACGGAAGGAAGGGAAAAAGGGGAGGGGGAAGAGAGAACGCGGCGGCCCGGTGGAACAGAAGAGACCGGCGAATGATCGTCATTCCCCCGTCCCTCTTGTACCCTCTCCCTTCCCTCCCTCCCCACATACTTTCTCCTCCCCGAGGGTTGTTCGCCTCCGGTAAATCTCTCCCCCGATCTCGTACTCTTTTCCATATGAGCGTGAGTTAATGGGCTGGAAACCGAATGCAAGATCGAAAGAGAGACTGTTGCTCCCTCCCTCTATTCAACCCGCAACTCAAGTAGTTCGCGCGACTTTCGTGAATGCTCACTTCATAGCCACCTTGTCCCCATCAATAACGCACTTACAAAAAAGCACAGAAATGGCTAATAACAGGCGATAAATCCACACCAATACCGTAATACTGGCGCACGCTTCACGTACTTCCAAACGGCCAGAGTACTTGCTTCCAAGGACCCCTGGCTACAGTAATCATTTCTTTTCTCAAGGTGTCAGACAGTTTGTCAGACACCGATTTCAGGTGTTCTTTCTTCTTCATTCAGTATTCATATTCACAGTTTATCGATTATCTTCAGGCTCATTAGAATCAGTGGTTCAATTTTGAATCCCACTGA
>LS828112.1:2450-14585 GCA_900490955.1 Micoletzkya japonica
AATTTGACAAACTTGTAGCATGTTTCAAATCCTTGTGTAAATCGTAGACGTTCGTTATTTGCATCAAAACCATCATATTTCTTTGAAAGAGGTCCGACACAACCGATAAATGACTCTTTCTCAAAAGAGGGGAGAGCCTCATAGGTATGAATCGAGAAAAATCAGAACGGAAAAATGTCAAACTTTTTGGCGCTTGTAATACCGTCGGAACGCAAATTTGAATGCTAGGATCTACAATAATCAATGGAAAGCCGAGTCAGACTATTCAACTGCGAAGAGCTCATTATCAGCGGGCATGGATAATTTCCTCAACCGAAGCGGGAAAAAAGTTAAATTGAAAAAAAAATTAAAACTTACGGCCACGGTAGGTATCGAACCTTCAATCTTCTGCTCCGTAGGCAGACGCGTTATACATTGCGCCACGCGGCTGGGTGGTGAGGTCTTGAACATCGTTTACCATATTAACGATGGATCGAGAGCGAAATTAGGAGTTTTCTGCATCTTCCCCGTGTAAAGCCGGCTCGCCTTGGCTGCATTCGCGACTGACGAATCTCCTCTCCTAAACCACCGCTCTATGTTGTTTGCAGATATCGCTCGTTCCCAGTACACAGTTCTCACCTCCACCTCCATTTCCTCAACAGCGACCAATAAACAAATCTACACGCAGGCTACGAAAGATGCGGCGAATGCCAGAGGTAGATATCAGTTTGTCATTAAACATAATAAAGTAAAATCAAGATAGATACAAAATATAACATTTTATCATCATCTTCAACAACTAGGACATGCCGTAAAAGTGAATACACATAAAGATTAATCATACTATGCGATAGTATTTTAGTCTTCATCATAATCGACACAACAACTAACGCCTCCATTTTCTTCCCGTACTTCCTTTCACTCGTTGAGGCTGGTCTCATGGCCACAGGTGAGCCACTAGATTCGCGTCTTTTTGATGAATAAGTTTCACCCAAATCTATATAAGCGATGGGTCTGCCCTTTTATATGCAGCCTGAAACATAATCACTTCGACCTCGTATGCTCTATTCGTATGCTCTATTAGCCACCGCCGGAATATTTCTCAACCTACAATCAAGTATTTGAATGACCATTTTTGCCAAACCAGTTTTTTCTAGGTATGCTTCCCAGGAAAGTTACCCGGCTTTCCAAAGCTAATCATTTTGCCCTGTTTCTCTCCGTATCTTTTGTTGTTGAAGGTGAATACGCGGTGGTTGCCTTCCTCGCGTACGACGTCAACCGAGACTGGCTGTCCAATCCCGATCCCTCACAGTTGTTGATGGGCCGCACTTCCATTGGTCAGTCTCCTCCCTAAGTAATCTCTGTAGGAATAAAGATACAGGACATTTACTCTTTCAATCTCTTTTCCTTCACATTTGTTCCCATTTCCTACAGTCTCAATCCCTTTCTTCAGCCTCGTCCTTCAACATAACCTCGGGTGACCTCAAACTAGCCTACAACAACCTCATCGTCGTGTCGGATTCAGCTCCCGCTTCGTATGCATCGACTGGATGGGCGACACTTATGAAGAAGGTCCAGACGACTATGGGAAATGTAAGAAAGGCTGTAAATGGAACAATGAATACTTGCATTGCTTCATGGCGGTTGTATTCAGCTAACGAACAATTACTGGGACCGTACATACCGTGCGTATGACATGCTTGAGCAGTTGAGTGCCGCGGGAATGGATGTGCTGACGAAGGTATGGCAACGTCTGATAGGATATGGCCAATGACTGAACAAAGGGACTGGATCTGACATCGGCTGACGACTACTGGGAGTATATGCTACAGAGGGAATTCACGAGTGAGTTGTTTGCCTGTAATAAGAACGGAATGTCCCTGATCAGCTTACTAAGAGAAAACAGATCTTTATAAATGGACCCTCAAACATGGGACATCGTTTCGAAGAAATGGTGTGTATTTTTTTCGGTAAATGGACGTTGTTAAGGCATCACGGGTTTTGAAGACTATATCGATGGAAACGGGGCACTCGTTGGACAGGCACAAGTTGGTTCACATTTCTCATTGTTACATAGCTCTGTCTCACACGAGCTCTGCTTTTTGGGCATGGCTCCGTATGGGGAGACTCCCTCTTCGTATTTGAGTTCTCGTTACGAATTCACAACTGAGCTGAAACATATAATGAGATAGGATAGTCATCGGTGAGAAGAGTCAGTGGTTGGTATGAAACTGCATTATTGACGAAAAAGTTCCATCAGTAAACTCATTCCTACTTTGTCTGTACTCTCTTCATACCGCTTCGCTCTCTCGTCAAAAGTAGGAATGAAACGACTGACGGAACTTTTTTCTCAGCCATATAAGAAGTGAACTCATCGCAGGTCCTGTACTTTTCATCCAAGCACAATGGAACGTATGCATTATGGCCGCAGGCGACTTATCACATAGCGAACAATGTCACCATGGATATGGTGGGCTTCCTCATTTTTTTTAAATTTTCAAGTCCGGAATCGAACGATCCAGCTATTTTTCCAATCAACTTCGTTCAACAATATCGCTTCCTTCAGATCCTCACAGAATATGGTGGTGGACTGGCCATCAACTGGATACAGGTTAGATTATCCGTCGAAATGTGCTTGAAACTTCAAAAGATGTTGTATTTCATCTAGTGTTCAAGAGGACATGTGCAGGTAGTACATGAACAAACTATGAAAGTGTTACAGGGGGGCGTGCCACTCGACGTGCCGACCTGCGGCTTCCAAGGAGAGAAGTGTCTCGAACCCCAGGACAGAGTGCTCATCATCGCCATCTGCGCAGCCATCACCGTCCTCTCCGCACTCGTTGTCATCGCTGCCCTTCTCTACAAGTACCATTCATTACCAGTCGCCATCGCTACCTCGAATCTTCCTTCCATTCTAGATTGAAGTGTTTCAAAGCTCAGCATATTGAGCGCTTCTTAGTATTCTCAGAAGATGCTTTCCTCTTAGAGACATGCAGCGATGAGAACTTTTGCAGACGATACCGTTATGAGCGGCGCCTGCACACTCTCGATTTCCTCATTGATCAGAAGGACATCATTATCAAACGGCACGTGAACATCCTCTCACAGCGAAGTCTTAGGAGCATGACCAGCATGGGAGGGTCTGTTATGGCGGTCTGTTATTATTGTCTTACTTTTTTTTTCTTTTGATAATTTTCTGATACCTGCATCTTAGAAAAAAAGCTAATAACATTAGTGTTCAACGGGTCACTTCAGTCAACGGCAATCAAGGATTCTCACTTTATCCTCGAAGAGGAACCCGGAAAGATTGTGGGAAGCTTTGCGGGAGGAGGATTGATGCCGGCTGTGCAGAGTGGCATGACCAGTGAAGGGAACAAGTGGAATGAGGTTGGCAGTATGCAGAGATGCTGAGGGTATGATAGGATGAAGATACGAAACATGGTTAGAATGGTAACCTAGGACACTTAATTGATTGAGGTGGACGACTTCTGTGTGGGTATATTCGAGGCTCAGCTGGTGGCGATGAAGCGAATCTACAAGAACGATGTCCAGTTGACAAGGGAAGTGAGAAAGGAACTGCTGATGGTGAGATGTTCTACTTACTTAGACATCATCGTGTTCGCTACTTTTTACGTATCGCAGGCAAACCGATCTATCGCATTGCGAAATGATAGAATGATTTTTTTTGCTTTCCAAAGGTTTTGCATTGGGGCAGAATACATACTGTGAAAGCTCTACTAGGTAATTGGCAACTAACAAACTTACACCACGTCACTCCACTCCAAATATATCTATATTTTTATCATCGGCAAGCCGAAACGCCACATCTCCCTTCTATTCAGCTCCGCGATACAAAGCACGAGAACATCATCACCTTCCGCGGCCTCGTCGCCAATTCCCCCAATGTCTTCCTCGTCACTGAATTGGCTAGCAGAGGCTCGCTCAGGGACATTCTCGAGAACGATCAGTTGCCCGTTGAAGACTTGTTCCTCAATCAGATGACAAGGGATATCATCAATGTGAGAACCTCCATTATCTGCATTGAATACTTTCCATATGAACATGGAATACAAGACAAATATATAGTAGACAATACTTTATTTGAGGGATTGCACTTCCTGCATAGCAGTGATATCGGATGTCATGGACGGCTCAAGTCATCGAATTGTCTGATTGACAGTCGGTGGATGGTGAGTGCATAGGATATAGTGAAAAGAAGATTTTGAGAGAACATGATCATTTAAACAGTCGAGTGGGATATAAATTTTTTTACCGGTTCGCCTATCGAGTTTCGGATTGCGAACGATGAGGATGGATGAAGTGAAGAGCTACGATGGAGTACAGGAGGGACGAGGTAAGGGGGAATATGTAATGGAATGGATTTAGAACATTATGTATTATTGACGAAAAAGTTCCGCCAGTAAACTCATTCCTACTTTGTCTGCACTCTCTTCACACCGCGTCGCTCTCTCGTCGGAAGTAGGAATGAGACGACGGACGGAACGGTTTCCTCAACCATATATGAGTAACAGCACGAGGAAAATACGTATGCGTGTGTGCGTGCGAATGAGTGTGGAGAGAGAGAACACGACCGTGAGAAACGTGGGTCATTCTCAGATAAGTATAGTAACAGCCACGTTTCAAAATGTATTTGAGATGACCTGTGGACGGCCCCAGAAATACTACGAATCGCCAATTCCATCGCCCAATCTCCATCCATTCTCATTCGCAAGGCTGATATCTACTCCTTCGCTATTCTTCTCTTTGAGATCTACGGAAGGGCGGGACCGTGGGGAGATGTGGTTATGGAACCAGTTGGTATGGGAAATAAAACATTTTTTGAATAAATTGATATTCAGAGATCCTGAGTCGCGTGAAAGAATACGACGAGTACAAGGGAAAACGACCTTTTCGACCGGATATTAGAACGTTGAAAGAGGTTAGGGGACTAGGATAGTAGGGAAAACGACCTTTTCGACTAGTAGAGCGAAGGAAGAGTAGAGGGAGGATTCGGAGGAAATAGATTCCGCTGAATTCGGATATTATATTCTCTGTCTCTGACGCAAGAAGGTTTCGTGAAGTGATGTACAATACCGCGATGAGGGATCTAAAAAGAAGA
Source organism: Micoletzkya japonica (assembly GCA_900490955.1). Classification (NCBI taxonomy): domain Eukaryota; kingdom Metazoa; phylum Nematoda; class Chromadorea; order Rhabditida; family Diplogasteridae; genus Micoletzkya; species Micoletzkya japonica. The sequence continues at coordinate 7,549 of LS828112.1, forward strand.
AAGAGAAATTGATCCATATAAGAAAACAAACGTAGCTGTTATAGACGATAATGCTTCCAGGTACCCGAGGCTGTAATAGAAACGATCGATGCGGCGTGGGCAGAGAATCCACTGGACAGACCGAATATATCGATGATCAGGAGGAAGCTCAAAGTGCTCACTCTTGGACTGTAAGTTCTTCTATCAGTTTGAGTTGACATTATAGTCGGTGATTTACATTATGTATCACAATAATTCACAGGAAGAAGACGATAATGGACAGTATGGTGTCGATGGTTGAGAAGTACACGAACAAGCTGGAGAAGGATGTAGCTGAGAGGAACGAAGAGCTGAAGAAGGAAAAGGAGAAGAGCGAACAGCTGCTCAAGATGATGTTGCCTGCGTGAGTAAGAATGAAACACGAACTACTCGAGAACTTCAAAAGTAAAAAAATATGGGGAAAACCTATAAATAGATAATAAACTGGATAATATCTATATGTATTGTTCTGCTCAGCGTGGTGGCCGATTCGCTGAAGAGTGGAAAGAACGTGAGTGCGGAGTCCTTCGAGTGCGTCACTGTCTACTTCTCCGACTGTCCCGGATTCACCGAAATGGCCGCGAATTCACAGCCCATCGATGTTGGTCGTCGATTTCGATATGCACAGATATATCTACTCGTGCTGAATGCAATACTTATGGTGGAATAATAACCCCCCTAATGTTTGGAAGACTAACTAATCTTTTTATACCGCTATACTTCATTGCTAGATCGTCAACTTCCTCAACGATCTCTACACGAATTTCGACAAGATTATCGAAGAGTTCGACGTCTACAAGGTTAGCTTAGCAAATTTTCCAGCAGAATTTCCATAGTATCGCACTGTTCCTGTCTCTTTACTCCTCAAATTGAGGTGGAAACGATCGCCGATTCGTACATGTGCGTATCCGGTCTTCCCATCAGAAATGGAGATCATCATGCGGGTGAAATAGCAAGCATGGCACTCGCGCTACTCAATAGTGTCAAGGTAACTAAGGGAAAGACTAAATGATGCATTACGTTTTGCATCTCTTTGAATGCGTTATGTTGATTTGGATCTCTGAAAACAAAATATGAAAAGTATAATCTTTGAAGACTTTCGTCATTCGTCATCTTCCAAACGAGAAAGTAAAACTTCGTATCGGCATGAACTCTGGGCCTTGTGTAGCGGGAGTTATCGGCCTAAAGATGCCCAGGTAAACGCTCTCATCATAAAAGTTTGCTTATAAATTCATACTGTATTATCCACGACCTATAGGTAATGTAAAGATTGGAACTAATAGATAGATCTTTATGGAAACTCCTAGATACTGCCTATTCGGAGATACGGTCAACACGGCTTCGAGGATGGAAAGCAACGGAATACGTGAGTACTTATTGTGTGTTGTACTTACTCCTGATAATAGCAAAAAAACTTATATCTCTATCAGCACTGCGCATCAACTGCTCGCAATCGGCTAAGGACATCCTGGAGACTCTCGGGGGATTTGAGATGGAAGAGAGGGGATACGTCGAGATGAAGGTGAGAAGAGAAAGGGAATATTAGGTGCTTCAAGAATATAATGAGGACATTTAAGGGCAAAGGCAAGCAGATGACGTATTTCGTAACGGGAGAAGACTATGAGAAGAGAAAGGAGAGGATCGGAAGGGAGAAGCTCAAGTACCCGTCGTTGAGGTATAAGAAAAAATCAATTGCTTGTGCCAAGAAAAGTTTAAGCATTACTCATCGAATATTTCATCTTTTGGTTCATTCTTGTAAATTCCCTTCTAATTCAGGTACACCTTTGGATCGGGAGAGAAGAGACACAATGTATGATTGTGAAGATAAAGGAATTGTTGATATAGATCTCTGTTTTTTTTTAGTAATTATACCATGTCCAATTGTCGAAAACATTTATTCTTGCACACACAATATTGCTAGAGAAACTAGGAGAAACCCGTTGGGAGACCCGCGATGTACCGATTCAGGAAAGAAGTACGCATCGAGAAATTGCAAATATAAACATTGCATAGAACATATTCCACTACTTGGTCTCATTCCTCCTTGTGCTTCCTGTCCCATTCATCCTCGCTCTCATCGTCCAATCCAGCAAATCTCTCAAGGAATTCGTCGATTGGCGTCACCTGAACAAGCCAAAGAAAAATGGGAAAAGTTGGAAGAAAAAATTTAAAAAAAATAAAAAAAGCTCCGTCAGCTCATTTCGATAAAATTGGAATGAAGAGAGCCTAGTGAATGTAGGAATGAGTTTATAGACAAAATTTCTTCCATAGTAGATACTTCGGTCTCAGACTTATTGCTAGACTTAGTCATATTCCACTACTTGGTCTCACTTCGATCTTGATCTTGACAATGCCGAAGTAGTCTCCGTAGAGGTAGGCGAGATAGAATGCGAAGAGTCCCGCAGCGACGACTGCAGCTGCGGTAGCCGGGATGTAGATATCGAGCGAGTTGGTGAGGATGAAGGACTGCGGGGGAAGCTCGAACATACCTCCTGCAAGCGACAATATAGTGGAATAAACGGCGATCCGTCAGTTTCTTTCGTTCCAAAATGAGTCTAATTCTCTCACTTTTGCACACTCTCTCGCCTTACATTCGGAATGATTTTCGGACGGATCATAGCTTAGTTTCCGCTTGCACATCTCATCATAGAAATCGATTGCGGAACGTGTTGCCTCTCGTGGCAATTGAGTTGACTGTGTTGAACAACAACAATTCGCGAGCGCGACATACCTTTGTCAGCACCTATTATTCTATATCTTGTCCTTCCCATATTATCTTGCTCACGAAAAGATAAATGAATGAATGAATGAACCAACCTCGGGGAGCTCCGAAACGGTGAACATAGTCGACGAACTCCGTGAGTTCTCTCTTAGGCTGTCTGGGGAAGGCACGGAGTTGAGCTTGGACGAGGAGGGAGTTACGAGCGTAGCTGAATGGCTACTTCATTCATTTATCAACACTGCTATCTAAGATCATGGGAGCGAGTTCCACTGTGCAATATTACGATATTGAAAAGATAGCTTAAAAGGGAAACATGCACTCGGTCATCGTGACTATCTACGATTTTGCAAGTTCGTCGTGTTGCAAAATCATTGTAAACGTTAGCTTTTGATTGCGATACCTCTTCTCTCTCAATACGGCGTGCAGTGCGTCACCGATAGTCTGCTCGGATAGCTCCACCTCAAATCACAAATTCTTTCCAAAACCCAGATTAGGTATCTTTTTGGAATATATCACTTCATCAAATCGGCTGTTTCATAGTCAGTCATTGCATGTAGATCACGATCGATGAGGTGACTGATTTGATGAAACGGTGGTTTCCCTTTATTTCATACCTTGTCCACGTAAACGGCAATACGTCGCCTTCTCGCGACAGCTGCATTGTACTGTTGATCGGTGAAGAGGGGGACGGCAACCATCGGGACTCCTAAGAGAATGCCATAGAATAAATAGAATGAACAAATTTATGTTATCCGCGATTTGAGCACAAGCCCCACACGACTCTTACCCGCGTGCGCCGATTCGATGAGACTGTTCAGGCCGCAGTGCGTGATGAAGGCACGGGTATTGCGGTGGTCTGCAATCAGCTTATCCTATATTTACAAAAATTAAGAAAATCGAATAACCGTCAAGTAGAAGTGCTCTTGAGTATACTCACTCAGAAGCTGCTTCTGCGGCAGCCATTTGTAGGTGTAGACGTTCGGATACTTGTCGAACATGTCCGCGTGAATCTCGGCTTCATCGAATTTCCAGATGAAGTCGTAGTCGGGAAAGCGGGCGAAGGCATTCCTGAATTAACTTACGAATTAGCAAAATAAACTGTCGACTTCGCGCAAAACTGTTGTGCCACACTACCCTTTCAAAATCTTTCAATGCATCGCTGGAACGTACAAGAATGCCATGAGCAGTTCTCCCTGTATGTAGATGGTCCGTGCAAGAGTTCCGAACGAGACCACGACCACTGGACGAGTGCCGTTCACTACCTATAATTATCTTTTTTTCAAATAAATCACCACCTGAGGCTTCTTCACAACACTTCATAGTTCTCTTGTCCGTGTAAAATCATCGACAGCTAACCCGCATAATGTCATCAGGCAGGGGTTTCTTCTGCCGCTTCACAGACTCGGCTATGCCACCGATGTGCAGGACCTGTAGGAGTTCACGGTTGCTTCTATCTGTTCGACATGGCTAATCCTATTGCACTTTGCTTTGAAGTTAGAGAAGTGATGTGAGCGTAAAGCGGTATGAAGAGAGTGCAGACAAAATATTATTGACGAAAAAGTTCCGTCAGTAAACTAATGCCTACTTTGCCTGGATCCTCTTCATACCGCTTCGCTCTCTCGTCAAAAGTAGAAATGAGACGACGGACGGAACTTTTTTCTCAACCATAAGAGTGAAATTACTGACGGAACACTTTCGTCGATAATGGATAAAATACCTTATGCGTCGTGGGTCGGGGCATCTCGAGCAGCGAAGCGGTATTGACGAGGATCAAGGAGGACGACTTGACCAGGTCTTCGAGGTGCGGCATTTCGGGGTAGAACTTGCGGAAGATCGCCGTCTGAAAGGGATTCCTGAGACTAGTTTATGGTCAACTACACCATAAAGTACACGTCTCCAAATATATTACGGTGTAAAGTGTTTTGCTGGGTCTGACAGGACGTACATGCTTGTCGGCCCATCGTTCGTATATCCAGTAGTTCATCGCGTGCAGGGCCGTGTTGTAGACACGTCGGAAATAGGACAGATCGGGTGCCTCGAGCGAGCCCTCCGCGTCGAGGCAACCTAAGCTCATAGATAAAATAATCACGTCGTAGAATTTCAAACTGTCTTGATTTTTTCATAAGTAAGCAGGTAAAAGTGCCTTGATTTACACTAGAAATTAGCAAAAACTGCATAAATTGATACAATTTGAAGTAAAAATGCCTTGATTCTCAAAATTTACATGGAAAAAGTGCCTTGATCATTTCCGACGTACTATTTTATCTATGCCTAAGCCTTATGGTAATAACGCGCTTTCAAAGCAGGAAAATTATAATCAGTTCCCTTAATCTCTTGTTAGAGACAACATTAAACAATCTCATCCGCATATTCCTAAACTTACTCGTGACATAGGAGATGGGAGTGGGAATGTTGAAGAAGGAGGCGAAGGCGGGTTGGAAGGGAATACCGGCTGACAGCATGTACTCACGGACGCCCAGGATGTAGAGGAGACCGAAGCCGTGGAATCCATAGGCCTGATTAAATGTTGGTTTTATTTGTTTTCGTTTATCACCTTTATCAGGACTAACATCGGAATTAAACGATTAAATGATGTATACGAGGGATGTTCTTGCAGTTTATGGCAGAGCTAACCGGTCTGTAATAGATAGATAGATCCGTGTTGTAGAACTAGGGAGTAGAACTGACACTATGGAGGGGGATAACCGGGATTGATGAGCATACCTCCGATATTCCAATGTCGTACTTCTCCTCTCGCCCGAGCTTCTCGAGGAATTCTCTTTGTGCGAGAACGTCTGAATTGTCAGGTAAACGAGGTGGACGGTTGTGTATTGGGAGTACCGTGACACGACTGATCGAAGGATCGCGTCGCATTGATGAAGAAAGAGGGCGTCTCGATCAGAAACTTCTTGAAGGGATTGTAGCGGAAGGCCATGTCGTTCCAGATATTGTGAGCGACGGACGGAATGAGGATGTGACGGTGCGCCTGCCACGATTACTCATTCTTCACTTTTCTTCGGTATCTGGTTTAATGCTAAAAAAATCTGGATAACATTTTACTCCAGTTATAGTTGTTGTTTCTCAGTGGATTTTGACTTACCCGCGCACTGCCATTTGTCCTGATCATGTCGTCTTGTTGTACTTGGAAGAAGTGCTGAATGATAGAGGAACGGTCAAAGAACAGCTCTCTTGGCCACCACCCAAAACAATATTTCTCCCAGCTGGGCAATCATTGGAAGTAACATTATTTGAATTCAGCTATCGTTAAATGGAAAATTCATAAAGTTCCCTGTGCCCGGGGAGCGCATGGTCATGAACAAGAAGGGACGGGCATGGTGATAGCCACTATCTAAAGCAAGGTTTTATCATCCACCTAGAGCTTCCACCTGGAAGATGACGTACTCGTCAACTTTCCAGAGGTCCAGAATAGTGTGCCCTCCCCCACTAACCACCGTAATTTCATCCCCCCCACTAACCACAGTATGTCCGGCATCGACGAGAGTATCGGCTATTGCTCCAGCGAACATCAAGTGACTCGTACCCAGATTGTACGAGACAACCGCGATCTTCGCTGCTTCTCCGAGGGAGAATAGGAAGAGGAGGAACATGGAGAGCTGAAGATGGCAATTGCAACTGGCACTTTCAAATTAGCTGGTGAAACCGTGAAATACCGTAGTGGTACGTAAAAGGCGCCTATCATACGTGTAAAATGGGAATGGCAAACTTGATTCGCCTGAATATACATACACTGTTCCCCAAACGCCACACCCTCTAATCAGGATACTAACAGCCTACTGTGTAATACGCATTCGCACAACGCAGCACAGATTCCTTTCACTGTCAAAATGGTCATTAAAATGGTTAAAATATTTTTCTACAAATTCGAAGCAAATACAATGCTATAAAGAGTCTAGACATAAAATAGTAAAAGCTCTTACCATGTTCCTTGCGGCGGCAATCACACGGAACAAGTTCCTAGCCCTTGCACACTTTGGTAGCCTGAACTTATTCATAGATATGAATACATTTTCATTCTCTCTGTCCCCGTCGCGAGTGGTCGGGTCTCCCAGTCGTCTCTCAATCAAGAGCCCCCCCCCGGCATGTTCAATCACGGACAGAAGAATTGATCCTTCTCCATAACGAATTGGCGCTCGGGAGAAGTATGCGCCAAACGAGGATCAAGAGGACTACTCAAGATCTCTCGGCACCTCGGACTGAGTGAGTTGTTTTGAAGAAGATTCGAAGTCTCTGACCTCTCCCATCTATATCAAGCAACCACTCCTTTGGAACCTCAGCC
>LS828112.1:26182-68927 GCA_900490955.1 Micoletzkya japonica
TCCCCTCCATTGTACCCTGCCTGTTGTCTATGTAGATCACCTCGTAGCGCTCTCTGAGCCGGGTATATAAGGCGACTCTCCGCCAGTAGAGAGCTCTCCCCCGCTTGTCCTGTTCCCACTATTCCCAGTCCCCTCTTGTGATAAATCCGTCCCCCGTTGAGTTGTCGTAGACACTATCACGGGGCAGGTACACAACAGTATTTTATGGAATAGCATGTCATCCAAGATGACTGGATCCGGATATTGATATCAATTTCAGTCAGAATTACTCTTCAAATTACGTGCGCCGTAAAATAGAACTCCGGAAAAGTCCTAGTTGGAATCACAGTGTTCTAAATGTTAGGTGAATGATCCAAAATGCTTAGGATACGGTGTTTTCCGTGCGAGAGTTCTCACCGAAATCAGGGTTATTTTTCGGTGTCTCGTTCGCTTAACATTTCCACTGTTGTCAGAACACTGTGGAATAAACGGTATGGATTCGCGAGTTGTCATATCAGGTTGACTTATTATGCACTAACCACTTCATGGCCGGCCTCTAACAGAGCATCTGCAATGGAAGAGACGAATCGAGTGGAGGAGTCGGATATTGTCGGATTGAAGAGGAGGATCTTGAGGGGGAATACGGAGGGCAAGAGGAGGAAGAGGAGGACGGGTAATCGAGGGATCATCTGAAGATGAAAGAATACGATTCTAATGCATTTCATATACGAAACACAGACACGGTTGAGATCATATCAATACGATTGTTTTATGCCACCAAAATAGTTGAAAATAATAGCAGTTTAAAAAATGTTCAAAAAATAAAATTAAATAAATGCATAAGTGTACTGTAGGTTTTTTTCCGTTTCGAAGATATCGTAAACTTTTAGTTCCGTTGTTTATCACCAAGCGTGTGCAGCGCGCTGCAAATATTGGTTTACTTAAATTTTGTTTGCCTTTTTTCTTGCTTTGTTTTCGTGACTTTTTTAAGAATCATGACGTTGCACAATGCGTTCTTTGAAGGTTCGCAATGGACTTTACCGTCGTAGTTCCGCCTTCAGCCCCGTTGGGAGAAGACCACCTGACATACTACTTCGTCGACGACGACGAACACTTCTGGAGACTCGGAGATATCGACAGTCCTCTTCTTGGATCGATCAAGCCACAGAGGGAATACGTCGTGCAGACGTACAAGTGAGTCATAGGTTTCGCATTTTTAGTCTTGTTAAAGGTAGACGTACCTAGAAAAGCTTCAAAGTTTTCGGTTGCAACCAGACGGCGTAGGCCTTCGCTTAGGCCCTGTTAGAGTTCAAGCCTGGTACAAGTGCGTTTAACGCAATTTCCTACTGGATACTCGCTCTTGAATTTATGGTGAGAGAAATATAAAAAAGTGAGAACGACTCTTTTGCATAATAAAGAATTCATCCTAATGCTGCTTTGACTACGCGTTAAGTTTTTTCACTGGTTTTCTTGATTGGGCTGCTCAGCTATGGCTGACTTTTGAATAATCAAAATGTGAAAAAGTGAGGGTACTTTACAAGCGTACTGTACTCTGCGAACAACGCGGACTGGTTGTCTACAATATTATTGCAGGAATAACAGATGGATGGAGGTGTCCCGCTATGTCTGTTCTCATTCCCGGGAGTGGGTCTCCTACAGAACTCACCGCAATACCTTCTATTTCTGCGATGCGAAATCCGTGTACGAGTTCGGTCCGAATAAGGAATTCAGGGTTTCTTTCTGATTTTGATCTTGAGATAATTCTGATAGTTCCTTACCAAATAAGCTGCATACCCAGCTAAATTTCTATACTACCAACCGTCACATAGTCTGTTGAAAACAATGGGACAAATTTGACTTGAACGCATGTTTTTTGCCCACTAATCACAGAGTATCTTTGACAACCAGTAAAAAAAATTTCGATCGACGAAATGTGATTTATAGCCGATTTTGGTCAATCTCTTCATTTTAAGAAAGTGGTGTCGAGAAGGGAGAAAGACAGCTCCTTGTATTTCCTTGAACACGTGACAGACACGTGTTTCTTCTACTGGAGGAACTACCCGAGCCAGTGAGAGCTTTCATTTTGTATCATATACATAGTTGGGCAGGGTTACAGATACGTACCGTGGTTGGGTAGCGTACTGTTATTTTTTGCTAGATTTGAGGTCACTGCAAGATGAAACTTTAGCTAAACTTCACAATCTCTATGTACGGGAGGGACATTGCAGTTTTTAGTTTTCTTTTTTTGCATTTATGTTAAAAAACCCAGCGCTTTTTTTCGTTGAATGCGTATATGGTAGCATATCTGTTCGCATGAAAAAGGAGGAAATCACTCGAAAGGTTCCTGCAGCAGGATGATCAATGTTGTTCCATGAAATTTGTATTTCAGTTAATTTTAGGCAAAATTCAGTGGTGTAGTCTGGCCTAGTAATGATGTTTTGGTAATGTAGGCACGACCACCTCTTTGTGATTGAGGTAATAATGAAACCTTTCTTTTTAACATTGTATGTTTAGATACCACAAAATGTGGAGGACGCGAGACCATTGGGATCTGAAGGACCAGCTTCTTCCGTCGAATCATAGACAGATCTTTTCCGAAAACTACGCTCTGGTGGCTAAGGACAATCGAGTGACGGTAGTCTTGTTTCGTACCGTTTTGACAACTAAACGTGTGCAGTTGTACCAAGTACGCCTTAGGTTTGTTAGTTATCTAATTTGCGATTGGGATAATACTTTGAAATGGAAAAAGCTACAAATCTTACACTATTTTGTCAGTATATGCAGCATTTTTGTCCTTTAAAAAGAAAGAAAAACACGTTTGAGCACGTGCGCCCTCTGGCAGAGGGGGACCATCGTGAGCTCGCGATCAGCTTTGAAGTGGGAAAGGAGGTGGCCAAGGTACGTGAAGAGGCAGCTATGTACGATTCACTATTGCAATTTAAAATTTGAAAATAAAAAGCTTCGGGACACCTCGTTTAAGATCATCAACAAATCGGACGTTTTCTTCGCTCTCTCCTCGAACCACAAGCTGTACGTCGTAGATGCAGAGGTGGCGCGAGTGGGCGAGTATGAATTGCTGCCAACTTGTCAGGTTGGACTTAATTATAGACACCAATAATTATATTATATTATACCGCGGAATTGTAATCGTGAAACTTGCTTATCCATCCATTTTCAGGACTTTCGGTTGATCGATCTCAAGGGAAGCAAGCTGTATCTGCATCGATACATCGGGGATATCGTATATGTCGTGATCGATGAGGTAGGTTCTGATAGTGATCGACAACAACATTTGGGTCCGACCGCCTTAGTGAAGGCGGTCGCACCCGAATTCTTGAGGAAGGCACAAGACAAGGCAGAATGGAAGGCACTCATGGCGCTTCAGATCCAGTGACCCCCAACACCTGGTCCCTGCCCTGCTGATCTTGATAAAGAGCGTAAAACTTGAACTTGAACAAGAGAGAAGAACTTAGCGTTCATAGCTTTTCTCAAAATATCAAATGTATTCATTTATCGCTTACGGGATGTCCGTGAGGTCAGGTCATGGCATACTCTTTACCAAAAAGATAGGCGCTTGCGAAGTACTGTTATGATTTGTTGGCGGCTTAAAATTAGCTTCCAATAAGTACTTTCAGTCTTTCGTGAAGGTTGAAGAGAAGAGCGAGGACAACTTCTTGGACATTTTGATGTCTAGTTTGTCGGCCCTCAGGGGCCTTATATTTGGAAAGAACGAGAAGGAGTCGGCTACCGAGAAGGAGCTGAGCACTTGAATTGGATCGGGTCATGATGTACTTCGCTGTGATGTGACAAAGTATCCATTACTGTAATCGAATTCCCCTTTGTTCTTTTCGCACAATTGTCTGGTTCTCTTGTTATACTTTTCTAGATCGGTTGTCGCTAATATCCTTACGCTGCAAGCGCCCTATCCACGTTGTCATTCTGGCTAACTGGTTACTTGTTTCCTACTCTACGTTTTGCGAATTTACACTAAAATTTGTGTTTTGAAGATAATTGACATACAAACCACGATAAAGTAATGGAAAAGAAGGACAAGTTTGTAATATGACGAGTTTGTAAATCTCGAGAAATATTGTAAGACTACGAAGAAAAATTAAAATGCAAGGTGTGAAGGAGGAGTATAGCGATGATAAGGTAGTAAGTATAGTGAGAGAGATGCCCTCTGGACATAGCGCGCTAGACCACCCACTGGCCTTCTGTCTCTCGCCATTCCCTATACTCTCTCGCTGCTCTCTCGTTGTCTGTCGTCTCCTCCGCCCACTACGCTCTGTCGAGTAAGCGCGCTGCGAGAATCAATGACCAGCTGTCTAGACGGGAATCGGTGTACAAGAACAATCTGATACATTTTGGGCCAAAAAGTAATTTGGCTTGGGGCATACCATTAAACCGCGTATGCACGACGTCGGACCCCGAGCAGAATATGCGAGACATGCCGTACTTATCCAGACTTCCCAAAATATTTTGAAAAAGATATATCTTGGGATAAGTACGGTATTTCGGGGGGGGGTCTATTTATCGGTGCCAACAAATCGTAGTTTTGAGCAGATCAATAGCAAGCTTCTAGCCTCTGCGAGCCTAGGTTCTGGTTGGGATTTTTCACACTGTTTGGGTACGGTAATCCTACGCTTATTCCCTTGTGTTGCGGTGTCTCGTTACTGTAGAAAGTTGCTTCATTGAAAGCTTTCCAATGAACAACTTCATTGAAAGAGAAGGTAAGCAACAACGATAACAAGAACAAAACCCGTTAACAAACTATTCATATAAGACAACAAAACAAGACCAACAACTCGCTGCTCAACGCTGCTGCAGCATAACAAAGAGTAGTAACAATATATCTCTATCCAGACTTCTCGCTATCAATCTCCCTCTACCCTCTACTAGGATTTGAAAACCAAGCGCGATTTACGTCTGATAATGGGATTAAACTGTTTGGTTGTCAACCCCTCCCCCCTCGCCCCTCACTCCTCCCCCTCCCTCCTCTCCTTCTCCCTCCTCCTCTTGACCACCCTCATCGGATTCATCTTGTCCAATCTCCTCTTCCTGGTCTCCCTCTTCCTCTTCTGCTTCGCCATTGTCTCTGCAGCCGCAGCCTCGGGATCAATGGCGGCGAGTCGCTTGCGATTCGCCCTGCAAGGGAATTGGGCACTCATCCGATCAATCGGTGGTAGGCGCAAATTTTACCAACTCTTACGTAGTTATGCTCATCATGTTTCCCACAAAATTACACTTTATGATTTCGTACACTGGTTTTTCAAGATGTTGCCTAGAACACGTAGAATACTGAATACGTCTGACAATCCTTCCTCGCCAATACCCCTCCCCCCTCCCCCCACTCACTTGTTCCTCTCGACCCGTTCCCTATTCTCCTTCATTCCACTCGCCATCCTCACTGCCACCTCCTTCTCTCCCGCCCTCTTCTTCATCACTTCCATCACTTCGCTTGCCAACGGGCACAGTTCGTCGGCCACTGAAATGATACCGATACTCAAGATATTCAGAAAGTCAATTATGACTCGTAAAGTACGACTGCTCGTGAATAGTATCGGAACCGAAGCATGAACACTAGGGTTGAGAATGCGAACAATTCTGGAATACGAACATGCATTCCTCTATAGACATTTTTGGCCGAGCGGGCAAAAACATCTACAAAAAGTGAACCGTTCACGTTCGTTAATTAGTTCACATTCCCAACCCTAATGAACACACAACCAATCATAGCCCTCCATACCCGCAGGCGTGCTCTTCCGATTGAGTTCCCTCAGCAGAAGGGGAATCGTGTGGTCGAGGATGGCCGTGAGTCTCGGTCCCTCACTGCTCTTCAGTGCAGCCGCAGCTGCGATTTTGAAGACTGACGAACGCTGAATTGCGAATATTACAGAAATACAGATTGAAATACGCTTTTTCATGAAAATGGAAACGCTATTGGTAACATCGCTTCACCAGTTTACAGTCTGACTAACCTTGATGGATTCGTTCGGTGCATTGACAATCTCGTGTCGTGCCAACTTCTCCAGTCGCTGGCAGGCGGCCTCCATCTTCAATTATCTTTTTTTTGTAAATCAACTCGCACAATTCGCTTATGAGCATTGCATTCATGCAAAGGTACGGGCTACCGGGAGGCCTTTTTTCTTCAAAAAGAACTTGGTCGGCGCTATTGTCATACAAGGAACCTTTTAGTTATAGACTACTAGGACCTATTTTTAAATACTCGTCCTTAATCAATAAATTACCCACCTCCTCGTCCCCCAGTCTGTCCATGGTCGCCAGACAGTTCTTCATGCATTGTCTCGCCACTTCCCCGTCTACCGTACCCTTGGCACTCAACGGCCACACCGCCGCCTCGAACAGACGCCAAGCGGGAAGCGACTGAAGGGTTTATCTTTCATCTCCGATGATCTTTGATCTTTGCCCACAAATAAATCTCGTTATGAACATTCCCAAGGCGCCGAACCAGGTCAGCCTCTCCAAATGCCAGTAGATTTCCCAGCAGGGCGGCAGCAGGCCTTCTCAACTCGGATACTCCACTCTTGCTCCATTTCTCGGCCATTTCTGCAATAACCTTTATAGGCAATACAGGCCACATAGAAGCAGTTATTACATGAGGAAAGAAAATTCGTGTTAGAATTGAGCTATCGTTTATTCATCAAAAAGCTTCTACACTCACGATAAGCCTTGTCCGTGTTCCTCAGTCGACTTCCGTTCTCTCTCAACACGACGGAGACAGCAGAAAGGGCATCGAGGAGGAGAACGACGGTTCGAGTGGAGAAGGAGGAGAGGTCGACGTCGAGTGAATCTGACGGAGAGTTTAATGGTATCCATCGGGAGTTTATTCTATCTATTTGAGATGCTATGCCTGTACATCGTACGGTGAAAATCAGGGGAAAAATACAGTAATTGATTGTATGAAATTACCCCCACCGCCGTGCTAAATTCTCGATTTACATGGCTACCCTACCGCATCTGGAAAATGACCACTACCGCGAAAATAATTTCAAGTATGAGTATTTATCCCCTGGTGAAAATGTAAGTCATCCCCTCAGATATCCTATATTTTATAATATTTCTGAATATAATGCTCCTTAATTAATTAAACGAGAGCCCTAACATCATCTGCTGAATACTGATAAAATCGACAGCCCAAATCTACCGTAACCCACCAGCCAGCATATCTCCAGCCTCTTCCAATCGCTTCTTATCCGCTTCTTCCTTCACCGCGCCTCCCTCCATCAGACAGAATTGGAGCATCATCGAGGCACCTGTAATAGTTTCAGTTTCTGAAATGATTAAACACTAGGTCATACTACAAAGGCACGGATAGCCTTTTTGCCTTTAACATAGTTTCTTTTTGGCGTACATGGGTTAGAGTTGTCCTCAAATTTCTGCAGGCACCCTCACGCAATTAGAGATAATCAAAAGCAGCAATCCTAACAAGCTTTTTATACTCTATGATTTTTTTTAGTGCAGGCACCCATCCTAACGTCCGATCGGACAATTGCACCCATGTATGCTTTTTGGCATAAACCGACCGGCGACTTCCCAAAACATTCTAAAACTCGGCTGTAATCCTCCTCGTTTCCTTACCAGCCGCCCGTATCCCATCCTTCTCTTCCCTCAACCAGTCACTCGTCGCGAGAAAAGCGTCGTTCCGTCGCGATTCCGATAGATTGCCGAGTAGTCGCCTGAAAGATTTGCTTATCCAACACAATCTATGGGAAGCTTTCGATGATTGCACTCTCAACCACCACCAACCGCTCTAGTAAACACTGTAGCTTTAAGATTGCCGCGGTCCAATACATGGTTGGTTTCTCTACCGCAATCACTACCCACGACCAATTTCTCCATCCCTACTTACTGTATCCCTTTCCCCCAACCACCCCCTACCGTACCCCTTCCCCCGTCAATCTCCCATGTTCTCTTACCTCGTAGCCATCGCAGCCATTGCCCGTCCCTTTTCATTCGGTTCCGACACAAGACGAGAGGCGAATCGAATGACGCAATTGAGACCAACCGGGTCGAGGGCTTTCTGTTAGGGGGGAATAGGACATAGTTACCATGATACACAAATATTCTTGTGAGGACAATTGAAAAGCTACATACAGTATTATAGGAGACGGGTAGAATTCGCACTTTGTAATAAGAGAAACATATCCGAACCTGGACAAGACTTCCGAACAGCGCGTGCAACGTCTCAATGGCCGACAATCGTCCGTCTTCCGTCTGAAATTGACGTAAGCCAAAGATCAAAGACCACAATCCATAGTCCAACGATCAACCTCGTAGTCCAACTGAGCCAGGAGGAAGTTGAGATGAAGTTCGACCTTCTTGCCGTGAGGATGGTTGCCGATGAAGAGGAGAAGAAGCTGAACGACGAAAGTAACCTCATCCACAATTATTATTCTCTTCTTTACAATTTCTGTGAGGAATGAGAGAAAGCTAAAGAATTCCTTCTCCTGATTCTACCCACCCAATCCACCGTATACCCCCTTCCCGTTCCCTCCTACCGTACCTGTCTACAGTGTGCCCTGACATAGTCAATCTCCGACTGTACGCTCATCTCTTCCACACGCTTCATGATCTTGCGAAGCTGAAAACGATGATTGTACTGTATTTAAAGTAAAAATTATAGGGATTTGGCAAGCACACAAATAAAACCGATATCAGATGGATGCTTCAATTTTTCTTCTCTACCACAACAACGTTATGATGCGTAGAATTGATTCGTATGCAAATTAAGAGAGTGGTGGCGAGAAAGCATTGAAATCGAAGAGACGCAGAGAGATTTGCAATTTCGGACTGCGGACTGGTAAAACGTCGTGTACCACAATAACCCGCTCACCTCCGGATGCTCGATTCCCCTCTGAACGAGCGCTTTGAGGAGGGCAAAGGCAGTGGCCTGTTTGTGAGTCTCGAGGAGATCACCGTGAATGTACGAGAGGAGAATCTGCAAGGGCAAGGCTCCGTATGAATAATCAGTAAGAATTGCTCAGCAGCGCTTCATAAATAGAAAAAAACCCGATTGCTTTATTTTAGAAGGCCATGAAAAGCCATGGATGCCTATCGACTCTCACCATCAGCCTACTATAATTGTAAACTCACCTCAACCCGATCTCCACCCAAAACGTCGTCCTTCGCGTATTTTATCAGCGATGCGATCGTCTTAAATAAAGTGTTTATAATCGGGGGAAAAATCATGCCGAGATGGTACAGTTTCCCATTTCGTATTACTAGTTTTGCTCTCCTCTGTTAGAAGGCAGAGCAAAAAGCGGTGGGATACCTTGAACATAAGCTGATTCAACGTCATCGCCCCTCCCTTTCCCGTCGCGAATCCCGTGTACGTGGAGAGAAGGGCGAACAGTCGATCGGACAGGGGCCTGCAACATGGGTCATGTATGTCATTCGTTTACATTTAGGCTTAAAAGATTAAAAGACTTAAAAGCCATCTAACTCTTAAGTTTTAAAAATTTAGTTTTAAAAACGTGATTTCATCGTTTGCGTCAACGCGAAAGAAATAATCCAGGTTCCATCCTACCGTAAGGCGTAACGAGAAAGGGCCACCATAACAGATACAAGATTGACTGACTTGACAGTCTTCTGGAGACTGGGCAAATCACGGGGCAGAAGAAGTTGAATGCAGCGAAGGGCGATCGTCACTACCTTCAAAGAGGTTCCTTTTGCACGGGAATCACTCGGGTTCATCTCGCTTCTATCTACCGCTTCCTACGAAATTTAATTCATTTTATGCGTTTTATTGCATATTTCTGCGCTTTGTAGATAAAAATGTCGTCGTTTGTGTAGCTCTGCCACTCATCTCAACCGTACCTTTTCGTACTTCAACCCGAGTGTCTGCAGTACAATGCCCAAGAAGGGATCGATCCTGGCCTCGTCTCCCTCCTGCTTCTTATCCTGTGCAGCGATGGAAGAGAGAACCGCCGACAGCAATTGCAGGCCGAATTCCAGGAGGACGGGGGCGTGGCCCTGAAGGGAAGCAGAGCATAGATGGAGAGGAATATTCACGACATATCTGCTAGCTCACAACATATCAGCAAGATCCTAATTATAAACAAACGAGTCATCCCTTGTTCCCTTGTCCTAATTTCCATTTGTTCAACCTGCGTACCTCGGTAGCCCTATTCCCTTCTCATCCCTTCCTCCCCTCACCTTCTTCGTCTTCTCCATCGCCCCGATCCTCTTCGGTGCCTTGGGCAGAATCAAACAGCTCTCGGGCTTCGCCGTCCTTTCCTCATGTTCCTCTTCTATTTGAAGGGCACCCACTTCCTGCAATGGAAAACACTGTATACTCTCGCTTTCTAATTTTGTAAGAGACATATGGCACACTAAGAAAACACCGATCCAAGCTACAGAATCGAACCTTCTCAACCAGCTTTGCCAGATTGGAATTGATCACGTGATGTACATAGATGAGCAGTTGTCGGTGGTCCATGCCTTCAATAAATCAAATAATCAAATCATATTTTTTAAAATTTTATTTCAAAATGGGAAACGGCTATTGAGCTTTCCACAGACATGTATTCTAGCACAGCGAATATTTATCGTCTCCTATTTTCACGCTATCTAAGCAATCGTTCACCACTTTCCATGAACTACCGTAACCCGTCCCTCCACCTTGATTCCTCTTGAGTCCCACCGCGATCTCCCTGAGTGCCCCTCCCACAATCTTGTGCGTCTTCGCATCGGGCTTCTCATCGAGAGCAGTCTCTAACGGACGAATGAAACGGCCAATGGAGGAACAGGAGATGAAGCTGAACGGGAGTCGATACTATCACATATTCATAAAATTAAAACGCCTTTTTTTCTTTTTTTTCCATAACTGCAGCTGTTTGGAAATGCTCGAGAGAGAGAACGATTTTTTTTCCAGCAGGGATATTTCTAGTAGTCCACAAGCCACCAGGAAGGAAAGGGGGGGGAAATGGCAACCGACCGTGCGACGAGCAAGAGCGTATCGAGACTCTTGCTCTGCTTCGCTTCCATTGTCGCCTCGCGAATCGCGCCCACCTGAGGTTGATCAACATTCTGTGGCTAATAAGCTATACGTTATTTGGACATGTAAATACTTTTATAATCCTCTGAATCTCCTACTATTATAGAATTAGTCCCACTTACGGTCTTCTCCTCCGCAATTCTCCCGAAGAGATCCTCGCAGCACGCCTCAAAGCATACGGTAGAGAAAGAAAATCTTTGGCGGGATATTCAAATTTCGAAATTCTGAGATGGCGAAAACGCGCGAACCTCCACCACTTCGTCTACCGCCGAGTCAATATCACCGTAGCCGAGGACTGACTGGAGTTGAGTGAGGAGAGTGTGCACGGTGTAGATCATCACGTGCACCTCAACGTAAGGGATAGCAAAACATACACTAATCTATCTCCCTTGTCAGGAAAACTCTATTCATTATGTATTCGTTGTTAACAACTTGGTAGCATAGGTGAGGGTCTTACAGTTCTCAAAATCATCTCCACCACTCATTTCCATTTATCATTGAGCGTTCCCACACCAGTACCCCGTAACGGTCATGTCAGTACCCCAGGGTATCTGTGCCAAAAGTTTATCTCCAAAGGTTGAAAAGAAGAGAGAGAGATGGGACTGGACGGGTGGAGCAGCGGTTAGGCCGCTACTCCCCCGTGCGCTAAGACTAACCCTAGTCCTCTCGCCCGTGTGGGCGGTCCCTTAGCGAGGACACCTCAAGTGGGCCATTACGGCGCAAGGGGGAGTAGCGGCCTAACCGCTGCTCCACCCGTCCAGTCCCATCTCTCTCTTCTTCAACAACCTTTTGGAGATAAACACTTTTGGCACAGATATCTACTCTGAGGTGCAGACATGACCATTACGACCCCTTTTACGAGATACAGCGTAGATAAATTAAATAAAAAATTTCCCGTCCCATCTACCGTCTCTCCTATCCCCCACCTGATATCCCCTAGTCAGGGTCGTCTTCATCTCCTTCAGTACAAACGACGTGTACTTCGGTCCGAGTGCCTCGCACATCGAGCACAGAGTCTTACGGGCGACGATGCGGACGCGATCGGAACGAGAACCGAGGAGGGAACACATCTTGAGGACGAGACTGAAAGGGGAGGGGGAGAGGTGGAGGAAGGAGGGCTCAATCAGTTAAGATGTTGTGCCTATTGTGCAGTTCTCTATCAAGTGTCAAGGGCAGAGCCATGCAATAGAATTGAAAACAGTAGCCCAGTAACCCCGTTCCGTTCACACCATCTACCGTACTACCAGAGAGTACCGTACCCGTGGAGGTGCTGGTCCATCACAGCCTGAGGCAGCTTGAGCAGAAGCTTTGCTGTGGCGAGAGCGACGGGCGCACGTTGCACGTCGTCTTCCTCGCTGAAGAAAATTATCGATATTCTGAGAGGTACAATAATCCTCCTAACAAGATTAGCCTGCTAATGCGAATTTGTTGACCTCTACACCAACCTGTAGTACTTCTTCGCTCCCGCTCGCTTGTGAACCGACTGGGCCTCCTGAAAATTCAAATGGTTTGCCATTCGTTATCTTCCAAGAATAGCACATCTAAGGAATAGTAACAGAGTGTAAATTTGCATAACGTGAAATGGTGACTACCGTATTATACCTTGCTGTCGACGCATTCCTTGAGAGCCGGCAGAAGGTGGCCGAGGACTCGACGACGAATGGACGAGGATTCATCGGAGATGTCGAAATGGAAGGCATCCACGACAGCGACGACCACTCTGAACGGGAGAGGGATTGCCAATCGAACGTAATATATTAACACTACAAAGAAAAGGATATATAACAGTAATACTATTGCATGGCAATTGATGCAAAAATGACGAATTCGTTTTGGGTTTGCCATAAGCGAAGTCCCCCTTTGCAGGCTATTAGATGGCCCCCAACTCACCTCACAACAGCCTTCCTCTGTTCTTCCGCCGCCTTCAACTTCCTCATCCAATAGTCCGCCATTCCAATGTACTTCTTCCATTCCGCCTTTGAGAGAACCGCCGTGAGCACTCTGAAATCAGGGATAAGGGGGGTTCCATCGGTTAGAAAGAGTAGGACCAGAAATGCGATAGAAAGTCAAAAAATCCTACATCCTGGAGAATGCAAGGGACGAATAGCCAAAGCAATACGAACCTGAGCGCCTCATCGGACAGCGCACTGTTCGATATCTCAGCCGTGAGCACGAACCACGGTTGGACGAGGGGGACGAGGAATTTGAGGAGGACCTCCACTGGGATGCCCGTCTGAAGGGGTAGTCAGGTTACGTTACTTGGAATGAATAGAGATAGCCGCCACCTAGGAGGCCTTCGTTCAGTTATCATTATTCACATAAGATGACCCCCTCATCCGACTATCTTCATCTCATCATATTAATGCATCTCTTATAGTTTACATTTTCGTGCTATACTTTTATCCATTTCATTTCATTTCTCTCTTTATTCGTTCTCTATTATCCGCGTTTCTCTGAAACAGCAATAAATCTATCCATCTATCTATCATCCTCCCCCGTACCTTCTCTCCCTCAATGGCTTCAGCCAACTTCCACAGAGCCCTCTGCCTCCGATGACTCTGGATGTGAACGATGTTCTCGAAGAAGTCCACCTCCTCGTCCTCTGAACACCAAAGATCAATAAGCCAAGATCAAAGATCAAACTACCCTCTAGTTACCTGATTGTAGATTGACGATGGGCGCGAGTTGGTCATGCCAGGCACACGACCGGACGAGGACAGCGAAGGTGCGAATGAACTCATCGCGGACTGACTGGAGAGGGGAGCTGATTATTATTATTGGGACAAAATGAATCCCTGCTAAGACTACGACTGTGCTAAAACAGCTCAGAATAACTGTAAATGATAATAGTCATATTGCAATCTAATTTGCGTTTTTCACTGAAAATTTGAAAAAAATCTATCAACCTATCTATCTACTCCCGGTATCCTCTCTACCGTATCCCCCCTGACCTGATCCTTGTGTCCGAATCCCCTCACAATCAAGGGGATGACATGTCTATCGACGATCCTCCTCCTCTCGTCTTTCCCTTGCCCTTCCCTCTCCTCTCCCTTCTTCTCCCCTCCCTCCTCCTCCTCCAACTCCTCCTCCCTCACTCCCCTCTCAGCTACACTCTTCACGACTGCCTGCAGTCCCTCGGAGGCTGCTGAGCGGAGGGCCACGTCTGTTACCTGATATTAATTAATTTATCTTCGCTGTCTTGCGTAATGGGAATTCAGGATGGAAAAGAAGGGGAACGGGATACGCATAGGTTACTAGTCCCGCAAAAATGATCATTCAAGAGAGCAGTTGCATACCATGCACATTTAGAAATACGTATTATATGTACAAAAAGTAAAGTTCGCAAAGTAAAGTAAGTAAATGCGATTAATCAGAAACGGAAAAGGAAAGCTAAAATACAAGGAAGGGGGCTTACAGTTCGGAGAGCGTGGACATGATCGTGTACGAGAAGAGCCGCGAGGTCCGCATCAAGGGCGGAGGAGGAACGACAGGACTGGAGGAGTAATTCATCAGGAATGAACTGTACCAAGTGGCAAGACTGCCAAATTCCATCCTTCTTTTCCTACCCATCAGCTTTGAGTGAAGCTTTGGACATAAATTGTCTTCCTATGGTCTACCATGTAATTGAGAGGACGAACCCACTCCTCCTAATCTCCATTCCTCCCCTCACCTCCATCAACACTCCATAGGCCGCGTGTCTCTTCTCGTAATCCGCCTCGTCCACTCTCGTTCCATCCCAAGCATCCAGATCTGCCGCAGCTGTGAGGAGCCTCCTGGAAGGCAAAGATCAAACTACTCTCGGCTAATGTAAGACCAAAGATCAAACAACAGTCTGCCAAGACCAAAGAACAAACTACATTCCGCCAAGAACAAAGATCAATCTACAGTACCCTCTACCCACCTTAGCCCCTTGTCCGTCAGTCGTTCGTTCTTCGCGAGTGCCCTCAGGACCGCCGACAGAGCCTCGCGACTCGGACGAGGATCGACAGCGGAGAACAACGGGATCATAGATCTGAAAGATCAAAGATCAAACCAAAAAGACCAAAGATCAAGCCACAAGCCATGGATACTGAACCGACCTCAAGACCCGTCGCGGCTTGTCAAGAGCTGGTGCGAAGTTAGCGAGTGCCGTGAGGATGGTGGGAAGGCGAATGTCACGGGGCTTATCGACTGCCTAAAGGGAAAGGAGATCAAAGATCAAACTACAATACCAAAGATCAAGCCGGAGAACTCAAAGATCAAGCTACAAACCTGCTTGAGCAGAATGCCGGCAAAGCGTGCGCGATGCGACCGCGAGTCGATGTAGGGAGCGATGCGAGAGAGGAGTTCGAGGTCGACCGAGGCATTCGAGTGCTGCAGAGACCAAAGATCACATAGCTGAGATCAATGAACACTCAAAGATCAAAGATCAAGGACCAACCTGTCCCTGTTCGATGGTATTGAGCAGGAAGGCCAGCATGTAGGGCAGTTGCTGTACGACCAATCGGGTTCCCGTGTTAACCGTCCCTGGAAATGGACAGTTTTATCATAAATTACAATTAGAGGATACGACTCGTGTACTTTTCGACGATATGTTTCGTTGTTTTTGGTGGCCAGAAGCGTCGCGGTTATGAATGGGTATATGAATGATGCGTAAAACATACGCATCAAAAGTACACGATTCGTATCCTCTACTTACAATCAGGGGATAAATACTCGTATTTGAAATTTATTTTGCGGTAGGGATAATGTTCTAGCGGCGGTAGGGTGTGCATGCAAATCGAGAATTTATAACAGCGGTGGGGGTAATTTTGTAGTGCGGTATGGGTCATTTTATGGTAAAAGACGTTTTGCGGGCGGGAGGGGTCTCATGCGAAAAATATAATCAAATACAGTATTTTTTTCCCTGATTACAATGCATTACTTCAGCAATAATTCACCATTTCGCAAATGCGTTGATATGTTAAATTAAATTAAATAGCTTTCGAGAACACTTCGCAATGGTCCACAGAGCATAAGCGTTGATGGCACAATGTCATTTCAGTGGCTAATAGAATTAAGAAATGATTTCCCTTACTTCGCAACCGGTAAACCCGTCGTTACCTTCCAGCCTCGGCAGTTCCTCCTCATCCAAATCGGCATTCGTCTGCTTCTCATCCGCCAGAGTCAGCAGGTTCGAGAAGGCCGTTCGCGCGACGAGAACTGTCTCCTGCAATGAAGGCGAGGGTTACGGTAGGCGGTACGAATTATTGACAGCGTAAGGCATTACAGTTCCCTACAATTTACCTGTTTATTTCTCTTCATTATTCAATATATTACTATGCTATGTTCTACTTCCCCCAATCCCTTACTCCGTGCCACTCACCCGTTTCTTCAGAGACAACACGAGAGTGGAGCACAGCAGATGGAAGGGCGTCTTCTTCTCCTTCGCTGCCTTCTTTCCCTTTCCCTCCTCCACTTCCCCTTCCAAATGCAGACATCTCGCGTTCAGCAACGAGTACAACCTGATTGCAAGGTTAGGCAAATAATGAAAGTGCATAGATAGATGAATGAGGTGGTGATCAGGTGACGACACGATAAAAGATACGGTAGTCTTACTGTGGCAGAGCAGTCCAGCTGGCGATGAGTCGCAGTACAGAAAG
Source organism: Micoletzkya japonica (assembly GCA_900490955.1). Taxonomy (NCBI): domain Eukaryota; kingdom Metazoa; phylum Nematoda; class Chromadorea; order Rhabditida; family Diplogasteridae; genus Micoletzkya; species Micoletzkya japonica. The sequence continues at coordinate 42,800 of LS828112.1, forward strand.
AGAGGTGGCCGTGGCGGTGGAGGGAAGAGTGGCGTCACGGACACCTTTGTAAAGAGTGGATTAGATTGAGCAGTTTTTCACCTATGCTGTACTAGGTGGCAAGTAAGCAGCAATGGCTCACGGTTATAGGCATCATGAACAAAATGCGACATTTTTTATTTATCACTGAAGGACCGCCCATCTCGTGAATCCTCAACAACCAACCTTCAGGAATCGGTGCTGGAGTCGCATCTACCGAGAGGAAGTGTGTAGAGAGAACGGAGAGTTCGGTCGGGGAGAGGGGACGGTGGGGGAAGGACTTGAAGAACTGCAAAGGGGGGAGATGGGGAATAGCCGAATTGGAACTAATATGATGGTCACTAGGACATAATGCAACTAATAAGACATGAAAAGATTAGTCATACATTCATAAGATAAACAGACTATAACGATGGCCTTTCCTGGAAACTGTCTACCAGCTCATTCGTTCCCTACCTGCTGCAACGCCTCTCCAATGGCCTGTCTCAGATTCTTCAAGGCTTTGAGGGGAAAATGAGCCTTGGCCTGTTGGATGAGAATGCAGGCGACGAAGAGAAGACGAAGGAGAAGCGACTGATCGGAGGGGGAGAGGGAAGAGGAGAGACGGGAGAGGATGGAGGACACCATACGGATGGCCCTGCAAGGGACGGATTGAGGGGTGGAGGGAATAGCAGAAGAAGTGTCTAGGGTTTGAAAGCCAAGCGAAATTAGCGTATTTATCGCCTGACTCTCTTCACTCTTACATGCTCCTCCTTCTCACTCTCTAGGTCTGATAATGCATTTAAAAGGCTTGGTTTTCAAACCCTTGAAGAGTCGGCTGAAGAATTTCAATTGAAATACAGCGCAGACCTCCCTTCTCACGCAAATTCGTTTGATCTAAAGTTCGAACGAGCGTGCAGCGCCCCATGCTTCTCCACTACATGCCTTTCCCACATCCATGCCCCCTCTACATACTCCAACCCTCCTCCCGCACCACATGCTCCCCCTCTCCGTATGCAAATACCCCAAGTCCACCCCCCCCAAGCCCCTCAACACACGGCTGTAAATCAGTCCCTTTCCGTGGTGGCCCGCCTCTGTGCACTTTTAGTGCCCACCCCTTCCCTCCATCCAATAGTGTCCATAGCATCGTGTGTTGTCCCCTCTTCATCTCCGTTTCCCTCACAGGACTCAAGTAATCCCCCTTCCTCCCCCTCCCCTCGCCCTTGTTACATCGTCCATCCGTGTCCACACACGAGAACATCAACAGCTGTCCTTCCCCTCTCCATCACCCTCCCTTTCCTCTTCTTCTTTTCCCACTCGTCACCCTCCTCCAACCACAATTCACCCGCTTGTTGCTCTTCCCCCAGTATCCCCTTCCCCTCTTCACCTCCTCCACACCTTCTCCATGTCTCCTCCTGTCCATCCCTAATCTCCCTCTCATGGATGTTCCATTCTTCGTCCTCCTCTCCGTTCTCTTCCCTCTCCTTCATGGAGCAGCAGTAGTCGTGCAGTCGAATCCATGCCGGTCAGCCTTCTTGCTTCAATAGGCGCTTTCGACAGAGTTGTTCTTGTAGCCTCGACAACATCGGAGATCCAGTCCTCGGTAGTTGCACGTGTCTTCCCGATGAGGAGTCCATTGTAATCGACTGCACCGCCGGCAGTCTACCCCGCTTTCCTCCAAAACTACCAGCCGACACCCCCATATCGTTGACCGTCAAGGTGCATTGTGATTCAGATTTCATGTAGTGCAAACTTCAGTTTGCCCCATTCCTTATCATTCAAGCGTAGTATACATCAATTGTTCTGAACGCAGGACCACAACATCGCCTCTCTCGGTGCAGATGCCTTCGCGTCGGCCGATCTCATCTCCCTCGATCTCTCATCCAACGACCTTCGTGTCATCAGTGCCAACTCGTTTCGGGGCCTAGAGGTTAGCTGCGATTGCTCACTTCATGTCTCGATGCTATTCAACCTCTCCACCAAATCCTCCGCATTCCGGATTAGCCCATTAGTCAATCCATGCATGATTCCCACGGATATTATACGGAGAAACCTTCATCGAACGTTCACTACACAGCTTGAGAGTCCATATGTACTTATAATTAGGGTGAATATTTCAAATATATATATATATATATATATATATATATAACATTTCAAAGATTGCAATAGGCACATTCAAGGACACATCACTGTATGTTTACTGCATTAATGTCCAACTTGAGGACTCCCTACGCTCGCTTCGCTTATCCAACAACAAGTTGTCTGAGCTGCCCACCTGGTCAATCGGCTTTCTCACACAACTCGCGACACTCGATCTCTCAGCCAACCGCATTCAAGTCATCCGAAACAAGGCTTTTGACGAGACAGCCCTTAGCTCGCTACACTTCCTATACCTGCAGAACAATCAGGTGTCGTGTCATTGAAATGACGCCATAGACTTCTATGGTCTTAAGACATTCAATGTTCGATAGCGATCAGTAGATTGCAGATCGAACTAGTGCCCACACAAAGCCTACGCCGTTTGCGATGCCTTGTACTCTCTCTGGCCGGGAACCGGATAACATCCGTCGAGAAGTTGTCATTCCCACAGTCGCTGACCATACTCGACTTGAGTGCAAACTTGCTCTCAGAGGTCGGTTCATTTCAAACTCAAGTGATCGTTCTGTATTTCAGATTCCCTATCTAGCATTGGCTGAACAACCGGAGCTTCGTGAACTCGACCTCGAGGCTAACCGCATCAGTAAGACGGATTATGACTCAGAAGTACCACAAAACCCGATGTCAATGTAATCGTATACATTTCAGGTCATGATGAGCAATGAACTGAAGCTAACTCTGTGCAACAACCGCATTACTGCGTTGACGGTCGACTCATTCAAGAGTTTTCGAAAGTTCTCAACGTTGGACTTGAGCTTCAATGAGGTACAGCCTTCGCATGCCTCACGTTTACATCACTACAGATAACGCATGTATCGCCCGACATATTGGCAACAATCAGCTCCGCCAAAGAGATAAACTTGGCCAACAATCGCATAACTTCATTGGGAAGAGGCACGTTCGAGAATGTTGGAAAGAGTCTGGAGAAGCTGAATCTCGCATGGAATGATATGCATGCGGTGCCTGAAGCATTGGCCGACTTGCGAGTACTCAAGTCTCTTAATCTTGATGGGAACAAGCTGAGCAAGTAAAGACTTATTTGTACGTTTCACCTGAGGCACAATTCAGGCTCAACATAAAACCGATGGCCGCCTTCCGGGAATCCCTATCGGAACTAAGTCTCGCCTACAACCATCTGAGCACGGTTCCAGAAGACCTGCTAACTTCCACACCGCAACTCAAAGAACTCGATCTCTCGAAGAATCGCATCGAATCAGTCGATGCTACGTGGCGGATCGGCAACTTGAACAAGGTCAGTAGCCACATCAAAGATATCGTCTACAATGCGACTACAGCTCATGCTAGCTGCCAATCGTTTGACTACTCTCGACCAGCCAACATTCTTCGCCCACTCGCCATCGCTGACCGTACTCGACCTATCCTTCAACAATATCCGACGAATGTCGCCAGCTGCTTTTAATACCCTTCTGGCTCTGGACTCGCTCTTCCTCCAGGTATCAAACTACTACCAGCTATAAGTAAACCCCGTTCGCAGCACAATAACTTGTCCGCAATGCCTCGGGAGGCACTCATCTCGCAAACTGCGCTCAACACGCTCGTGCTCGACTTCAACAACATAAGCAGTTTGCCCCCACAGGTTCGTGAGTCGGTTCTTAGTTATCCATATCTCTGTTTCTCAGGCCACAGCCCCGTGGCCTCGTCTCGCCCGACTGTCTTTGGCTTCCAATCGCATCCGTAACATGGATGACCGTGCCTTCGCCTCGTCCTTCAAACTCAAGTATCTCGACCTGTCCAAGAACCGCCTCGTTGCCATCAAACCGCACACATTCGAGGTAAGTGTCTACAGCCACTCGGATAGCTTCTCAATAACGTCTGTCGCTAAGTGATTCATTCATAAGCCTCGTAGCGTAGTCAAGTGAGAGTATTCCATTATGCCTCGTTCCTTGCTCTTCTCGTCGTTCCCCCTTACTCTTCCTCTCGCGTCTCGCATCCATCACTGTCAATAATGAGCATCTCTCGCCTCCATTCCCCGCACTGCACTCTCGTCCCTCCCATCAATCTCTTCATCATTTCCGCACGAGCAACAAACACGCGCAAAAAGCTCAGTAATTGCAGCTACTGCGGGTTGCATCCATCATTCTGTCGCATAATGAGATCAAACAGGTCCACTCGATGGTGAGCAATAGGGAAAGCAGAATTCTTCATGTTATGTCCAGGCCTTTGCTCACATCAACGACATGCGCCGTCTGGATCTATCCAACAACAGACTTCGATTGCTGCCAGCTCGATCTATCTTTAACATCTCGAGTATCGACCGTCTCTACCTCTCGCACAATCACCTCGAACACCTCGAAGCTGAGTCCCTCTACGAGGTTAGCGAATCTCGGGACAAAACTAAGCTAATGTTCCAGGTCCGACGACTAGGCCAACTTGACCTATCGCATAATCGTCTGAAGATATTTGCCTGCATGATCTTCACCTCGCTTCCGCGTGTACATGAATTGGACCTGTCAAATAACTATATTTCGAGGTAATCCTACCCTTCTTCCATCATTCACTATTCCGCATCAGCCTCGAGATATCGTGCATCAAATCGTCATTAACTCGACTCAACCTGTCGCACAATGAACTTCAAACGATCGAGGAAGATCTCTTCGAGGGATCGCATGTTCTCACTCAACTCTCAGTTTCGCACAACTCTCTTCTATCTGTGAACGCCAACGCCTTCACCACGGTTCCCTCCCTGTCACATATTGACTTGAGCCACAATCATCTGCGAATCGTACGCAAGGGCACCTTCTTGAAGCAGGTAATAGTGGTCAGAAAGTTCAGAGATTGTAGAGCATTCAGCGTGGGATAGCACTGCTCGACCTCTCACACAACACTCTGTCAACCATCCATCCTGAAGTTCTGGGCGAGAACAACCTCAAGCATCTGTGTCTGGCTGCGAATCAGATAGCATCTATACCGGCGGAGGTAATATACAAGTCGTTTCATTCTAAACGGATTCATCAGGGTCTTAAAAGTGTCGCCAACTCCCTCGAAACGTTGGATCTGAGTGACAACTACATAACATCCATCGATGCCATTCAGTTCATGTCGTTTAATGGCTTGCGCCGTCTGATACTATCAGGTAGTCATGACCAACATTCCAAGATCACCTGCTTCTGCAGGCAACCGTATACATTCGCTTGAAGAGGAAACCTTCTCAACCCTGCCCAGACTCGAGTATCTCGATCTGTCGAATAATCCTTTCTCAAGCTGGCATCCACACGCTTTCAAGGTCATTATTGTTCAACATAAACCGCCGTTCTGTGACCCTTATTAGGGTAGGAATACTTCCCATTTCAGGGTCTATCCGAGGGCATCCTCTCTGTAAGTCTCGCCCGCACCGGCCTTTTCTCCATTCCGAAATTCGATGCGCCCGAATTGGAGCGCCTCGACTTGAGCGGGTTTGAACAATTCTCATAATATGTGGCTCTCGCAGCCGTTGTAAACTACAAAAGAGTGTGCCATTGCAGGAACAATCTCCGTGAGCTGGAGTCCTCGCAACTCGAGTCCATTCCGCGTCTTCGGTCCCTCAACCTCTCCTCAAATTCCATATCTTCCCTTCCCGATCGTCTCTTCGCCAATGTCTCCTCTCTCACGGAGCTCATCCTCTCCTCCAATCCCCTTCATGCCCTGTCCGAACAGCATATGGTTGACCTCACTAGTGTGAGTTTTGTGGAAGGAACTCATTGGACAAGTATGCATCCAACTGTTGTACATTACACTTCTTGTAGCTGAAGACCCTCCTCCTCAATGATATGCCTTCCCTACTCGCCTTCCCGACCCCCGCAATCTTCGGCCATCTCTCTTCGTTGAAGCATCTCGAGGTGTCTAACTATACTTTTTTTCTCACGGATATTGGTCTTGATGATAATGTGCCTTTCTAGAATTCATTGGAATAGTCCTACAAAGCGATGACCGTAGTTCCCTTCAGTTAACCGGTCTCCCCCTCGGTATCATCAACTACGACGTCGCTCTCGTCCTCGGTGCCCTTCCTCCTCTCGAACGGGTCTCGCTACAGATCAACGATGCCATTCTCAACGACCAACTGAGAACGCTCGATGCCCGCGTACTGAGGTCGTTGACTGTGACTGGGAAGGCTCTCGTCAAGGTAAACTCACACTCGGAACCAACTATGATCTCTTGAAGAGGAGACAAAACAGTAAATGGCCGTTAGAACGCGAAAATGGTATTCTACCAGATTGACGCGGGCGCCTTTCGTAACCTGCGCGGCTTCAACTTCGACTTGGCCGTCACGAGGACAAACATTACCGAGTTTCCCTCGGCTGTATTCGATACACTCACCGCCATTCAGGTGCTATTCCCTTGCATTGGATCGATATTTATCTTTGGTAGACTGCAACGTAGTGCTGTTATTAGAGCATCTAATTGAATCCGGGCGTTCAGAGTCTGTCCCTCGACTTGTCTCATAACCACCTGAGTCGCCTGTCTCCCTTTCCCTTCACTCAACCACCACTACTCAACCGACACGCAACACTCCTCAAAAGCATCTCCCTCGTGGTAAGTTCCTTACGGTATAAAAACGCTCCCGAGATTTGTTAGATCTAGAGGTTCAATAAATGAAAATAATAAGAAAAAATGCTAAATAGCAAGATATCAGCGTAACCAACGCACACACAACACTTCTCCCTTATACTACAAGCTAAAATTTTGATTGCAGGGAAACCCCATCACATGTGATTGTCACATGGAATGGCTCTATGAGTGGCCCCTTCCCGGTCAACCCTGTTCCGAGCAACTCTTTGGTCCCCATCACACTCCTCTTCCCTGCTCCGCCCCTTCCATCCTATACACTTTGCCTACCATTATTCTGTTGTTATTCTTGTTCTAGAACTGACTTTTTCTTGCATTTCCGTATAATTGAGAAACGCATTACTGGTAAGCCACCATGCATGATTCGTCCCTATCGTATCCCACACCTTTCCCAGTTCCTCGCCCTACCGTATCCCCCTTACAGTATCCCTGTTCCCTCTACTCACCATCCCGTCCGTTGTAGTGAGATGTTCTTAACGTGCTCCCTCAGATCCTCCTCTACTTTCTTCAGTAACGGGTCCTCTTCTGCGTTGCCTACAATGTATCATAAGACAATGATTCTTTCTCGATGCTAACGAGTATTCAGCTATGTCATAGGCTCTCACTGATATTTACTTCCCGTCCTATGATAAACAATTCCCTCAAAACTAACCGAGCTGCGGCATGATGGGCGCGAATAGAATGGAGATGAACGTTGACAACTGAAAGCATGATATTAGGAAGAGAAAACATAATAATAGTCTCTTCAAACAGTTGATAAATACTTCTTTCATTTTGAATTACCCCGCACAGCAAAGAAGTAAAGGATAATTTCTTGAAAACAAAAAAATGTTAAAATAAAGTGTTAGTTGCATAACTATCCCATTCCGCACCTCGTTCGACCGACAGCCGGCGATCGCCTGTAGAAGGGCCGTCTTGCGCATTGCATGGGCGGGCAATCGGGACTTGAGAAGACCGAGGACGATACTGGAAGGGAGGGATGGGAATGGAGGGAGGGAGGAGAGTAAGACAGCGTACGGAATTCATACTTTTCACAACAACAACAACAAAAACGCTTTATTATAAGCATCTCGCGTACCGTAAGAATACAGGGATAACGTGGTCCCTGTGTGCCTCTTGCACAACGCAGTCCTGATAGTCGACTGCGAAGAGGGTCAGTTCATCACGGAAGGTCTTCTCGCCGATCAACCGCTCCAGGTTGTCCCTCAATATCAAATATTGCATTACTGTCGCATATACGCATATATATTCTTGTCGTGTTATAAAAATAAGCAATGAAGGAATCCAAATTTTAAATATGCCAGAAGAATATTGAATGAAATGCTCACTTGTACTGCAGCAGGGCCTTGTTCTTGTAAGCGAAGAGACAGGCTAAGACTGGACGGTGGACTTCAGCACAGAGGAGAAGCTGAATAGGGAGAATACTAGCTAGTATTACATGTCCAGACATGTTTCACAGGCATCACTTATAGACTCTTAGACTGAATAAAACCCCCTCTCATACCTCATCAAGCATCGCCCGTATCTGCTTCTCTTTGTACACTGACTTGAGATCGGAAAACTTGGCGAATAACTGCAAACGAAAAGATTATACAAGTAATCGTAATCTAATCTACATCTAAAAACCATTTATAATAGTTGAAATGCTTATTTAGGATTCGTTCACAATATACCAGGTTATCCCTCAATATCGAATATTGCATTACTGTCGCATATACGCATATATTCTTGTCGTGTTATTAAAATAAGCAATGAAGGAATCCAAATTTTAAACCTGCCAGAATATATTGAAAAGTATATTGTCCATCACAATATACTTCTCAATATCACATATACATAAGCCCTTCATCTTCCTCTCAATATGTATCTCTCCCCCCACTAACCTCCAACCCTGCACTGAGAGACTGTACTGCAGCCTTCTTCCCCAACCGTAGTCCCCTCTTCCCTTTTCTCTTCTTCTCCTTCCCCTCCACTTCCTCTCCCTCCTCCTCTTCTTTATCTTCATCCTCCATTCCCTCTTCATCTCCTTCTTCCACTGTCGCAGCCTCCTCTTGCAAGTAGTCATATCTGAAAAGCAAAGCTTTTTAAAAAGTGAGCACAAACTTTTAAAATAATCGAACTATATTTCAAGACCTAGTGTACACCTTCTACAGTATCCCCCCTTAACTACAGTATCCGCTTACTGGAAAATGTCGAGAAGGATGGGTGACAGAAGCCTCGTTCGTCTCTCTGCCACTTGGGGTACGGTAGCCAGGAACTTGAAGAGTTGACCGCGGAAGGAGATGAAATCGGGCTGAACGAACGTTTTGGAAAATTCTAATGCAAGATGTATGAATCTCTGAATGGAAAAGAACGACCGTCCGAAACGAATTTTGGTCAAAACTGTTACGAAATGAAGCAGAAATGTGTGAATCTCCATGCCACACCTTCATCTCATTCGCGCCCGTGACGATGTCAGCAAACCACGGCTGTTCAACCACCGATTCTGAAGAGATGAACAAGTCATTTGGCGAGTCAAATGACACACAAACACGAATATTCATCTCGTGTTGCATTATGGCGCATTACTCTGATCAAACGTTTCTAAGACCTCTTTTTCTAAAATAATTAGCCAATACTTGAGCGCAAGGAGTAAAGCATCAACTGACTCTCCTCCCGAATGCCCCTCTCTGCCATATCAAAGGCTGCCTTCATCGTCCTCCAGAAATCATCGATTTCCATTCCGACAGCGAATGTTGCCGCGATTTCGTGAATCTAAAGGAGTATAGGGGTTTTCAAACTCTCTCACTGAATTGATGACTAAATCACTATAATCATAAGACTCCTATGCACATTGGTCCTCATCGTCTCTACAGTTACGCAAACGATTTGCATGGAGAACGAGAAAAAAAGGTGAACTCTAGACTGTGCACTCTTATACTCTCTCGCTTCAGGTAAGCTCTCTCGCGCTACATGAAAAAAAAGAATAGTTGGCCTGCATACCTGCGGCCACATTATGGTGAACCTCTCCATGAGCTGCGAGAGAACTGCACGAATGATCACCTGGAATATACCGATACTTCAACCTTTACTTATTATACTTATTCTACTGCACCTGATATTATAAAAGGTGAGTAATAAAAAGGTCATACGTGCTCCGTCATCGTCGTCATTCCTTCAGGCAGATACCGACGGTGGTAGGGATGTGAGAGCTTGCGAAGGCACCTATAATTGGGGAGGTAGATATAGTAGAATAAACCGGTCCGTCAGTTTCTTTGATTCCAAAATGCATCTAATTCTCTCACTTTCGCACACTCTCTCGCCTGATATTCGGAATGATAAACTGACGGATCTTTTTATTCCACTATACCAGGCACCCATCCTAACGTCCGATCGGACAATCGCGCCCATGTATGATTAACGTAATGAGGAACAAATCTACGAAGAAAGATAGCATCGGACAAACCCTCTACTATTCTCCGCAAAGGCAAAAGAAAGCGCAGCAAAAAACAGTTAGTAAGTGGAATAGGCTACAGTAACCCTCTCGTCCAAAACCTACAGTAATCGTTGTCGATATCCCTCCAGATCGAGTACTTCTCGTTCAGCGGACAACAAGACTTGGAAGGCCGACTCGCTCTCCTGAAAAGCAACCGCACTGTGATTACGCTGAGTAGTCGTCGATATTTCAGCCATAACCAGGCAACTAAAGCACGTCCGCTTCGCACATCTTGCAAAAACCCTTCGCAACATCACCATGCTCCCCCTAAAAGCATAAGAACAAGCCACAAGTGTGAATTCTTGTCCATTTTCCCCTCCAATCACATGTCCCCCTCCGTCTCCTCCTCGCCCCTCTTACCCTGTGTCCCTCTTCGCTCGTCGGCAGTTCCAATTCGAAGGCAGCCAAGCACTCGAGAATAGCTCTTCGTACCGACCCGCGACCGTTCAATAGAGCCTCAAATTTTATCAGTTTTTTTTCCCTGATATTCGTCAACTAACAATAATCTATCAAAGATCACCGTCGGCTATCCCCTTTCCTTCCGTCGTACCTCTCCCATCAATTCGCACAACTCCACTGCTTCTCCCTCATCACTCCACTCGTCTCTGGCATGCAACCACAGCCACAGAACCCGCACAGCCGAGTCCGTTGAACCGCATCGTCTGAATGAGGGAAGAGATCAAAGATCAAACTACGAACTTCATAGTTTTTGTGTCAAATTTCGCACCAGCTATATTTTTTGGTGAACTCCCCCTCATAATTGTGAGCGATCGGACATCACTGCTACGAAGATCAAAGGTTCCCTTTCAAATGAAACTTACGCTACGTACCTCACAAATGCCATGACCTCGTCCTTCTCAATCTTCATCAATGCCTGCGCATCCATCGTGTACAGGGCTGTAGTTGCAATGAGAACCAGCTGAGAGAGTCTTTCCCCGTCCGACTTCTCCTCTGTCTCTCCCTTCTCCGTGAGTTTCCGTCTGAGCCAATCCACGACTGTTGAGAGACCTGATTGCATTGCTATGGCTGCAGGTTACGGTTCTCTTTTTGACGCTTTTTCTCAGTTATGTTTCAGACTTCTATAAATACCAGGCTATGCCTACGGAGCATGAAAACTGAAAGATAACCGTGGAAAAGCGTCAAAAAGAGAACCCTACTGCAGGTATGGAGAACCACAGAAACATCAAGTTCAAACGGAACTACACAGCAAACTACGGAAAAATCAAAAGTAAAATAGAATAGCTATTAGCTAACCAGTGGGAGTCTCGTGAGTGGAGTAGAGCCACGGCCAGACAACGAGCAGCATCGCTTGCACCTCATCCGATTGCGAGTCCAAGGAGGACAGACGGGAGGACACCTTCAATATCACAACTACACGAGATACATCGATAACATAAGAAATATAAATAGCCAATAGTGTAGAGTAAAAGCAAAAGCTGTCTGACTGACAAATCTCATAAACCATACCGCCTTCTTCGTTGCAATGTGATCGGCTGTATTGAAGAAGGGCAAGCGACCGTCTGCAAGCAAGTAATGTACTAAAATGAAAGTGAGAGGCCAGCAAAGAAGATCAAAGATCAACTGACCCCTGGTCTTCCATGCGTCGGAGAGGGGCCGTCTCGTCTGGCACAGTTCGGCATACAATTGTATCGTGCTCTCACTCAATCCGTCCTCGCTACCGCACTGCATATATTATTGGAGGAAAAGGAACGTTGAGAAATCTTTGCAGCACACTCCGCTAAATACAGTGAAACTCTCTTGGCAAAATGCCAGCTTAGGCTAATCTCCGGCTCCGGCTGAAGTTTTACTGTGGTTAGCGGACAGAACAGCGCAGCTCGCTCAACGTTCATTTTCCTTTAATAATAAACATTTTCTCGTCGCCCATGTACATTAGCATTTATACGTAAATATTGTTTCTCAAAGAAAAAGTTAGCTAAATCGATACTCAAACTATGTATATACCACTAAAACCGTATCCCAATACACATGGAATGCAAAGTATTCCCACCTCCTTAGCCGCGATCCTTCCCAGAATGGGCATAACTTGTAGATCGAAGTTGGGCAGATCTCGCAGCTTCCCCAGTAATCGCACTGATTGGTCTCCCGTTAGCCAGTTGGCGATAGATGAGAGGAGGGCGAGGAGGGAAGAGGATACGGTAGAAGGGAGGGAGGGGAGGGACCACACACGAAGGGACAACTGAAGTGGAGGGGGATAGCATATTCCGAATTCAGATAGAAAACAATAAATTCGAAAAAATTTTGACATCATCTTTTAGAGTAACAGAGCTACTTCTTATAGCTCTGCTACTCTAAAGTCGGCAAAGAAAAAGAGCAGAAAAAAATAGAACCTCAAACATACCGTAGGCACGAGTTCGAGGTATTCATCCGTGTGTTCCTTGTCCTTCTCCAGTGCTGCTTTCATCGCATCCAACAAGGGAGTTGCAATGTCCGTCGCATTTCTGTAATGAACATGTATTTGCTGTCAAAATAATGCATTTATGTGCTTTCTATTTAGGTCTTTTTGATAGACATAATTTGCTATTCGATTTGCTATTCGTGAAGGACGGCCATCAGAAAATACCCGAGCAGAATGTTCTGATCCGCTCACACCGATAAATAGCTAACGTACTCCTTAAGGGCTCTGCTATGCTCGACTGCGTGCACGATCAGTCCCCAGCAGACAATTGCATCCTCCGACGGGGCATTCACGGCGAATTCCTGAATATCGTAAATGAAAGAGCCAATCAAGCATAAACGGAGTTTCATTTTAACTAGGAAACATGGCTTACTGTTTCCACCAACTATTCTTATGAATTCTCTCTACCGTATCCTTCAACCTACCGTAATCGTGAGAACAGCCTTGGCCATCTCGGGTCCCGCAGCGAAGCCGGCGAGCAATTCTACAGTACGCATGAGTACAGCCTTTGCCGACTCCCTCCATTCCGCGGAGGCAAAGGCTCCACACAAAAGCTGCTTCAGCTTCTGAACAACATTCCATTTACCTCTGAATTCCAAAATACTGTTCCCTTTAATGAATTGCAATCAAAGAGTCTAGTGAACGAATATTTCATAAGAAACTCCACCCCAGAAAATCTCAAGAAAGCATTATACGCGTAGACTGACCTGTTGTGCCCTCGAATGCAGTAGCTTATTCGTTCCCCTCAACGTGCTGAACAGCGCAGTAGCTACTCCATCAACCAAACGCTCATGTGATGCCTGTAAATGAATGAGTAGACGTGTCTAATGTTCTTGAAGTAGCGAAAAACTACGACAACTTGTGCCACAGTGCTGTATCTGTGGTGGATTGACAATAAAAAATTGAACTTCCTTTAAAACATTGATATAGTACGATAGCATACGTGTGCCACGGCCAACTGCGTGATCCTGTCCAGTTTCGTCGTTTTCCTCAGGAGAACCGAGTATGCCTCGGCGGAGAAGCGACGGACGTATCCACGAAGGGAACCGACCAGGGGAAGGAACAGGCTTAAGTATAGTGGATTAAAAAGATCCGTCGGAAAATCATTCCGAATCTTGTAAGGCGAGAGAGTGTGCAAAAGTGAGAGAATTAGACTCATTTTGGAACGGAAGAAACTGACGGATCGCCGTTTATTCCACCATATATAGTGGAATAAAAAGATACGTCTGTAATCCATTCCGAATATCAAGCGAGAGAGTGTGGAAAAGTAATAGAATTAGACGTATTTCGGAATCAGAACAACGGACGGGTCGGTTTATTCCACTATACCATTCCTCACTATAATTTAATTGTACGTCCCCTTAAAACGATGCTTGTTTGTACTATTGAAAAGAACCCAACGAAAACATTGAAAACGTAAGCGATTAAAGGCAAAACAAGACTGACCCAAACGTCTTCCTGTGTTGCTTGTTCAGGGGTTCGGAGTGCAATCTGCACAGTAGAGTCACCGCCAGGAAGACGGTCTCAATCAGCTGCACCTCTACCGTCGAATCCGCCCCCTTTCCCGCAATCGGGCGGTGCGGCGACTGCAAATATATTAATAAGATAATACTTCAGGGACTATTTATACGATTAATAAAATATCAAACGAATTTACATCAGCATTTTCCCCGGCCACTTGGAGCAGAGACTGCAGTACCGGCACCAGATGGTCATCGAAGGATTCACGGAAGTCACGAATGGCGCCCATTGTGATCTCGACGATCGAAATACGCGAGCGACTTTCCTGAACGAGTTCCTCGGTCTCTTTAGCTGGATAATCGGAACACTCTTCTTCTTCGTAAGCGTGCGTAACATTTTCAATTTCATTCAGAACTAGGCCTATCAGTATAAAAAATCATAAAATAGAATATTTAGCATGTCCACCGGGCTAATTTTTTTCAACAAACGTGAGCCCATCAAGATAAGTCGCCCAAATATTATATTAGGCCTTCTACTCGAAGCTCGGGTGGGTGATATCAGCTACCGTACCCCAAAGCATAGCCAACCCAACAAGTGCTTACCTCTCTGGTCAGATGCTTGAGTATCGCGCCCATGATAACATCCTTGTGGAAGAGAACTTGAGCGACTGTTTGCATCTCACGAGGAGACGGAAGGTCGAAGATGAAATCGACTGAAAGGAGTACATTCAACACAGGTGATACCGTACATTTGAAATCGTGGAAGGTACGCAGCCGCATAAAATGCCAAAAGAGTAGTAAAGGTAGTAAAGTAGGAAGTAATGTGACAAGCTTACGGTAGTCCTGTCCATGGTCCATGTCATTCCACTTGGCTATCGCATCCAACAGAAAGCTCTCCGTCTTCTCTGATGCCTTGGCCAGCTTCGCCGACCATTTAACGGAATCCCCTCCGACCTTCGAGATTCGCTTGGCGAAGCTTTCATACTGAAACAACTCATTAGATAAATAGCTACCTTGCTTGCATACACAAGGCTATTTATGAACGCTATTAAAATCACAAATATAGTTAAAACGCACGTGAAAGGTGTTGGTGCTCTTCCCCATTACTAAAAGTTCATGTGAACTCGAGGATGTGGGTACGATATAACCTGAAAGCAGAAAGATACTTTGACATGCAATGCGATAAATGAGCAAGAAAAAAATAAAATACAAAAATGATGCTTGGTGAAGTGAGTGAATGCAGGGCGACGTTTCCGAATACACTAAAATGACCAGGTAGAGCTAGTAGGCCGCAAGTCAGCTTTGATTTCATATTTCGCAGGGACGAAGTGCACTTAATATTCACCAAAATAAACTTAATCTGAAGAAAAAAGTAGTTGTAAAACAAGAAACAACTTACCGGGTTACTGTAATCAGTTCGCGATCAGTCGCAATGACTACCGTAATCTCTGAGCTTGAAAAATCGCAGAAAGCGGCGCACAATTTTTTATGCAACGAGCTTTAAACTTTTGTTTTCGTGTTTGTTTTGTTCGAGACAGCTCTTCCTATGGATATTTCATGCCAGACAACCTAACTTAGGTCATGGACGGGGAAACAGCTTCGGTTGCCACTCCACCCGTTGTCCCCGAGCACTCCGAAAACGGTAACATTCCCCAGCTCCCGCAGAAGAAGTTCTACAGGTATCGTACCCTTTTTTATTTACAGTATTCCATGTATTCAGACAACGGGCCCACTCGAATCCCCACTCTGACCATGACCTGCAGTACCCAGTATCCCCCGCACAGTGAGTTTAAATCTTTTTTTAGTTTACCATATCTTTGTCCATTATAATCATCTATTTATTCTGTTTTGTCGTATATACTGCTTATTTTGAGGATGAACTGGTCCGAATATTATGGTGATTATGCATCTGGGAGAGAAGTGACATTTGCGGACGTCGGATGTGGTTATGGAGGTATGTAGTATCAGAATGTGGCCTATCGACTTTGCTAGATCCAGTACAAGCAGGTGCTATTGAGATTTAGCTGACATCACGGCGATGACTAAACTATGGCAAAACGTTCTAGCTTGAAGTGCTCTCCGAATAGACTAGAAACTACGCTGGCATAGGGAAACGTTCGGGTTCTTGCTAGCTATTTTTATCATTGGTTAGCCTTTATTGAGTAAAGCCATACTCCTCAACTATATTCAGGTCTTCTCGTGCGGCTTTCTCCTCTATTTCCCGATGATCTCATGGTGGGCATCGAAATCCGCGTGAAGGTTGGCATTTTATTATACCTTATATTATATCTACGTGAATATACTAAATATACAGCTTAAGTTTATTAAAACTTTGAAAACCTAAATGAGTAACAAATTGGTCGCCATTCCCAACACGTGTCCGTCCTCTTCTCTTGCACAATGTTTGCCGTACAATCCAGTTGTCCTCTTCTTCTTCTCTTTTTCCCTTCTATTCCCACTCATCGTCTCTTACTCTCTTCTCTTGTGAAGCTTCCTCGAAGATTTCTCCCTCCTCCCCTGAATAATAGCCCATGATCTCACTTTGTTCTGTTCCATACATACGTTCGTTCACTAGTTTACTAATGAATCATAATTTATTTTGAAGAATCTCCTTAATGTATGCTTATTGCAGGTCTCAGACTACGTATGCGACCGTGTTCGAGCCCTGAGGGCTCAATCTGAAGCGGGAATCGTCAAAGAGGGAGGGGATGTCGGATACCGGAATATCGCATGTATCAGAGGGAATGCTATGAAGTAAGGGTTCATTTTTTGTATTAATTACTTGGATTTCTCTTTACCCTGTATCTGATTGATAATGTATCGTGAATAGCTAGTAATACGTTGAATTACTAATGTGGGGGTAATAAGAATTATTTAGATACATGCCGAACTTCTTCAAAAAGTGGCAGCTCAAGAAGATGTTCATTCTCTTTCCCGATCCGCACTTCAAGGTAATAATTTCTACATTTTTACTTTCCGCTTGGTTATCGTCGTACAAATGAAAAGAAATATAGCTAATTACGATACCAGTGATAGTGGAGAAGCGTCTTGCAGAGGCAGAAGCACAAATGGCGCATCGTGTCTCCCGGATTGCTGGCTGAGTACGCGTATGTCATACGGCCGGGAGGCACGGTTTTGTCATTACTTTATAATTGTTTATTTCAAACTTTTGTTTCAAAAATCAATGATTTCCACATTAGCTTTTGTTCGCAGCAGGATGTATGATGTGATTTGCAGGAGTGAACGATGTATTTTTAGTAGTGGTGCATAGTCGGCGTTTAGCTATAAATCCCCGCATTTCAGGTCACATCTACACGATAACGGACGTCGAGGATCTGCACGAGTGGATGGTGAAGCATCTGGAAGCGCATCCGTTGTTTAGGTGGGACGAGATTCTAGAGTATATTTACAATGAAATGTATTGGTCAATATTATTGGTCTAAGAGTGCTTATCTAGCATTGTTATGGAAAGAAAAACCGGACGATATGCTTTTTTCGCATAACAAATGATTAAAGTTTCATTTCGCAGGAGGCTATCAAAGGAAGAGGAGGAGGCAGATCCGGTGGTTGCCCTGCTATACGATAGTACGGAGGAGGGACAGAAGGTGGGCTAATCGTTCACTCTTTTCATAGCTTTATTGTCCAAGTTCTCTGTTTATTCTGTAGTTGTGCCTCCGAACTGGGTAGAATCGGTGTGCATACATGGGCTAGTGTTGTCCGAACGTTTTAGCATGCTGCTTTGCATAAATAGGAAAAAAAATCAAAAGCAGCCATCCTAACAAGTGTTTTAGACGTATGAGTACTATGATTCTCTAGTGCAGGCACAAATCCTAACGTCCGATCGGACAATCACGCCCCCCCATGTATGTCAGTGTGCCTTTTCCTAAATGAAATACGCCCTCTAGACGGAGCGATTAAACTGAGAGTGCTGACAGTACTCTGCTGTCACAGAGAACGCATAGGGGCCATGTGCGCGCTCTCTCTTCAACCTGCCTCCCCCCTCACATTTCATTCCTCTCCCCCATCTCTCTTTCTCTCCCGTCTCATCTAATACCTCTCCTCTACCCCCTCCCCCTTCTTCTCCCCTCCTCACCCTAATCACTACTCTTCATTCCCTCTTATCGCCCCCATTGCCAGTATCACGCTCTTGATCGTACCTTATGCGGTGTGCACATCTTTTAGGAGAGCGGTGGACAGTCTCTCATTGCGAAATCATTGCTCTTTTTTAAGCTTTTTAAGCGTATTCCCCGCAAAGACTAAGAGTGCCGTATGATCTGAATAGTCTGCGATCTGATATTGGGTTGATCTCCGACCCGTCCCTTATCTCGTTCTCTTCAGGTCAGTCGCATTCAAGGGCAAAAATGGCCTGCCGTCTTTGAGCGTATTTCCGACCCGGAATGATACTTCTACATTATCTTTTTTCTTTTAATACTTTTAAAAATTGCCGTTGTTACAAAAGGTTGTTTGTTGCTAATAAGATTGTTCAGTTTCTTGTTATTGTTGCGAGAGCATAAAGTACTTTCCCTAAACCAGGATGATTTGTCAAAGATGGAGCGTTCGAGACGCTACTGATATCGTTTGGCTTGATCTTTGACGTATGCCCTTTGGTTTGAGGTATCTTATTCAGGTGTATTCTGAGTAAGATCCGGGTGCGCAAATGGAGGAGGATCCGTATGAGAGCCTGCCCACGCACTCGCTGGGGGTGGGCTTTTTTAGTGCTTATCTTTTTTTTGTTTTTTTTTATTTTAAAAATGTATTTCTTTTACAACTTTCTAATCTTTAAGAAAAGCAAACGATAATTATAGTGTTGGTTGAGCAGTATGATTACGTCTTCTAATTTGAGGTTCACCTCGCGGCCGGGGCTGCAGCGGGCATAGTCGAGCACTGCGTCATGTTCCCCTTCGACTCGGTTAAGACGAGGTATACGGTGGGGAGGGGAAGGGTACTGTAGGCGGCGCGTATTCAATAAATTTGAGGCTACTTAGGTATAGGGGCTTGCTCTATTCTTGAACATCCATGGGCTACTGTTGTCCTAACATTTCTGCAGGCATCTTAGGGTAAATCGAAAGCAGCCATTGTTGCAAGTGTTTTGCACTATCATTGCCTGGTGCAGTCAGCCATCCTAACGTCCGATCGGACAACCGCGCCCATGTATGTTGTTGAATGTCTGAGCCTACTTGCAGAATGCAATCGTTGTGTCCGTGTCCCGAGGCCAAGTGTCCGACTCCCGTCCATTCGCTGTGGAGTATCGTCAAGAGGTTGGTCGCACTCCCGGGTATATAGCACAGTGGAAATTAGATACGGTGTTCTCAGCATAGCTAGTACGGTTCTTTTCGCATTCCTTATTGCAGTAGGGTTCTCTTTTTGACGTTTTTCCACGGTTACGTTTCAGTGTTCATGCTCTGTAGGCATATCCCGGTATTTATAGAAGCGTGAAACAAAGCCGAGAAGAAGCGTCAAAAAGAGAACCGTATATTACAGTACTAAAGCAGAACAGTGTTCAACCCGTGCTGTCTCGTCTACTCGTTCCCCCCATTCCAGAGAAGGCTGGCTCCGTCCCCTGCGTGGAGTGAATGCAGTCGCATTGGGAGCCGGACCGGCGCACGCCCTCTACTTTACCGTATACGACAAGTTGAAGGTAATTCGGGATTACTGCTACGAGGAATTATTACGACGATGCTTACTTCATCTTTTTTTGGTGGCAACCCCTATATTGGCTGGTCAATAGCGGGGTGGCGAGTGGGTGTGAGTAGTAAGCTCAAGCTTGCTTTATCTACGATGAAGTAGGCTTGTCTAATGTCATGTCTTAAATTTCATTTAGTTCTTTCGTCTAGATGTAATTTGCAGGCCTTCCTCACGAATAACACAGCGGGTCATGCCAATTCGTGGGCGTATGGAGTGTCGGGAGTGGTGGCCACTCTCATTCATGATGCTGTTATGAATCCGGCCGAGGTAATCAGTAAGACAAGCTGTTCTTCACCTTTATGTGTGGAACTGTTATATAATAATACGATATTCTGAAATCCTGTATTTTTTGTGGATTTTATGCTTGCTGAACTGTGGTGGGATGTTGAGAAATGACTTTGAGGTGATCAAGCAGCGAATGCAGATGGCCTATTCGCCGTATGGAGGGTCGATCGAGTGTGCGAGGTAAACCAGAAAGGACATTGGGTAGAGCGAGAAGATTGGGTCTATGATTACTGACATTTACTGCGGGAAATGTAGGAAATATATGTATGCTCTTTGCAGCTTTTCTTACAATAATTAGCAAATCAATTAAAAGGCGAAACATTGCAAAAACCCATTGTCATTGCCCGAACCATGCTTCACATCACCCTCCCAATCCCTCCAGATGCGTCTACCACCGAGAGGGTCTCATTGCATTCTACCGTTCGTACGCGACTCAACTCGCCATGCATGTTCCCTTCCAGGCCATTCACTTTATCAACTACGAATTCTGGCAGCAGGTTTGTTCCCATCCTTGTCGTATTTTTTAGTAATTTTTCTTCTCAATGTTCTTTTCTAACTATTATGAATGAGCGATATTCGTGATAATAATCATAATAATAATGTATCACCTCGAGTGTACAACAGCAAATATTGTGAGTGTACGTGGAAGGCAGCTCGAGTTGAACAAGACACATAACACGTGCAGGTGTTGAATCCGTCCCATTCGTACGACCCGTCGTCCCACCTCATAGCGGGTGGACTGGCAGGAGGCGCGGCTGCTGCTCTGACCACTCCCCTTGACTGCATCAAGACCGTAAGAGCACGTTTACTCTTTTTTTTTAGTTAAAAAGAATATTTTTTACTTTGTGAAAATCCATATAATGCATTGTATAAAGAAGCGGAAGCTTTGCTGATTAATTGTAAGAATAAAAAGGAAGCGCAATTGCAGGTGTTGAATACCCAGCAAAGGCCCGTTGTGGATGGAAGGGGAACGGGAGGAGCGACTACGGTACTGTTAAAGGTGAAAAGGAGTGGTACTAGGGCACATAGATAGATAGAGAGTGGATGTAGCATGGCAGTGAATAAAAAATGAATAGTTCGAACGTTTTTCGTGAAAGCATGTCTTCTCAATGGACTTCTAAACTAAGAAAATCTAGGCCTGCAGTTTGCGATATGTGGGCTAACATAAAATAAATAGAATAGTAAAATTGAGTGAAAAAGAAGTGTACCATAAGACGATGTATCTTTTGTCGTACAGGCAAATAACGGCTATCGGGGCTTCGTAGAGGCGATGCGAACCATTTACACGGTGCGAGGCATTGGAGGATTCGCGTGTGGAATGCAGGCTCGGATCATGTTCCAGGTATTCCCGTCACTCTCATTCTTGGCCTTTCCTGTATTACCTCTCTGGTATTGTCGATCCTCGCATTCAAATTTGCGTTCCGACGGTAATGATTCCGTCTTCCGTTGGTTATTTGCACTTTTGCCCGTGCACTTATGCTAAATAGCGCAAGTCCAATCAAGAAAGCGCGGAACGTAAATTTGAATACAAGGACCGACAATACATAGGCTGCCTCTTCTTGGAACATTATCTGCAACGAGGCTGTGGCTTGGCTTATTTTGATTGAACTCAATAATGTACACCTAGCACTCTTCCAGTAGGGTTCTTATTTCAGCTCCTTACCTAGGTTATGTTTCGTGACTCTGTGCATAAATACCAAACCATGCAGACCACGAAGACTGCTACTTCACCGTGAGAAGGCAAAAGAGTAAGAATACTTCCTTGCAGATGCCTGCCACGGGTCTCTCGTGGTCTGTCTACGAGCTGGCCAAGTTCATGCTCGGCTACACAACGCCCCATTCTGCGTGATCTTTGATCTCTGGTCATTGATCTCTGATCTGTCCATCTACGATACTCCGGGTTACAGCCTCTCTACCTGCCCAGGACGCGCTAGTCTCTCAAGTAGAATGATAATCGTCTTTATCCTATCCGATTCGATTCCTCTTCTTTCTCTTCTTCTTCTTCTTCTGCTTCTTAATTGTTCATACGACTATCCCTCTTGCATTTCGTTCACTAATCGTCCGTTCATTTGGCCAAAATTTCAACCCATATTGTTACTCCTCCGTTAACTAGCTCTCCTCATTACGGTACATTAAATCGCGCGGATTACGGTAGTCTTCTTATTACTTAGGGTATTGTTGCTCTAAGTTGCTAAGCGAGGCATCGATGAGATCGTGATCATTTGATGTGCCTTTTATTTTCTCCCCCTTTTTTCTCCTTTTCTCTACTCCGGTCATCTCTTCTTCAATCCTAAAATGCTCGCAAATGAATCAGAAGCCGCCATTTATTTCGCGTAATATTCTGAACAAGAAACCGTTTATAAGTAGCCCTCTACATTACGCTCTGCTACAGTACTCTCTAGTTGTTTATGTCCTACTCGCAAAGTGTCTTTACAGGGCGCCTCTCGTTTCCTCTGTTTCTCTTCTCCCTTTCTTGTGGAGCTCCTTTTTCCCCGAGTGAGCCACAAGCACTTCTTCTAGATAGATAGATGATATTAGAGACAGATTATGCTTTTACTCATGTTTCTTTCCTTCTTTTTGTTTCTTTTTGTTGTTCGTTATGAGCTATAGATGGCAGGTAGAGTATTCTTTTTGTACTTCGAAGAGCCATTAGTTGATGTGTTACTTGAATAATTGAATGAAGTGTTTGACTTTGAATGGAACGATTGTGTTGATAATGTTACTGATGCATGTGGCTGTACCTGATCTGTGGAGGGGTCATTGGGGGGAAGAAGTAGAGAGCGATTGGAAGAGGCCAACCTGACCAGTCAAGTGCGCGATAGGGTCACCTTTTCTGATTAATGAAAAAATGCGCATGAAGATGTTGCATTTTTTTCTCTCTCGCGTGAGCTCATGCGTTTAAGCATAAATCTTCAACGAAATTGCGTAGATGTATTGCTTCCAGCCAAATCAGACCTTGCAAATGCTAGGAGCGCTAGGTATATGCCTTTTCAAGTTGATGGAGCCTTTTTGTAGCTCGTATTTGGGGGGGGGGGGGGTAATTTAGTAGCTGATCATCAAAACAAAGCGAAGGGGAAAGGTGAAGAAAAGCTTGTGGTTGGAGGGCACGTGCACCCTACACTGGGCTGGCTGACTAGACTCTCTCCCTTCCCTTCCCTTCTCTCTGTCTGCCTACCTCACTCTTCCCCTCTACTTCCTCTCCCCTCTCCTCTCTTCCCTCCCTTCCCTCTCCCCTCATTCTAGCCCATTCCCTCGTTGTTCCCGTTCTATGTCCTGATGTCCCTCTCTTTCGCAAGACAGTCACATACTCTCATCTCACGGGGTTCAGTCTCTTTCTCAGCCCTTTCCCATTAAATAAGCCTATCCTCTCACTTGTTTGAACATTGCTTTGTGTAGGTGGGAATCGATCACTGTCTATGCGTGCGTTGTCACTACTATGTATAGTCGTTAGGTGTCTTTAGAGTGCAATGAATCCCTCCCAAGATTGTTCCCTTATTGTAGCAAGATTTAGAAATCACCGCTACTTCAGCAACACTCTTTGCAGCCACTTGGTTACTTGATTATTTTCCTCCTACACATTCACGTGGTTCTTATCCGATACGCTCCTTGTTAACCCGCTCTTGCGACCTTTAATAGTCTCATCTCTATCACGGAGAGAGGGAGAGGGAATGATTAATAGCTGCAGTATATTGACTGGTGTGCACGACTTCTCATCGCGCAGTAGTTGTCCCGATCTGCCCTCCTTCCCCCACTCTCCCATCTATCGAGTCTCCCCTCTCCCCTCTTCACGCATCTCATTCCCTTCCTTGCCCCGCATCATCATGACTTGGGGTGGACTGTACACCGCGGCCTTCAGTTTGGGAAGGGAAAGTGAGCTCTGTCAATACCGTACCCCTGCCCCCCTGAACAACAGTAGTAATCGGCTCATTCAGGTTCAGCAAGCTCTTCAACAGCTTCTGCCAGCATGGGTGAGTGCCTCAATTGATATGAAAGTTCGGAAAGTGGTCTGCTTTTGGTTTGCGATGGGGAAATAGCGTGGTATCTGGAAAGTTTTATCAAATATGAGGCTACCAATTTGAGTATCTAAATATTGCTATGACTACAACCCGTATATCAGGTGCCCACCCAGATATGGTGCTCGGTTGTTCAATCCTTGCTTTAGTCTGTCCCAACTCCGGTCTCTCCTCTGGTCACTGCCATGCCAAACTCGCCCTGGGAGCCCTCGCTCTCGTTGGAACGGGAGCCGCCATCGGATACTTTGTAGGCTTGCTTTCACAGTTATTGCATTTTGTCTACCACTCTAAAATAAGCGTACACAGTATTCAAGCTACTACAAGCATAGGAGTTGCGATCGAGGGGGTTTATTTAGTTAAAGAGGGGGTTTCTCTGCTTAGGAATAATCAAGAGCAGGTGTTTTCCGAACATTTTGGCAGGCTGCCTTACATAACTAGCAGAAATGTAAACAAAAATCGGCCATCCTAGCAAGTGTTTCACATTGTAATTCTCTGGTGCAGTCCATCCTACCGTCCGTTCTTAAAATCGCGCCCATTGTCATTAAGAAATACGCTATCTAGACAACGTCCGGTACTATCTGGACAGAGAAAGTTGAAGTTGGATGTTCATACATCTAATATATTTATTATAAGTGTGACGCGGTTTGCAGGTGAGCCGTCGTGCGAGCTGCCGTCACAATTGCGATATTCGTCTCGGCGAGGAGAAGGTGAGCACTTGCGATTTGTGTACCATTACCAGTTCTCCAGTTTGTTACCCTTGTCGGGACTAGCATTGGAAGGGATGCAAAGGAGGGGCAAATTGGTATAGGAGAGATATAGGAGAGGCCTACGACTTGTTTCTATTCCACTATGCAAGATTTGCATTGCAAACGCATAGATCAGATAGTAAATCGAAACAGACGTAATCAAGGCAATTCTTGCTGCTTGATTGTGAGCTTATTGGCGCGAATGAAGGTACTTTCATCCCTTTCTCGACGAAAGAATCAAGGCACTTTAAAATTCAACGACGCTACTATTTCGTGTGTGCATGGCTCACAGCCGGACAGGACCCCCACTTTGGCACGGTGCCAAAACCACACATTTCATGGCATATCAGTCTTCGTTATGAAACTTTTGACCGGAAACAAAGTGGAATCTATTCTTTGCGTCCAACCGCATCTTCTACAACTCATTCATAAGCATGATCTTTAACCACATTTGAAATAATCGTCCATTTTCATGGTGTGATCGAGTGGGGTCAGTCTATTGTGGCTGTCCGGCTGTGTGGCTTATCTTATCGTAAATTCGATTGAAAGATGCCTTTATCATTAAGAAAACCATTTGAGCTAAAAATATGTACGAAGTGAATGCAGGTAGTGGACATGATCGATGTGGAGGACATTGGAGACAAGAAGGCTTACTGTAGATGCTGGAAGAGCAAGAAGGTGGGCGATTGTTAGTACATGCATGGGCACGCAACCGACAGTTAGCTTGTAGGCCCCTCATTTTGTCAGCAAATTAGTTTGGTAGGCATCGTATTGTACAATAAGCCTTATTAGAAGGCTATGGAAAACCAAAATGTATACAGTGCTAGGCCCCAAACTGAAATAATTGTCGGTAACCCTTGCCACGTATGGGCTAGTAGAACGACCAATACATGCATACATACATATTTATTCACGCTTACAGGAAGAGAAGGTGAAGAGACTAAAGTATGGTACAAGGTATGAGCAATAAGCAGGCTAAGAGAGCTTAACTTGAAGCTCAATTACTTAACAATGACGTTTACGTTGAAACGTCAAGTATTAGCCGGATAGCGGAATTATTCTCTTTTTATATAATTTATTGTGTTTGAATGAGCAAGGCGAATAGTTAGACAGTGCTATAGCGTAAATGAATAGGAAGTTTGGTGGGGAGGAACTTGTGATCACGGCTATTGCAGTTCCCGCTGTGTGACGGAACGCATGGTAAGCACAACAAGGAGACGGGAGACAATCTGGGACCGGTGGTGATTAAAAAGAAGGATGCTTAGATTAGATGCGTTGGCGTTATCCCTACGTACCGTATGGGAAAGCCTATGAATTCACCATGTGGT
>LS828112.1:77588-89475 GCA_900490955.1 Micoletzkya japonica
TCGCGGGCGCGTTGCGGTCGTCGTTGAGTGGTGAGTGGTTTATCACTTTGTTTTGAACATTATAACATATATGCAAGAAAACGTTATGAATAATTTGGCAATAGACAATATGCTAACTTTTGGCTCTTCTCTCAGGTGCATTGAGCATCTGATAAGGCTGAAATTCGCATAAGGCTTGCATACTTCAAAAATTTTGGTTACATAGTTAGCTTTCTTAAGCTTATGAACCCAGGTTTTAGTAAATTATGGTAAACCTGCCAACCTATAGCAGCCAATGTTATGATTAAATAATTGTGCCTTCAAACAGTCAACTTGGTTACGAGGAGAAAAGCCGAGATATGGACGAAATCGAAGAATTAATTGGTTATGGTCTATATTTTATTTTTTTAATATAAAAGAATCAAAACTGTTCAGTGTTCTGAAGAAGGAAATAGCGAAGAACAATCTACTCCTAAGCTGGGAAGAGGTCGAAAGCGAAAACAGGAGTAAGTGTTGTGTGAAGAGTATTACTCAGCGTTTAGAGTTGCTGTAAGTCTTGCCATACGGTAACTCCCTAATGTGTAGGAGAGGTCATACTTTGAAAAGGCTCTATTCTACTATTTTGCTGTTTGGTGAAGCATCAATAAGCATCCGCATGAATATCGTAATTGCAGACGAGAAGTGCCGAAGGACGTTTCTCAGTCTGCATCGCCGTTGCCGTCCTCTTCAGAAGCTCGGTATGGTTATTGGACTGCTGAAGTCCGCTATGGATGTAGGGATAACGGCACAAAACGGGAAGATCTTGGGAAAAAGAGGAAGACTTATTGCCTGCTTATTCCTCATACTCTTTGTCAGGGGTACAATGGTTATGAATTTGTAGTTTTCCGGACGCTGTTTGCAAAATTTGCTCAGTATGATAGCCAGTAAAATATGTAATAATATGTATCTCTTATCTGTTCGTTCAAAGGTGGTCCTGCGGGAGAGGCGGAACCCCTTCCAACTACAACGATCAAAGACTGATGAGGAAGAGCTACGCATTGAAGTACTGCCCTCGGAGACGGTGATATATGACTCTCGTACTGATTCTGCATATCTTAATCTTTGACAAGATTACCCATTCACTGAGTCCTACCCAGTCCTCGACCATCCTTCAAAGGATCATATTACTTTAGCCTCGTTAACCTCGTTACCCATTCTCACGGTTAGCTTATACAGTAATCACACTCGCTTTTGGTCGGTTCATTGTTTCCGGGTTTTTCTTCCTCTCTGGTTCTTCTCTTAATGTAAGCCTAAGCCTAGCCCCATATCCTCGATTAATCCCGTCCCAATTACAATATGTTGTTCATCATAATTACTATACTGGTTAGACTCTCTCATGAGCTATATATTCATGTCAGTCTTTATAGTGGATTAAAAAGATCCGTCGGAAAATCATTCCGAATATAAGGCGAGAGAGTGTGCAAAAGTGAGAGAATTAGACTCATTTTGGAACGGAGGAAACTGACGGATCGGTTTATTCCACTATAATAAGTAAATAAACTATGTGGATGTATACCGCACCCCTGGCTCCTGAATAATAACATAATGTTAACATTATTGCCATATTACATAATGTATACATAGTTCAGCTTACATATACATAATGTAAACATTAATCTCAACATAATGTTAACATTAGTGTTAACATTATGTCGATTTCAATGTTAACATTATGCTGAGCAGTACCGGAGAATGTTATGAATGAAATACGGCAAAGCCATAGACAACTAACTCTTCTCCATACCTTCAACGTAAACTTCGTATCCATCGGGACACAGTACGTATGAGCCTGATACGATAGTGGTGGGCGATGTGTAAGTGTACATAGTTGTATTCACCGACGGTGTGGTCATTCCTGTGATTGCGGGGCAGAAGCCTGTCGAAGAACAATGGTACTTTAGCTACCCTGATATGCAATTTAGGCCTTTCCGTTCATCTTTTCCCACCATTCTTTTGGTTAAGATGATTGGAACAACGTGAAAAATCCATCTGGCGAAGTATCAGAGCTGTATCTCATGACAGTCAGCAAATCCAATTTTCCAATTTTGTGAAAAGCGCGTGCACCTTCAGTACTCCGCGGAGTGTAAATGAAATCGCGTAATTCCCGATCAGTGATGATTAGATTTAAATAATGACGTAAAGAGCGAATATGACCAGAAACTCGTGGTCCGGCTCACAGTATTCTAAACCTTTGGAAAGCGAAAATAACAAAGACATCATATTTCTAAGCTTCTAGGAGACGCTAAGTGTTTGATTTATGTTAGCTTAAGCTCCTACCATGGAACCCTTCCTTCGCGATTCTTAACACTTCATTCGTGGCGTGCGGCACACCGATCTACCGTATTAGTAAATGTTGGAATGATTTTTCGCTTTCCAAAGGTTTTGCAATACGGCAGAACACTGTGGGCTCCCTTAAAAGAAAAAAAGAAATTCATTTTCTCTTAATTCTTTCGGTTCGACTATTAACGGATCTTTGGAAATATCCTCGAATAATTGAACCAAAAAAGTTCATCTAATATCGTTTGTTGTGTCTCACTCAATTGCGCACAGATGTCCTGTGCCGGCACGTAAGTGTTCCGTGGTGTTCCGAGCCCTTCCGCAAGCGCTATCAGCGAATACGCGACTCCGCCCCTCAATTTTTCTCTGCGAGCACAAGGGTCTTTTTAATTTTCCGAACTGGGCATACAAATGGTACCTGCACGTTATTATGTGAACCGGTAAATCGAGCTCAGTGTAGACTGGAGGTGTTACGTAATTCAAAAGGGAATCGATAGGGCAGGCGAGTGAACTGTAGCAGTTCTGTAAAATTTAATTTTAGAAAGACCTGCTCCAGACTGGTGATTCTAAATTAAAAAAAAACTGGTTGATGATCCACGGCATTCCGCCCGGTGAACAATATGGCTAATAGCGAAGTGTCCACTATTTTTGAATTTGCTCACCATAGAATTCGCTATACCTCAGGAGCTCCAATGGTGGGCACAGCCAGCTCGTTAGGAAGTATATTCTGCGGGGTAGGAGTCGTACACTGGTATGTGCCATTCGAACAACCATTAATGGTGGATGCGAGTGTGAAGGAACATCCCGAGGAGCACAGGTATCTCACTGCAGAGGTTTATGAAGCCCTTTCCGAACATCTTCACTTTCGATCGCGTCCTACCGCGCCGGACGGTCTGCCTTCTTCCTGTGCTCAGAGCACATTCATTCATTCCGAAATTAATTGGTCGAATTGGCAAAACACTCAATGTAAAAAGTTAGAATATTAATGCAATTCTCAAAATAGAACCCGAATTGAGCCTTTTACATTGAGTGGATCCACAGCCAGCAACTACGGGATCGAGAAGAGCCGTCCCGTTGAATGAGAAGGTCTGTGTTGTGTTATCGAAGACGATGGATCCGTACGTGAACCGCATCTGGTAGTAGCCCTCAAGCACGGGAGTACTCATTAGTAGAGATTGCGGAATTGAAACTTCTTCTTCTTTATAGCTCAAGCATGATAAATGTGTTTGACGCTTGGCTACTGGTCGAGATGACTTCGTGTGGTCAGAATGTGATGAGGAGTAAAGTCGGAACCGGCAACTTATAAACTCGGCAACAACATCGCCTTCCCTCACTCCTCATCACATTCTGACCACACGAAGCCATCTCGACCATTCGATCAACCACAATGAGGATCACGCAGTACTCTCAATGCTTGGCTACTTATTTCGCCCTTCTACACTTATTGTCAGTGAGATGCAAGCTGCCTCTGAAGATTTGAATATAGCCTAGTTGTGCGCCTAAACCGCCTTCTCCCAAAAAGCCATGTTTTGGCAACAGAAATCAGAATTCATAAAAATTTACGGATGACCTTCGTACTCGTAAAAACTTTCATTATTTATCGTGGCGTACACTTCGCGTTGTAATGGAATGGTATCGAAGAAGTCCGAATGTATGATAGGTAATGCGCATCGCATCATTCAATCGTTCTGTTCTCGTCGCGCGTGGTCGGCTCTCAATTCGTCTCTCCCACTCTCGCCTATCCATCAAGAGCAGTCGGCTCCTTCCCCTAACAAGATCTAGCACTCTTTGGAGAAGTAGTGCTAATAGGAGATCAAGATGTAAATATTACGCTTCGCGCTTTCTGAGCCTCGGAATGAACATGTTTTGAAGATTTGCTTTCTTTTCTATCTTTGTGCAGTTACGAACAGTTCAAGATGCACTCCATACCCCATGAAAGAATTCGAGTAGTTGTGAACTCGGACACGATGAAGTGGTTGTGGTGCCACTAACGGTCGCCGTTACTCCGGTACACCCGGAACAGAAGTTGGCTGTTGTCGCGGGATACGGAAGGCCCCACACTGATAGATGGAAGGGTCAACTGGCCTTTTAGAACTAAGACTAAGCTGCTAATTTTAACTTATTGTTGAGTACAATAGTAGATCACTCTACTCTACTTTGGCTATTCCTCCGCACCTCCTCTCCCTACTCGTTAGTTGAGTTGTATTGGTGATCTCCCGCGCTCTCCCGCGCCCTTCTCTCTACGATCACTTGGAGTTGTCAGTCTTATCCCTGTCTCGATATAAACCTTTTCCCCTCTCTGTCCTCTCTCCACTGTCCCATCCCTCGAGGAACTCTTGTTGACTATATCCCATTCCCCTCTCCTTCCCTCTGCCTACCCCCCTGTCCATCGAAGGACACAATAGTCATATTGGTATAGAAAAAATGCTAGTGACAGCTGTGAAAGAGTGAAATTTGGCAACTGGAACACATAAGGGGAACTTTGAAACCGCGAGATTTAGCGACCTTAAAAGAAAGATCAACAAGATCTGCAACATGGTTTTATATACAACTACTGAAAAAAACTCGCAGAGGTCAAAGTGCAACAATACTTAGAGGTTCTAGGGAATAGACTAAAAGATTAAGTAAGTGAATTATGCATCATGTAGCGATATTAGTGTGACGTAAGCTCTGAACTTACTGAACTGGTACCTATTTGATAACATCTTTAAGGCAATTCGTATCTATCTCTACATCCTTAAAAGGTGTGCGGTTTACGATATAAAATTGTATCGAAAGTTGACAAGTAATTGGATTCTGCACACGTTTCCTCAAAAGTACGCTGACCTCATTTCCATTTTCATGTGCATATCACCAAATTAGTCTCATTGAATTCGTTAGTGAGGAGAGCGTAAAGTGGCTGTAAAAGTTATAGCATAAAGCATACGAGCTTCAATGATCGGGTTTTACACAAAAGCTTTTGAGCAAGTAAATGGAATAATGAAAGATGAATTGTAGACAAGTTGAGGAAATGTTTCCAGAAATGTCTAGACTCTTCGCTTAGCTACACTTTGTGGGCGATAGATTGGTCGGCTCAACCACACTAGGACCAGGCTACATACGAAGGACCTCGTTCGGGGCAAAGTGCACTTTAACTAAATGGTGATTGGTCGCTTTGTGCTCATTGTTGGTCCATGGAGCATGTTCATTACAACTAGCTCGCGTCATCTACCATACAAGACCGTACGCCGGTCAAGCCTCCAGACAACAACCGTACCCCCCATCCCTCGAGGATCCCTTGTTGACTATACCCCATTCCTCTTCCCTTCCCTCTGCCTACCCCCTGTCCATCGAAGGACACAACACTTATTTAATTCTACCTGTCAAAAAGTTACTTCTAATCGCCATGAATGCAATGAGAATGGAGTTGTGAACAAATGACAAACGACTGACTCAGGCACGTAAGATTGTCGACTATTTTCGTCCCATTGGAATAGCACCATCTCGCCATCGTGTCATCGAAGCATCGATAGGCTATGTTGAAAGGTATCTGAGAAAAACATGGTATTGTAGAAAGTTTGCATCGCGGGAGTTCATATCTATCTCCCATGCCGTATCTATTGCGAATGTGAATAGGGTAGCATGTTCAGGCACTTTTTACTTTTCTATTTGCAAGTCTGTTTATGAATAAGAAGGAAGTACTTACGGATTTGACATCCTTTGTCGAAGCCACTTCGCCCCTCATAGTGGGAAAGTTCGCCGGGCACGTTGCTACGCAAGTAGACAAGTTAGCAATGCTTGCGTATTCTGAATTCACAATAAGCTAGTTTAGGAATTACGGGCTAACGAGATTCACTACTCGAAGCTTCTTCATTCTTTCATTCCACGTGTAGAACAGTATTAGTTGTGCGGACTAATGGTTGTTTACTAGAGCTGTGCATACGAGCTCTTTTGGACAATATGTTTCATTGCTTTGGGTGACGAGACGCGCCGCGGTTATGAATGATGTGTGAAACATAGACATGAGGAGGACTCTCATGCACAACTCTATTGCTGACTAGTGCTTAGTCAATTCCCACCATAGTTCGCAGTTGATATGTCCTCAGGCATCGGCAAGGGCGCTGCTGTGTCACAGGTGCGGCATCCGATGTAGACGATTTGCGAGGAAAGACTGCCGTCAACGGTGTACCATTCCTTTGACGACGTGTTGCACAGGACAACTGATTCGATGGCCTCAAGAAGCACCACAGAATGTGGAAGGCATAGTGAGTACGGGTAACGCATTACTTGCAGAGAGAACGGTAAGCAATGAAGTTTCATCTCATTCATAGGACAAGCAAATAAAAATTAAAATACTGAACGAGTGAGAGTATACTGTCTTACACGAATGAACATCTGTGCCGCGATGTCGCCGTTGACGATTTCCCCGTATAGAGACGTAGTGCCCGGACAAGTGGGCGAACAGTCGATGAACAACGCCGGCTCAATGACATATATCTTCACCTATCACATCTGCATCAACGTAGGAAGGGGTGCTGGGGCTAGGAAGGGAAGAAAAAAAGGGATAAGGCAAAAGTACTATCTTTTCTAAGCATATTGCTTACTTGCAAGGAGATGGTCTGACCTCGCGGAAAGGGATTCAAATGAGACATGCACCATTCGAAAGAGCGTGAGTAAAAAACGATGTTCAATTTTTGCAGAGGGCGTATGTAGCGCGAGATAATCGTCATTTTCTGGAAGTAGGGATCCGCTATTTCGCCGCTTCCTCTTGTGAGGCGTCGCCTGCAGCTGGCTGTCAGCAGTCGTCGGTAGCACAGCAGGTAAGAGGTCGGTCTGGATTTAGAGGGGTAATGGGTTCGAACCCCATGCCGTGCGTTCTTTTTGCACATTTTCCCACAATTCCCGGACTTGTAATTTTTCCGGATTTTCCCCTCTCCTTTTCCTTATCTGTATTACCAATGACAGATCCCACGTAGAATTGAAATGAGATACGCATCTTTGTGGATAGTAGGAAGAGACAATGCTGTGGCCATGATTATAGCTCCAAATCACTTCCAGGTACGAGGCAAGAAGTTTTGACAAAATTTGAAATTTGTCAAAAGCTTGAAAAAATTTCAAGTCCGGGACTTGTGGAAAAACGTGCAAAAAGAATGCACGGCCTGGGGTTCGAATCTATTACCCCTCCCAATCCAGACCGACCTCTTACCTGCTGTGCTACCGACAGCTGCTGACAGCCAGCTGCAGGCGACGCCTCGCAAGAGGAAGCGGCGCAATGGCGGATCCCTACTTCCAAAAAAAGACGATTATCTCGCGCAACATATGCCCTCTGCAAAACCTGAACATCGTTTTCTACTAATTTTTGACGCTCTTTCGAATGGCACATGTCTCATTTGAATCCCTTTCCGCGAGGTCTGTTAGACGCCCTTCACACAATATTCTGAAGCTGGATTCTGTTCGTCGGTAAATTTCCATGTTGTATTAGGGTCGGCTCCCGAGAGGCACGGCCTCATCTTTAAATTCCTCAGTCGCTTACAACGTACCTGGAGCTCTGTAGGTGAGGATACGGGACATGTACAGTTGCAGTCGACTTCGAGTAGGAACGAGTACGGAGACGTGCACGAAGTCATCGGAGGATCGAATTCTTCGCCGAGCAGAACACACGTCAAGTTGGCGTGCATGCAGCCGGCACACTGCATTACATTCGCATTTTCCATATATATTAGCCATATTCAAGTGCATGACCAAGCGCATTTAACGAAGTGATATGCAAAAATTGATGGGTAAGAGCCAGCTTACGTAAAACAGAGTATTTTTAGATGGAGCGAGCTAAGGCGTCATAGAAGTTTGTATTTGTCTAATCCTAGCAATAGGGGGGTAATGTAATCATTCCCAGGAGTTCTTTCCGTTTGCTTACCGATTCATTGTCGGAGCAGGCGTAGAGACAGCTTGCTTGGGACACATTCTCGGTGCGACTGATCATCTTACGGGGAGCTGTAGAATTCTGTCGAGTGTAGCATACATTCCCGCCGACCTGAAGGAAAGGTTTATTAAGCGAATTGCCAAACAATTTCTCTTCTGGATTGCTTTCAATCCTAGCTATAAGCGATTTACGAAGAGCTTAATTTCACCTGATAAAAGTTGACCAGAATAAGACAGACTAACAACAGACGAAGGTCCATAGCCTACTGTTGTTATGCGGAAAGGAGAGGCCGGTAGTGCTTTTCTTTTGTTAGCTATGAATAGGTGGCGGGCATATTGAATAAGCAGGAAGGAGGAC
This sequence comes from Micoletzkya japonica, assembly GCA_900490955.1. Lineage (NCBI taxonomy): Eukaryota > Metazoa > Nematoda > Chromadorea > Rhabditida > Diplogasteridae > Micoletzkya > Micoletzkya japonica. Next base: position 86,140 of record LS828112.1, read on the forward strand.
CCACGGACTCATTGTATATTAACTTACTGGTCTACTTCTGCTTACGTAAAACGCGTCGAGAGTTCGGTTATTTGCTAAAATCTCTACTCATTACATGTTTACAATGGCTATTACACACGCTGACTGCAATACACTCCAAATCTCGCAAATGTGAAAAGGCGATAATTACGCAGTTATAGTTTTGATAATTCACATTTGTCTATCAAAGGGAGAAAAAGGAACAAAATACAATACAAGGAGATCCTTCGTGAACAATACGGTCCTCTCCGTTCGACTTTATACTGAAAAGCTTTTAAAAGAACGAGGAACTGCGACGTACATTATAGAAGAACGAGCGTAGTTGTTGAGCACAGATGTGTGCAATTGTCCCTGTGGCCCCCTCAGAGTATCCTAACAATGTCACGCGAACACAATACTTACAATAAATCTTATTCCATAAAGCAATTACAACGTGTAATACGCGAACTGTGGACTACTCTACTATGAAAGAGTTCAACAACACGAACTCCCAACACAACCACTCAAACCATCAACCACTCCAAGACCAGACAACCAACCGAACTACTAAAATAGAACAATTAACTGCGTGAAATCAAACACATGATACACAGCCGAGTGAACCGTCGGCTACCGTAATCGCACCACGACAAGTATCAGTTTGCGATAGTTACAGTATGCCATACGAATATAGGAGTGCCCACTCCTTACACTTCCTCCTCCTCCGCCAAGTGACGTCCTCGTCACGACACTCTTCCACCCTCCCTTCTTCACTGTTCCATCGAACATTACTGCGTCCTTCTCCAATCATACTACGCTTATCCTTAGGCATTCTTCCACGGAAGACTTTATCCAAAGCCTTCAACTTCACACCTCCCACATCACATACTCTCATACCAGATGACGAGTGCCTTCTCTTCATCTTACATTTGCCCAACACACCGATCTGATCCCACAATTTGGTATCCCTCTCGATACCCTTCATCTCAACAACATTCACAGCATTCACTGCTTGATGTCCTGCCAACAGATCATTCCATCCGTATCGGTCATCGTACCCTTCCCCGTACAGTCCTGCATACCGCACATCCTGTGTTGCTCGCATGCAACCACCATCGACATCTCCCAACCTCATCTCACTACAACCCTCATCAACTCGTGTCATCATTGCCTGCCCTGAATCACACTCTCCTTTTCCCAGGCCGTTCCCCCCGCATAATACTGAGTGGTTCTCCCACAACCACCACTCCGATTCCTCATCGAATCATCAAATTCTCGCCCATTCCGTCCTTCACAATCAGCTCCGGTGAACATCTCAAGTCCACCACCCCAGTACAAACTCGCATCATTCTCTTGAACGACCATCTCTGAGCTAACATCATCACAATCCATCATTTCAGACTCTTCATTTACCTCCAATTCAACAACATTCTCATCGAAATTGCTGGCACATCGATACGACTTATGCCCTCTTCCTCCACACGTAAAGCACACGACCTCTGTAGGCCTTCTCCTCTCATATCTCTACTTTCCACAGTACTCTCTCATCGCTCGTTGCACGTATTCTTCCCTCACAAGATATTCCTTCATATCTTGATACGATGCCTTCTTCTGGTACATCGATAACAACTCTATGTACTCTTCACGCTTCTCACATGCAAGGATCAACGTGACTTTACGTTGCTCCTCGACACATCACTCGGGAAACAGCTTCAAGGTCAGCATCTCCAGCCTCTCACAGAACTTGAGTACAGCTCCAATCAATTCCGTCTCACACAATTCCTTGTCCCACTCCAACCTCACAAAAGGAGATTCTCGTTCCAACCTTCTTCTCAACTCCTCAATACATTCAGCAAAGGATCTTTGCTTCCTAAACTCAGGAGGCATTGATCTCCACTTCTCCAACGCTCTTCCCTCAAGGAATTCTCTCAATAGAGCCTTACTATCCTCATCATCCAACATCGAATACCGCAGATTGAATCCACCAATAAACTCATCCAACTCAAATTCATCATCTCCGCTGAACGATTTCAACATAGGGATACTATTCAGATTCCCCACTCCATGCACATCACTTCCATTACAGTACTCTCCAACCATTCACAGAATTACGGTAACTCGGATTACTGTAATTCGCTCCACCACCATTACCGTATCGATGTTCACTTCGAATTCTGTAACCCATTCTTCCCTCATTACCGTATCCACATCGATTACTGTAACCACACTTATTGGCACGCTCGCCACTACGGTAACCAGTACTACGGTACTCATCCATTCCACTACCGTACACCGACCTGCCACCATCGGACCACCTCCCTCCATCATGATCACGAAACGCCATACTGCGACGTTCCCGTCCACTCCTCATATCCACTCACAATCCTTATCCTCGACTTGAAACACACAGTCACCAGGATAAACAACAACAACAAACTCCACTTTACTCTCCTTCCAACACGTCAATACAGGTTCCCCAGACTAAACTCGAGTCTGCACCGAACCGATTCCTCCACAACAACACCAGTGGGACGCTCCCCGACCAAACCACACTCTACTCTTCCTCGCAAGGACAGAGACCAACAACAACAACAGACTCACAGACCTCGCAAGGTCTCAAAACGCCACAAACACGAAATTACACTCTTCCCTAGATACGAGTAAAGGAAGGTAACGCGATATGAAAAAGATTAGACGAACAGTAGGCTCGCCGAAAGCAATGTGAACGCGACGACAAAGCACGGAAAACTCAAAGGACAGGTTCGGCCCCCATGTTGAGCACAGATGTGTGCAATTGTCCCTGTGGCCCCCTCAGAGTATCCTAAGAATGTCACGCGAACACAATACTTACAATAAATCTTATTCCATAAAGCAATTACAACGTGTAATACGCGAACTGTGGACTACTCTACTATGAAAGAGTTCAACAACACGAACTCCCAACACAACCACTCAAACCATCAACCACTCCAAGACCACACAACCACTCCAAGACCAGACAACCAACCGAACTACTAAAATAGAACAATTAAAGGGAGAAAGCATCCTCTAACCAAAAGTTTTAAAATTCGATGAAAATTTTTCTAAGGTTTCAAAACGTGCGGAAAAAGATAATAACAATAAAAAATCTAAGAAAAAATTCGAAAATCGCATGTTTTATTTTTTCGTTCCGGGCTTCCGTCGTTAACAGGAATGTCGCTTTTGGCTTAATTCCTTTCGCTAAACACAGTAACGTCGTCGTTGGATGAAATTTCAAAAAATCATTTCTCGAATACTATTAATTTTTATAATTTTTCCTTTTGGTTTTGTACTAATTACGACAAAATCTTTCATATAAGC
>LS828112.1:120882-145969 GCA_900490955.1 Micoletzkya japonica
TTCGGGAGATCGGGATGGCCCGACTTGGAGGAAAGGAATGAGTTTATTCCGACTCTTCGTCTCCCGACTTCATCCACACTAATGAGATGCTCTCCTTGTGAGACTTTGCACCACTTCATGCATAGTGAAAAAAACATGAATGATCTTACATAAAAAATCTTTCATAAAAATCTTCATGATAAATTACAGATATTACTGGATCACATCTCATCCAGTGATGAACTGGCGATTACACCAGTTTTTATAAGGCATCTCTCGAAAACGTCTCTCGAAATTAACCTTTCCGAAACTCGGGGAAAGTCGGGAGACTCTCTCCCGACTTCATTCCCATTCATTCCTCGGGAGAGTCGGGTCTACCGACATCATTCTGCCAACCTCATTATCCCGACTCTCTCTCGTTTCCCGGACCCGACTTCATCCACACTACTAGCTACTAGCTCTCATCCCTTGGACGAATTTACAAAAATTGCACAACTGCAAAACCTCTCCATACCTAATTCTTGCCTACCGAACAAATTCGGAAGACCATTTATTTTGAAAAAGTTGAAAATCACAAGTCCTGGGGACTTGCAAAAACTTTGCATCCGAGGGGATCCGAACCAATAGGCTCCCGCACAGCGGTCAGCCCTCTTCCCTACTGCGCCGCCGACCAGCTGAAGGAAGCGCGCCGGCTGGGGTAGAGGAAGCGGTGGCTAGGGTAATGCAGAATCCTCCAGAATCTTTGACGTCGGATTCCTCGAAGATGTGTGGACGTCGGCAAAATCTTTTCGGCCTGCTAGCACAACTTTTCGCGCTCTATCGAATGGTGGTGGTCTCATATCTGGATCTGATATTAAGTATTTGCCCTTCCCTTGTAAGTCCTAATTTCCGCTGTGAGGAGGCACGTTATTTGAAATTACTGGACGGTAACTTGGCGCATAGAATAAATAATGCGTCGACAAGACGTGACTAACACTTTTCTTCGTGAATTTAAGAAAAAAATAAACACCAGATTAGTCCAGACGTCTCATTAGCAAAGCTACTCTTTTTTTGGAAAGGTATACATCAGACTCAAAAACTATCTGGCCCTTCCTACGTACGAACAGTTTGTTCGATGACTCGGCTTCAAGACAGATAAAAGGAATGCTATGTTTTTTTTTGCCATTCAAACATCTCCTTTTGGGGCGTAGCTGCAAATCATATCGTGAAATTTGTCGAACACCGTGTAGTGAGCGTAAAGTTCTGGAACCGTGTAGGTGCGATGAGGTATTCGCCGTTTTTTTTCTTTTTCGACACCGAAATGCAAAGGATCTATTTGTTTTCACTATTTTTTCTATAGATTGGTTATTCTAGGGATTTATGCGCCTGATCAGTAAGCAATTAACGATAAGCCACCTACTATTAATTTTTTATTGCTTTCATTGCTCGTATTGCGTACTATCGTCTACCCTTTTACTGTACGGATCCAGTTGTTGTAACCTTCCTTGTTGTGAGCTTGCTGTGAGGGATACATTTGTATCTTTCGTTTTGCTCTGTTTGCTCTCCCACAGTAATAGGCTACGGTAGTGTTGCGCGTTGCGATGGCGAAACTATCGTAGCCACTGGCAGTGGTTGACCTGTTCAACGATACATCGCGCAAAGACCGTGCCCAGTGGCAATCGAGTACGAGACTCGCACTTTTCCCCCGTGGCATGCCATAGTATCGCGCTGTCAATAAGAGGTCTGCATCGGAGGCGAAGGATGTGGAATGCAAGTGGAGGGAAGTGAAGACCATAAACAGGGAGACAAGAAGAGGAACTGGAGTCATGAGAACAAACCATCAGTGGATGTGTGGCAAGGTATCAGAATTCGGAACCGAAAGCATCTGGTACAAAATCCATTAGATAATAAAGTTTTGCAATTGATCATGGATATTCACAATAAGCAATAATGTTACAGAATGAGTTACACCATGTGTGCATTTAAAAAACAACATAGGTAATCCTTTAAAACATTACGAAAATAATCTATTAATTTGAAAATGATCAAAATATCTATCAGATTCTGGTCTGTGTAAGCAGATGTGTTATATTAGGTTGGCAAGAAAGTTCTTGGGCAGGTTGAAATTTCTTATCAGATTAATAGGTTATGGTTTACGAATAAGTTTGACATGAAATGGGGCAGTAGAGGGTCCTTCAAGCTATTTGCCTATATGTGGATCAGTGCGCTATGTGTTGCCGTTATTGAGTTATCGCATCAATCGATAAACGGTCCTTTCGGACCACAATCTTTTACGATGGATAACACGGCTTCAATGCATGCTCTGCCTACCATAATACCACCGTACCATTGTCCGAGGATGGCATAATCCACTCCATTGTGGACAACTGATGTGATCTCTTCAGCTGTGGAAACGGGCATTCGGAAGACGAACCCCGTTTGGGGCTTCCTTCCACAACGCATGACCTGGCCTTGCTCTCTATTCGCAAGGAGAAGCCAGATGCAACCAATCGGGAAATGTCGAGTACTATTTGGGTTACCCATCCCACTATACAGAATGGCCATTAGTCACTTCGTTATAGAAGAGTACTCCCCCGATGGATACCCCATGCCCCACGGGCCAACCAGAAGGAGACCAGTGTGACCAGTGGTCAGTCTCTTCTCTCCCGCTTCCACCAAACGAAGTGTCTGGAGGGACTAATGTTTGTAAATGATAGTTGGAGACCCTACAATAACGTCACACATATAATGATCTGGATAGCTAAAGGAGAGGAGCTGCTAGTGCAACCGAAACCGGACTTTTATATGTGAATTTCATTGTTTCGCTTTTGGACCAGCAAAGAAATCGATTTCAATAGACTACTACCAAAAGGATGAATGGTCACTCTATCCGTATATGTACGGAAACTTAGACAACTTGCGAATTTAGTCATGGAAAACAGGCCTAGAAGGGCAAAAACCCCCCTTCTCCCTGACAATGCTCGACCTCGTACTGCCGATGCGGCCTTGCTCTAAGCTAAGCGAACGGAGTTGGGAAACCGAAACCCACTCACCTTATTTAGCTGACATTAGCCTCTTTCACTACCATTCATTGCTAGACCTTACTTCGTGTACAGCCGAGAAAAGCTTCCTTGAAAAAGGTACCCGAAAATCACAGACAAATCAGTTCTGAGAGTCAAAACTCCTTTCCTTCTTGAAGGAAGGTATCACCGAGATATCCAAAAGAAGGGGATAGGTTTGCGATAGCATAGGTGGAAACATTGAAGACTGAAATTATTTCCTGTTGAAGATATGCAAAAATTAAAACAGCTGTTATTACTGCCCAAGAACTTTCTTGCCAACCTAATAATTCAACAAAAATAATTCAAGGAAAAATAAACGATTATATATGGCTCGTAAAGCGCTAAAGAAGTAATGTGATAAAGGTCTGAACTCGTTACTGTCCGATCAGTGTTCTGACAGCTTATCAAACAGCTACACATGACTTGCTCTCAATAATCCAGTTCCACTTCTTGTCTCCATGTTTATGATCTTCGCTTCCCTTCATTTACACCCTTCGCCTCCGATGCAGGCCTGTTATTGGCAGCGCGGTACTATCGCATGCCACGGGTGAAAAGTGCGAGAGTATCGCACTCGATTGCCACCGGGTACGGTCTTTGTGCGATGTATCACGGGGCAGGTCAACCGTTGCCAGTGGCTGCGATTGTACCGCATTCGCATTCGCATCGCGACACACTAACAACTTCGTCGCGTTTAACTTCTAGCAGCATCGCGACACACTTGTAAGGTACGGTAAACGAACCAAGTTTTCATTCATTCTTTCATGTTCTTCGTTACTCTCTCGGTTTTATAATGCAATTAAAAGGTACGGTTTTCAAACAGTTAAGTTTCATATCCTTTTATGAGCGGCTGATGTATTTTATATGAAAACTATCGAAACATAACCATGAAAATAGTTTATTTCGAAATCTTTAAGAGAACAGATTCTAATTCTCCATTCTGTTCAGGACTGTCGAACGAACAAAGCCTGAAAACAAAACAAAGAGCAGCGTTTTATTTTCATGCTTTTCAACGTATTCATCAAGAGAAGATGAAGCAGAATAACTTTCTGTTACTGTTTCTGATAACTGCCATTTTTTCTAATCGTTTCTCTTAGTCGGTCGGATTCCCGCTCCCTAGCCCCCTCCACCCATTTCATCTGTTGTTATATCAGTGTGTCTCTGTGTCTACTCGCGTCAATCGATGCGGCCAACTCTCCGCACGCGATTTATTGCAAGGACAGCGCAGCGAGGAATTAAACACCAAATAGACTAAAAGAAGCACTTCAATTGGTGCAAATCAAGCATACTCTCGTATCAGAAAACATTAGAAAGCACCATGTCAATGCTATATTGTGAAGCGAGAAACAAGGAATGGAGCATAATTTAATTGTTGTAGGCAGTGATGTGCGTGGGGTGGAATATTCATTATCCACCCGCAATTTTGCGAACAAAATATAAAGTTTGACCCGCAAAATGAACACATGAATACTGTATTTGTCAGGTCACGGAGCTATCGCAAACTGAAGAATGTGCGGCACAGTGAAAACACTTGTTAATCGAACGATTCGGCACCCGCTTTTTTGTTTTTTGAAATCTCCACAAAATTCTGGCCTAGAAAAGTTGAAAAGCGGGTGCGAAAAGTTCCTAAATAGAGAAAACAGTTTTGGGGTGGAATATTACAGGAATATTCCAGTGTCGTTCCAGTAGAACGATTTCGGCCAATTCTACCGATTTTCACAATCTTTTTTGTTTGAAAGCTTTCTACTAGCTATTTACGAATTTCCACCCGCCCAGCGTTAAAAATCAGAACCCGCCTTTTTAGATGGCACCCGCACTTTCAAAGATTCCCAAAAATATGCCAGTTAGGTGCACATCACTGGTTATAGGGAAATTTTCTAGAAGAGTTTGTGACATATACATAGATTGAGAGATTTAAGAGGAACATTTTGACGGCTATCTTTCACACGGTGAATGAGAAGTTGAATTACTTGCTTAAGTAATACAAAGACATCTGGATAATTAGTCATTTCTGCGTTCTGTAGTTATTATGACTAGCCAACAGATGTGCAGACATAAACGCTGATGAGGCGTCAACTTCCGAGCACTGGGATGAGACTAGTAGGTAAACAGACTTGGGCTGGGATTGAAGGATATGAGGCCAGAAGGACGGACACGAAGGGTTTTTGCTTATCTCTAAAACAGTGCCTGCAATAAACACGTTATCGACAGCCATCCAGCTATGTCCAATCGAATATGTGGTCACGCAAGATTTTTCACCTTTTCGGAGTTGCGTCCCGGTTCAATTGAGGGTAATTGGATGCAGCAGCACAAAAGGGAACAAGAGAAGGAGGAGAAGGAAAAGGGGAGGTTTGGAGATATGGGCAGAAGCGTATGGGAAAAGAGGACTATAACCAGATAAGAGAATGGATTTATAAAGTTTAACACGCTTACGTCTCACAAGTTCTCAGGGAATCGTACAATATTGTGAGGTAAGGTGGCAAAATATATGGGGTACATCCTTCAGGCGCAAGAGAAGAAGATGAGAGAATGAGGAGAGAATAGTTTATTTAAATTTCTTAAATAGTCCAAATTCATACGATTCTGATACCTCTTCAATATAAATGAAAAAACGGAAAACGCAATGAATAAATGTAAATCACAGCGTGTATTTGCATTATCGGCTTTCGTTTCGTCTCTCCAAGCCTCACCTATCAGCCAAAAGCTGTTCGGTCTCCTTCTTTTGGTAGCGCTTTTTGGGGGAATCAGTACTGATTGTCAGAGAAGATCAAACGATATTGGATTCGCTCTTTTATTTCTGACGTATTCTCAAAATTGCAGGCCAAATGGTTACTTCATGTAGTACAGAGACCTTTCTTTAACAGTACTAGACTTACTCTATATGTTTATTCATCCCTAATTATTCAACGTTTTATTATATTTATGTTAGCGCTTTTGCGAAGCTTATAATCGCTTCATAAGTTTTCCGATTCTCGTTCGCACATCATACTGCATGAGGTGCATACATTTATCTATTTATTTCTTTTTTTCCGAAAAGTGGTTATTACTTAATATGAAAGCAAATTTTTCTATTATAGGTTCTATGTGTTCTGTTGCTGTCCTTCAAAGCCACATGCCACTGCACTCGATTTAATTATCTCATTCAAATGCTGCTTGTACACGCTAGGAACAATTATTGGTGGGTTTGTGTAGCAGAGATATAGGGAACGGCATTCACCACAGGAATGAACAACCTTCTTCTTTTGCTTCGTACGAATCAATTCGCTCAAGCTTGGTTTTTATGTGCTCCGAGAAGCGTTTTCGCTTCCGTCCGTTCGCAACGAATACAAGAAAGGCGCCGCGGCGTTTTTTGAATCGCAAATGTGGATAGAGGCTTCGCTCTGTGTTAGTTAGCCTTATTTACTTACTCATGGGCTAAAAACAGAAGGGCCATTAACTCGTCTTAGCGTTTGCCTATGCGACTCGGCAAGCACAGGAATGGACAGGATAATTTGTAAACGCGAAATCTGGTTATGCCATAGGCGAGTAGTTGTAAAATATCGTGATGTTTCATCCCACAGCTAGTTGTCACCTCATAAGCACTGCCTATCTTCTTTTTCGCATTTCGCAATTATTTATGTTCTCTAGAAAGTAGGCTTCTCTTTTTGACGCTTTAGCTCGGTTATGTTTCACACTTGTATAAATACCGGGGTATGCCTACACAGCATAAACACTGAAACGTAACCGTGGAAAGCGTCAGAAAGAGAACCCTACTAGAAAGGGTCAATGATGATTCACATATTGCACAAAGATCATAAAAGATTTCATCAAGTAAAATGAAATCTCTATTTGAGTCACACATCTTGCAATGGTGAAACGTAGTTAAACATCAAACGCATTTTCTTGTTGGGGAGAAATGTGTTTTAAATTCTTCCTAATACTATATGATGTGGCGCGCAATTTTTTCTCCACGTATTTGGTGTAGCGAAAAATATGCTACTTGAACATGTAATAATCACGCCAAGCAAACAACAAACCGTCTCGCTGCTTCTTTCTGATATCATGTTTTTGTTCAGGAAGGCGACGGAGATCTGGCGATGATTATCGCCCGTCGTCAGAAGGAGCGAGCGGGAGCCTCGTCCTCTTTCCTCGACAATCTCGAGGCTAAGTATGGAGGGGGGAGTGGCAAGAAGAAGGCCAAGAAGTAATCGAGTCCACCAATCTACAATATTTTCACTCCATTTCTTACGGACCGGCAGCTCATTCGTTTTCTGTATTTAACATTCTCGTTTCTGCACTCTGTGTATACGTTGACATAATCGTTCTCCTGCTTCTCATGTGTTACTGATCTTTTCGAGCCCACCACACACTTTTACGATGACTGGCCGATAAACAAATGGATCTCTACGGGAAGGAAGCCACAGGAGAGATGCAGAAAGAGGCGACGGGATGAATTGTGAGAAGATGTTATTGATGTGAGAGCAGAGGAGTGTGTCTTCTCTTTCCTTCGTGGAAAGAGCACACGCGAATGCTCGGCCATGAGCGAGAGATTTTCTGAATGAGCAAATCGTCGTCGAGCACACTGCCGATTACGATGCCGCTTCACAGAAAGTAGAATTATCGTGTATCTTTGCTATAAGATGCGAACGATTGACGAAGCTGAAGGTGGATAAGGCTCGTAAGATTCGATTTGGAAGTGAATAAGGCGGCTTCCGTGGAAGCTGTTCCCAGCTGCAATTGGCCGAGCGGACACCAAACTGGATTTGGTAGATGTAGAGGGTGGCAAGTGACGGAGACGTGACAGGAAAGGGAATGAGAGCCTTTGCTTCTCAACTGAGCCGAACTTGAGCCATCTCTTTTATGAGTTGCACCACCAGTGATGATGCTAATGTCGCTCCTACATGGCGTTTGTGTTCGTCTTCATTGCTGGCAATGAGATGAAACTCGAGAGGGGCAAAAGATGTGGTGTGTGTGTGTGTTTGTCGATAGGCAGCTCTACGTAGAGACACGAGACTTCTTGCGTTCTCTGCTGTCTCTTCGATAGAGGCTAATCGCCGTATGTGTATGTCTGTGTGTGTGTGCTCTCGTAGAGAAACCGTAGTGAAGAAGGGCGCACGTCCGTGCCCCCGATTCGAGTCGCCACTGTTCCCATGAACGGCAATGCGTCCTGTTGGCCTCTCACGGCCGTTGACTCAGATAGTGAGGCATACGAGAGGACGGAGCGAAGGAAGGGGAAGGGGGTGAAATCTCTCTATCGATCGGCTGTGAGTGTGTCGGCCTGTGTGTCTCCACCCTCTCTGCTGCCTCCCTCTTCTCTCCTCCCTCTCTCAACCCTCTCCCTCCCCTCTCCCTCTTCCCTTCTTCACTAGTGACGGTCATCGTCGAGCCGTATCGATCGCGAGAGTGAGAGGGCGCAGCCGCGGGCCCGCGCTTTCCCCTTGCTTCCCGCTCGTTTCGGCTCGAACTTTCGCTCCTCTTCCTCCTTCTGATGCGAATGAGTGGTGGCCGGCGAAGAAGAGTGTACGTGCCCTTCGCGGTCATGCGAAGAACGAGAGAGGGCAGGGAAGGGGAAGAAGGGGAGGGGGAACGATCGATCGACTTCCCCTCTCCTCTTCATGCCTCCTCGCCTCTCTTTGCCGCCCTCTGGGTGGACCATCGGGTATACGTGTATGGTGCTGGTACTGACTGTGCCCCCCTCTCCTCTTCTAATCGGGTATCGATTGATCGATAGTGTCTCCCTGTAGGATGAGAGACGCGCGTCGGCCGTATGTGCGCCTATGTCACATGCCGACTTGAGCACTCGATTTCATCACATACTCGAGTCTCGGCGTCTGATCAGCCCATAGTGAGTGCAACCTAAGCGATGCTGGGATGGGGTTTGCCATGCCGAGTGAGACTAGCGAGTAGGTGCTTCCGAATCAATGAGATCGGTGCCAGTCGTGCTAGCAGAGTGCGATTGTGGTTGAGGAGCAGAGTGTATGCGTTCGACCCTCTCGTCTGACCTACTTGCTACGAGTACCCCCCATGCTTGGCCAAGCCTCCTTGATGATGCACTGTGCGTTGCGGACATCGCATACCCGGTCGCGTAAGCTGGCTCCGATCCACGGTTCTCTCCTTTTATTCTCTCTTTCTCTCTCTTCCCCGCTTGTCCACAAACAACCATCGACTTTTAGAGCGGGGCGAGTCGTATGGGGAAGGAGGGAGAGATAGAGGGAATAAGTGAGAGAAGGGACGGGTGAGAGGCTGCGATGTTCAGACAAAGAGCGATGATAGGGCTCGCGGTTCCCTCACTGTCCACTGACCATCCTCACTCTCTCTCCCTCCTAGCCCCTTCCCTCTCCCTCCTACCTCTACTTGCCTGTTCTATGAGGGGAGTGCCGCAACGCGAGTGCGTGCGTCGCGGCCTGCGTGTGTTCCGTATTTTTCAGGGCGCAACTTTTTGCTGCTTATTGCCGGCTCTCCAGTTATGGCGCTTCTTGTGTGGGCCGCGCGCGCGCGGTTCCGCCACGGACGGAGAGCGGATGGTCATCTGCGTTTGCGCTCTTCTCTCACTCGCTCAATCTCTCGTTCCTCTCTTTCCCTCCCCCTCGTTCCCTCTCCACTTTCCCTCTGCTTCTCTCGTCCGCCCGATGTATTCACGCGCCTATTGTTCTGCGTATGTGTGGGAGGCCGCAGCAGATCGATCGACCGCAGGCTACAGCTGAGTTCAGGCCTGAGATTGGTGGGCGGAGAAGTGATCGAGTTGCAGCGCCAGAATCTTCCGCTCAGCTGATCAACGTACTACTTCAATCGTTGTGCCCGATTGCATCCTCTGATTGGCGAGAGAATCCTTGTTGCCGTTCCTGCTTATAGGGACTAGAACCTCGCATGTCCAGTCATCGTGTTCCTTGGCCTCAAACGAGGCTAATCCCTTCTCTTCCTCCCCGTCGACGTCACGCTTCCTGTTTCCTCCATGTTTGTAGCGATATTCGCGCGCTTCGTGCTTCCGTGATTTGCTTGTTTTTTTGATTTTTATAATTCAGCATGAAATTCACACGTCGCAAGCGTCACGGACAGAACGGGAACTGGGAGATCGAGGGGATCGAGGCGGACAAGCAGGAGGCGGGAGAGACGTTGTACCTCGTACGGTGGAAGGGATACGGGGAGAAGGTTCGTCTTTCGCGGTGAAACATGAATATACTACAACTGAATTCTTTTTTGAATAAGGAACACCTACCGCTAAGCCAAGTTTGAAACTTTTCCCGGTTCCTCATTTACCGGTTCAGAATGGTCGCAAAGAGTTGTGGTTGATCGCGTTCGAATCCTCAAGACAACCTGTGTCAAATTTGATAAAGATCAGATAAGCTTGCAGATAAGAAAACTCCGTTTCACCGTCTCTGCCCAAGCATATGACCTGTATCCGTCACGCTTATTTTTTTCTCATAAAATCTTTTAACTTGAAATAAATTTGCTCAAATTCGACGCACAGGCAGATACTGGAATGAGGATTCGGATGCGGTCAACCAGAGTTCTCTATAGGCAAAAAGTGAAAATTTTCAAACTTGGGTGTAAGCTTACAATAGCAAATATGCAAACTTTGATGTGGTTTGGGAAAAATATTTACCTTGTTTTTCCAGAAGGAAAAGCTACAGCCATTTTCTCCTAATTACAGAGTTATTGCATGTAAACTGTTTATTACCTGGCTGCAGGATGACTCGTGGGAGCCGGAGGAGCACTTCAACGAGAACGCCCGCCTTCTAATCGACGAGTACTTCGAGTGTCGCCGGACGGGACAGAAGCCGTCGTGGGTGAAGATGAGGGAGGAGAAGCTGAAGCGGAAGGAGGGCAAGACGAACTCCCCTTATCCAGCTGGCTCGGCCTCGTCCACTCCATCACGGGGACTCACTCCCATTGCCACCCCTGCGCGACACGCGAGCACGCCCGATATCATGCGGAAGTCTGCAAGGAAGCGTCCGGAGGTCAGCTACGATGAGATCAAGAGGAAGAAGAGGAAGACGTCGACGGTGACAGCCGAGACACCAGAGGTGGCCAAGCATCCGATCAACAACGACAAGGAAGAGGAGGAGAATCGACCGAAGCCCGCAGGGGAAGTGGAGGCGTCTCCGGTGAAGGAGCCACCAACTGTTGCTGATGAGAAGTCGGAGGACGGCGAGGGAACCTCGGCAGCCGTGCCCATTGCCTCCCCGGAAACGACGAATCCTGCGGAGAACGAGAGCGGGATTGAGGACGACCTGTCGAGGGATGCACCCCCGATTCCGGCTGATGACCGCGCCGAGAGCGAAGACGAGTGCATTAACACGCTTACGGACTCGCTCTCGGAGAAGGATGCACAAGAGCCGATCATTATCGACGCGCCGGCATCGGAATGTCATGAGGAACGGACGGAGGAGTCGACGCCCACCGAGTTGACGGAGCCTGAGGGAACGGGCGGATCATCGCCCACGGCAACGGCCACTTCACCCACCAGTCAACGGTCGACTCCCGAACAGAAGGCACGGGAGGACGAGACTGAAGTGAAGACGGAGGAGAAGGAGGACGAGGACAAGGAGATTAAAGAGGAGAAGGAGGATGCTAAGGAGGGCAAAACAGCCGACGAGGTGACGGAGGCGGAGACTGTGGTTGAGGCCCCTGCCGAGAAGAAGAAAGACGTCCCGAGGGAAGAGGAGAATATGGAGGTGGACCAGCAGCCGAGTGAAAAGCAACAGAAGACACGAGAAAAGAAGGATGAAGGACAAGGACAGGAGGCCCCTCAAGTACCGGGCGTACAACCCGTTCCCCTACCGCCCATTCCCGACGGAGAGCACTTCGACTGGGATGCCTACCTGGAACAGGAGAAGGCCATCGCAGCACCGTCTGAATGCTTCTGGAAGGTGAGCCATTGGGGGCTAAGGTATAAGCCACAGTCTCCGCCTTTCGGCCGGGGCCTGAACCACAGTCTCCGCCATCGGTCTAAGTTGGAACAGAAATATTTTTATAATGTGAAGTCTGAAACTTGTATTTGGACACAATTATTATGACTAAGTTAGCCTAGTATCTGTATATTATGTGAGAAGAAATATAACTTTAATTTAGCGAGAAGGCAAGGTGAAGAATGGATTCTTCCCCTACAGGGACTACTACCTGCGTGCGCCCGATCCTTTCGGTTAGTATGATGGAACTTTCAAAATGAGTAGCCTCGAGACCTGTAAACAAAAATTTCCGTTGCACTGGTAGTCATAATAATGTTCTGAATTAAGCTACTTTGGATGAAGGATACTGCTGCATCGGGCGCATCTCTGACGTGTACGGACCCTGGGTACAGGTGAGCTGAAAACCCTGAAAAACGAGCTGAAAAAAGAGTTGTGAGATTAGCTTTACGGTTGTATCATACAATTGATCTCTTGTTTTTGTAAGATTATGAAATATGTAGGAAAACCAGAACGTGCAAAAGTTGGAGGTCATGACACAATCAATCTAAGTTCCACCATAAGTGTAAACTTCGAACCCAGGTGCACGTACTGGACACTGATCGTGGACGACGAATGTGGTACTTAGCTGACGATCACCGACTGAAGCCCATGCGGTGAGCTAGAAGAGCGAAAATCGGCGCGTATAAATTACGGAAAATGATGGAAGAACACGAAAACATAATATTTTAAGTGAATACGACGATCCTTCTTATCGAATCACCGAACCAACGAGCCGCATAACATCGGGTCTCTACCGCAAACTTGTCGAGAAGCATCTCAGGTCAAGGGACGGGAAGGACATGCGTGTTCCTGAATCGGCGTTTAATCCAGTATGCACCTACAGTAGACTTTTGAAATTTGCTTGGAACGCTATAAAAGGATGAAAATCTTCTTCGCAGATGTATTCTAATCACTGTTTGCCCATGAAGAGTTTCTCACAGCCTTCCTTTCAGTTGCCTCTAACAGCAAAGCCCCGCAAGTGTCTCTTCCAAGTGGGAATGAAATTGGAGGCCTTCGATGCCCTCGAGGGTGATGGTAGCATCTATCCAGCGACGATCACTGAAGTGCAGCCGTCGGTAAGCACGATCTCAGCATCAATGTAGATATATGTTCAATTTTAAGGCTGGTGGCTGAATGGCTAAAAACGAGAATGATAGACGCTTTATAGAACAAAGTTCGCGTGTCGATTGACGGTTACTCCGAATTCGCCTCCACTGGACACAAGGTAAGCAACGTTTCTCTTCTGTTGTACTATGTATTACAAGAAGATACCTTTATTCAATCACCTATCATCGGTGTCACAATCGACAAGTTAGTTATTCAGCTTGTGCCGTACGACGACCCCCGCCTGATTCCACGGGGTTTCGCAGAGAGCGAGGGTCTACGCCTCATGCGGGTGAACGTCATCCAGCGAAAGAGTCAGTTCGGCGGATTTACGGAGTTATTGTAGATCCTCGCATTCACATTTGCGGTCCGACGGTAATGATTCCGTCTTCCGTTGGTTATTTGCACTTTTGGCTGTGCACTTATGCTAAATAGCGCAAGTCCAATCAAGAATGCGCGGAACGAAGAGTTGAATACGAGGACCGACAGTGGGCATCAAACAGACAATTAAACGAACATCTATGTTTTTCAATATGACAATAAATTCATTTAGTATATTTCCTTTCCGGTTGCCTTAACTGTTTCCTGCAGGTCGCAAGGTCACCCGTTCTTCTGCCCTCGCTGTCGATCCTTCAACGGACGAGACACGCGCCGCGTCTCCCGCCAAATGCGAGTCATCCTTGCCCGTTATAGTTCTCGCCCTCCTATTACACTACTTACAATTAGACCAATTTCGTCATCCATAACGGAACTTGTAAACAGCGAGAATGCTCGTAATGAAAGTATGCTAGTACGTTATACAACAAATATGGAATATTTCGATCTAATGCTAGAAAAGCGGAAAGATCCTTTTCGCTAATAATACAATAAGTGTCTTCAGCTGCCGCCCTCTCTCCTTCCTCGCGTTCTCACTCCGCTACGAAAGAGAAGGACACCAGGGAGCAGAAGGCCTCATCGACGAGGAAGCGACTGAGCACGCCCACGACGACACTGGCCAGTGCGATGGTCGAGAAGATCAAGGCAGATACGGCGAAGAAGGAGAAGGTGATGGACTGCGATAGAGTGGTGGACAGTCGAGGACATGATCTCATGCGAACTTGAGCACAGTTCGCAAAAAGCAGTCCTCCTAAAAGTGGGAGATTGCAATCTATAGCTTAACTGGCTGGTTTGTCCAAAATGTGCTTCACGGATCTTTTTAATAAGTAGTGAGTTCTTATCTTAGTTTCAGTTTACTCCAGTTATTATTGGAGGAAAACGAACGTTGGGAAATCTTTGCAGCGCATTTCGCTAAATACAGTGAAACTCTTTTGGCAAAATGCCAGCTTAGGCTAATCTCCGGCTTCGGCTGAAGTCTTACGGTGGTTAGCGGAAAGAACTGTGCAGCTCTCTCAACGTTCATTTTCCTTTAATAATACTTTCTGTTACTACGAAAACAAGCACAAGAGAAAATTTCACTGAAATTAATTTTTATATTTTCATATGATGTGTCATTCATGTATTGCAGGCTCGCGTCCAGGCAATTCTCGACAGTTACGATGAAGAGGTTAGTTTTTTTGCAATTTTCACTAAAATAATCCGTGTAAAAGTATCTAAAATAAGTAAAAGCGTTCAACATGAAATGTTTTTACAGCGTGAGAACCAACTATTGTGCAGTTGCAGGAAGCCACAACAAGCGCCGGCGAGCCCATTCTCACCACACAGCTTCGCATTGTCTATCCTGGCCTGGGTAAGCATATATGAGCGAAGAGGACAGCGCAGAGAGTGCAGACAAAGTAGGAATGAGCTCACTGACGGAATCTTTTCGTGAGCACTTTCTCCCGTGTACTGAACAATTATGCGGTTTATTAGATGCATAGCGATGAAGAGACGAAGTTTTATTCAGTCACGCTATACATCAATCCCGACTGCGATCCCGGCCCATATCTGCTTCGCAATCGACTACAGCGTGTACCCGGAGTACTGCACGGGACTCCAGCACATGTGTTCCGGGAATTACTACAACAGGTAAATAACATCTATATACTAAATATATGCATAGGCTAAATAAAATATACAATAATGCTAATATACTAAACTAGTATAACTACGCGGTACCCGGCGGCCCACGAAGCGTGGTCGCTCTGCTTATGTGGTCCAGGAGCTTCGCTCCTGGACACAACGCAGAGCTCCCGCGGCACGCTTCGTGAACCGCCTAAGCATTTAGTAGGCAGGCGTCTTGGCCCAACAGTACAAATACATTATCAGTTTATCCCACTATATTTGGAATCACAACGGACATTCCCGTATATTTCTGAGAAAAGAGGTTATGTGGAATGAATTATTAGTTTTCTACTAAGTAGTGTACCGTAACCAACTACGTTCGTCGTTTCTACACGTAAAAACCTGTAAACCTCTGCAGGGGTCTGCGGCTAGTTACCCTCCCACAGCATTCCGCCTGGTGAAGAATGTGTCTAATAGCGAATTGACCACCATTTTTGAATTTTCTCAAGAGTGGCTAAGCCAATGGACACCAAATGTTCAGAGAAAATAGAATTCATAGACGCGAACTTAAGTTTTTAAATTCATAATTTTTCATTCACTGATTCGCCTACGGGATCGAATCCTATGAGCGGAAAGCGCTATTCGCTATTAGCACGCTCGGAATGCTGTGCTCCCCCCTCTTTATTAAACTTTTCAGAACGATGTATGCGAAACGGGGTGCAGACATTTCCGCACAAAATGACTTCCGCACAATCTTACTGGATACGTTTGGTCCGCTAAAATTTTCGACCTTTGCCCATGTGAGGGCCACTGCAGTAGCCAACCCGCAAACCCTGCACATCTATGTTGCAGTGGCTTTGTAATTCGTACCAAGAGACACATATGGACTGTTTTTATTGGTTTTCGTTGAGCCCGAAACGCCGTGTGCGGAAATGTCTGTGCGGAAGTGGCGGCATCCCATGTGAAACATATCTGACGCAGTAATTTTCCTATCGCTGTTTTCTAAACAGTACCCACAAGAAGCCAGTCATAGTGTTTAATTTGTTTCAAAATTACTAACCAAAGCGTTTTATAGGTAAGATATCACGATATTATGGGAAAAAAGGTTTCCCCGCAGTCAAAATAATTCTAAGTTTTTTATAAGGTAATTTTTCCAAAAATGATCCCCGTGCTCTAAAACTCGTTCTGGCAAAGTTTGAGCGTTTTTGAAAATTTTCTCAAAATCGATATATCTCAGCCCCCATATTTTCAAAATCGGACAAAAATGTGTTCGAGATATTCAAAAGATAATAGTAGTCACTTTTGAACTTTTTACGATATATTCAACGAGCAATGAGTTATGCCGGTCACAAAATTCGCGGAAGGACACACACACAGACAGACATACAGACAGGACTTATCACATGATAGTAAGTAGTAAATATCGGCGACTGCTGCTTCTACTCCTTTTACTGATATGTTCCATCGAACTCTTCCTTCGAAGTATTATGCTTCACACTGTTTCAGGCTCGTTCATGTTTGGAGATCCGAACACCCATTTCAGTTAATTAACTGCTCGAAGAATCCCACCCTTGTCTCTATCAACTTCCCGAAGGTCGACTGCGGTACTGGAAAGGGCCTTGCGATTACATACGGTATTCATGCTCTTTTTCATTATGTACCTTGCTGTATGTAAACTATTATACTACATATTATGAAAGTTGCGTGAATCGAACATGTTACATTTAATGTTGCAGACGTCGCTCGTGAGAACTCTACCCTAAAAGAGTGTGTGGTATGCTTCATTAAACTGCCTCGGGATCAAAACGATTTGTGGAAGGAATTATCGCTGATAATTAGGAAGGTTGGATATCAGTTTTATTGATATGGATGATTGCAGATATACGTGTTTTATTTATTATCGAAAAAGACAAGGGCAAATTTCAGCTGGAAATATGCACAAACGCTGTATCTATCCTTCGGAAGAAATCTTGTCCGCCGTGCCTTCATAAGCTGAGCGAGATTCGCATGCAGGAGAGGAGAGAAGCGGAAGTCAAACCAAGAGGATCCTATTCCCATGATGGTACGCCAATTCATATACTTTATCCTAACAATAAGAGATTATTGTATTAAAAAGTCGCATACTCACTGATTATGCTTTCCAATTACGATAATGCGGCTGTCAGCTGTTGCAGGTCTCTTAGAATATAATGCACCTCTTAAAATGAGATTATAATTGTGCTTTCAGATCCGATGCGCTTCTTCAATCAGAAGATTGAGGTGGCGGCTCTGGTTAACCACGAAATAGTCGAACTCTTACGGGGACTTGGAATACCCGAAGAGATGAGGGACAAGTTCAGACGGGATGTGAGTGTTCACAGCATTAATACCATTTCTATTGCGGAATAAAATGATCCGTCGGTTAAGCATTTCCAATATCAAGCGAGAGAACATGCAAAAGTGAGAGAATTAAGCGCACTGAACGAAAGAGACTGATATAACGGTTTATTCCATTTGTTATATCGCGCCTAGAACTCTGCTCTATCGTCCAGATGAAATGATCGAAAACCATGGCGACTTTTATCACTGTGCGCCTGATCATTGGGGAAAATGGCTGCCAAAACATGGCAGTGATTCATTTAGCAGTTTTTAGATAAACTCAAAATAGGTATGCTTAGAAATTTGTCTTTGAAAATCCGACTCCGCACTTAGAAGATGTTCAAGATATATTTCACTACGAACGAACGGATCGCTTGTTGACCAAATGAGTAGGATGAGTTGCTAATCACATTGAGTCCCTTTACCTACTAGTTACATTGCACTAATTCTGTGCCATTATCAATTAATGCATTGTCTAAAACTTGTGTAATTAAAGGACCTCCATTCGGAACCGTAATCTATTCAAATTCCTGACGGCACCCTGACGGATTCGATTAGTTTCTCTTCTATGCCCTTCCCTCTCTCGCTATGCAAATTATGCTCAATTAGCCTGGCTGCGGTACCGAATGGTGCTCCTTTAAAGAATGATTGAATGAATGTGTTCCCCTCAGGGCATCGACGGCCGTGCCTTCCAGTCGATGACCACGGCCTCGCTCTCTCGCCACTTCCAGATGACTCCCGACCAGTCCGCGCCCATCGTTGACTTCCTCAGAAAGAACAGGGAGAAGCCCGACCCGACGTCACCTTGAGCCTGAGCTTCTGCAAGGAAATCAGCGTCCCACTTAAAAAAGAGAAAAAGAAGAAAAAACATGGTCTTCGCCTCTTCGTTATTATTCCTTATATTAATATATTTTGTTTAATTTGAACCCTTGGTGCGCATGTTCTCTTCCTGTTACAACCTCGCCCGCATTTCCCCTCCTAACCCCCATTTCAGTGATTAGTGCTCTCTGACCCCCTCCCTCCATCTTGTAAGCAGTAGATCGCGTTTCTCCGTATTACAAGTAGCAAGATATCTAACTCCGCTCGATTTGTTCCCGCCCATACAAAAGTAGAGCAGCTGGCGGTAATGCGATCCTGCCGCATGCCCTAATCCTTGTTCTTTCCCTCTGTCATTCCACGATAGCCTTAACCCTTACCGTAACCTTTACCCCCTCCCTGTTAACCTGTCATCCCCTCTCCCCCATTTCATCCTACTCATCTCACGACTCCGTATATGATCCAGTTGCGCGCTTTTCCTACCGGTAGTACTTAGATCCCTTATCCCCTATCGTCTTCGAGAGCTTGATAGACAACCAGATACTGTTTTACGCTCTTAACAAATAATACTATCTATCATGCTCTACGATTTATACGACCCCTGTATGTCACGGTTTCCCTCTAAGCAACTTTCAGGATAGAAAAAAAGGAATCGCGTTGAACTACAATACTGGACGGTTTACATTCTTGACTTATAATGTTATGATAACAATGGTCATGTTCACTGAACGAAGTCAATTATATTTTTTATATCGTTTTCTCCTCTCGTGGATTGTGTGTTGTAGTTTCTAGTTTCCTTCCCCCTTTCAGATCTGTTTTACTCATGCGTTAATGGTTAGTTGCGTAGTCACTTTATCGCGTTATTTTACTCCCAAGTCCCGTTGTTTTAACCGTTATTAGGCCCATTCGATTGATGGATATGTTTTGATCTGAACATACCGTTGAGCATAACTATCAGTCGATCAAGCCTCACAGTTTATCCCATATTATCCCTTCCTCATGTTAATTCGCATGTTTCTTCCATGTTATTCCACAACCGTTAGAATAGTTCGACGTGATTTAACAATCTTCGGAAAATCGATAAAGTTGAAAACTCACATGTTCTTGGATTAGTTGAACATAAATAAGTAGAGAAAATGACATGAAGTTCATTAATTTCGGTTCACCGTTGACGTCAGATTTCTGTTCATTGAGTTGAACCACTCCTCCCCACAACTCCCCTCCGCATTCTCTCCAATAGAGCTCGCGAATCGATACCAGCCGCAAGTTTAATCTGGGGATAAAGATGGCCAGTTATTTGCCCAATTTATGTCGAGCTCCTCATAAATTGCGCAATTTATCAGCAAATAATCTGGATCTATTTTTGGGCTTCATCACCCGCAAAGATTTTGCAGCAACGGGGATTAGAACCCGCCGCTGCTGCATGCAAGACAAATCTGTTACCTCTATACTATCAAGACACACAATCTCTTCTTCTCATTCCTCACTCATAAACCAAAGAGGACGCTCGCTGAAATCATTCTCATTTTCCGCTTTCGCTCTTTCTCGGTCGACCGGTAGATCAATGTGAAGGATGAAAATGACTGAGAGAGTGAGTCTCACAAATATCTCGAGATTAATCGGGAGGTCAGAGAACAACGAGAGAGCATGCAAGACGGAGAGGGGGAAAAGGCCCCTCAGTCATGGGGAACCTTTTCCTCTCTTCAAAGCACACACTATCTCGCTTTTCTCCGGACACCTCATCATTAATGGCGAGAAAAAATTGAGAGATAAAGGTCGCAATTAATTCCTCAATTAAAGACGACCGCTGAAAAGAGCGTAGGAATGAAAAGAGTCAGAGAAAAAAAGACAAGAAAAAGGTCGCAATTAATTTACCATTTATTTGATCAACTTTTTCCCCACATTAGACGCGCGGCAGTTAATCCAATTAGGCATTTTTTCAGGGTTACATTTCACTCCATACGTATTAGAAGATGCGATTCTGACCATGTTAACGGTGAAACGTAACCGTTGAAAATCGGCTATCGGTATCGATTCGCGGGCTCTACTCTCCAATCTCTGCAACAATTAGTTTCGTCGTTCCTCTTACATTCGATTCACGTGTATTGACTGTTCACAAGCGGATTAGTGCCCAAAGGGGATCGTCGCTCTATTCACTCATCTATTTCATAATTGCCGACTGCCTAATGGACTTGAGGGAGGCTCTCACAAATCAAATGGACCGCGGTTATGGACTGCGGCTCTAATGCGAATTTGCAGCAAGCGTATTGTAATAAATCAAGAAGCAATGCTACCTAAGACTAATTAAACACCAAACTTTCACGGAATGAACATATCCTAGCATACAAAACTAAAATTGCCTAAACCGTTTGAAGGAAACACAATCTTAGTGGAATTACATCGTGTAATGGGTAATAATTCCCTAGTAGGATAGGAAATCGAGTACATTCGTTTTCCTGTGTCATGATAATGCTGTTCCTCATTCGAATAGCGCCTCTTTCACAGTGACTCTTTGTATAGACTCGAGCACATAACGGCTGTCCCTTCTATGTCATTACTGGGGATGATCCTTTAGTTGAGGGGATGAAAAGTCGGCTAGAAGAGTTGGAAGAGATAGAGAACAAGTTAAAAGAGAGAGCATGAGGGATATCAAAGGGTTATGAGATACGCGAACAGTTTACATCTATGGTATTATCGGAGGGAGGACCATGGCCTGTTCTGTAGACGAATACTGTAACTCTATTGAAGTGCCTGGACACATAGGCAGTAGTCAGGCGGTTCGCTCTATTCTTACCGTGCCATGATTTATGATGGATGTGACAGCCTGGAGTAGTCTCAATAGTTACACAGTCCTCTTCCCCTTCCCGCCTCCTCCCTTCCTCCCTTCGACTGTCTCGAACCATTCATATCCTTCACAGCTTTCTCCCGCTCAACCGCTCCTCAAATGACGAGCTATCTCATTTGATTTGTTGACATACAGGCATCCGTTGTTATTAACAATTCTTATTTCGATCAGGTTACGTTTCTTCTTGATATCTTGTGTGTTCGTAAATGCATTCTGCCGCTCATCAAAATAATATCGCAATACGATCCAGCTTAGGCGATTCAAATTTCTCTTTTGATTATTTTCGATGCATCTCATATGAGACTCATTCCTACATAGCAGTTCTCAATAATATTCCAGTATGATAGAATAATTGTTTGAACATGCCAGGTTTCATCAGATTGGGGACTCGGGACTCGGTAAGACATCTTGAGGAACTATATATATCCTAGAGTAGTCGATCCAAGTGCCTTCCCAAATCCAACAGTTCATCCTCATCATTGATGTTCTTATGCACCCGATCGGGTATATTCCCAGCCACAGGGGGTCTGGAAGGTAGGAAAGGAGGAGTATAAGGGAGTATAAGGGAGGAGAAGGGATGAGGCTGGAGGAGAGGTGGAGGAGGGAAGTGTATTCACACATTATGTATATCTCTACCTCCTCCCTTTCTCCCTCCCCCCTCCCTCTCTCCATTCTCTCGTCTCAGTTGGCTACCCTTTTATTGCCTCCTTTTCACTTCCCCCCATTCTTCTCCTCGAGATAGATACAGTAACCGAGGAGCTCTTGGTGACAGCTGTAATGTTGCTCCCTTTCTTGCTTTCTGTATTCGTCGTTGGAACGAAGAGGTGTCCATTAGTTACTATAAGGCTTACAAGGGAAGTGCCTTTAGACGCCGTGGCCATTTGGGATGGGGATAGGACCATTTGAAAGAGCTCGAAAAACTGATCCAGATCATGTTTTCAGAATTTTCCAAATATCATTTTAATTTTGCTCAATTTCTGAAAATTTGCTGTAAAACGTTGATCTACCGCCTTCCTGAGGAAGTTTTAGGTTCTATTGGCACAACAAGAATAAAGTTGGACAAAATCTGAAGATATAATCTGGATCAGTTTTTCGAGCTCTTTCGAATGGTCCTATCCCCATCTTAAATGGCCACGGTGCCTAAAGACACTTCCCTCGTTAGCAAGCGGGTCGTCTGTCCATTCCGTAAAATATTGAGAGGTAAAATGGCTACTCATCGTATATCACAGTCTTGTAATGGCGAAAGAGATTTGCGAATTCCCTACTCTCGGAAGTTGAAGCTTCGATGTATCGACTATGTGTGATTGTTATTGATGCAAAGTGTGCTTTATCCGTCAATTGCCACTTAATCCCTTTTCCTTCTCCCCTTCATCCGGACCGGTAATCATCCGAGTGACATAATGCATAGCATTCACAGTGAAACTTATCCTTGTCCACTCGCGCAGATTGCCCCCATTCACAAATACAATCTATTATAGTGCCGCCCTCCCCCTTATTCCTATCTATCTCTCCATCCTTATCCTCCACTCACAATTCAACTTCCTTTCCACTTGCCGACTACTGTACATTTGTGCGCGCACAACACCGAAAAATATTTCACTACGCTTTATTTTGATCATTTTTCTCCTTGTGTTACTTCTAAGGACATAATATGTATATTATGCTATTGCTACTTATTTAATGCAGTCCATTGCTACTTTTTAAAGATATTTCGAAAAGTGTCAGCACATTTGGCTCAACCATAAGATCTGTGCTGGAATGAGAAATGGAGAACCCTCTCTACGTCTCTTCAGTTCCGTATGGATAGTAAACAAGCATTCAACCCGGGTGTCTGCTATCTCAACTATTATTATGCCATTACTATTTATGGCTATTATTCACTCTGCTATCTCTCGGTCTCTGCCAATTCCGTTCACTCACCACAGAACATCACTCTTGAGCGGACAAATCTATTTTACGCAAATGTGCCAATTGATATATCTTTACTTCAAAATTCTTTTTTGGTATGTTATTTCCGTGCTCAATCTTCACAGAACATGTTGATGAAAGTAAATGTTGTTTGATCTTTCTATGTATTCTGGATGATCACCGTTCGGTTTCCTCCTCCCCCTATTCCCATTCCTACCGTATCCCACCCTCTCCCACCCCCACTCCCTCTCGCTCCCTGCCTCTTTTTCCTCCTCTTCCTCTCCATTCATTCATCTTCCGTCAACCGTAACTTAGTGATCAGTCTAATGACACGATAGGGCAATCACTCTTCGAAGAACGTCCTTCCTGCTTCTTTAATTCTATCTCTCCTTCTCCCTTTCTCCTTCCCTCTCAACTTCTCCCCCCTCCCCCTTAAGGTCGCGTACTTTTTCAGTCTTCACCCCATTCATTTGGCCACGCGAGTCCCCCCACAAGTTAAGAGAATGGGTAATGGAGCGTATCGAACAGGACTGTAGTAGAGACAGGGCCCCTCCCTCCTCTCCCTCTCCCCTCGCTCTCTCTAAACCTCTTTGACCAATCGACAAGGGCAAAAACGCGGCGCCCCCACTTCCGACAATAAAACAAATAGGCCCCGTGCCAAGGTTGAAGCTGTAGATAGGCTATTAGAAACGGATGGACGCATCATGGAATGGGTATTAAGATTCCTCCATAGTGGACATCTCTATGCTTTGTGCTATGCCCATATCGCCACCCATCCATCGATAACTCTAGATGGTAATACGTTCATAATCAGCTCGTACCCAGTGAATTTCTCTTTGTGCCAGAGTGTATCGTAGAGCCAATCATACCGTACCCTCTTACCGTAATCCTCTGGACTATGTTCCGTCTTCCATTACGGTCTATTCAACAAACCCCCATAGTGGGGGTAACAGACTGGTAAGAGAGCAAATCGTTATTTATACTCTGAAGGCGCAATCTCTTCCTCCTTCCTCGCCATTTCGCCCGGTGCGCTACGTTTGCGCGTTTACCTGCAGTGCGTTCATTGATCCACTCTGCTATCTAATAACATATTAAGAACGTAACGGGCTATGTAGGCATATTTTGGACATAAAACAGTAGGTAGAGGGAGAGAGAGTTATTTAGACGGGGAACGAAATTAAGGGGTACACTGTTCACAAGGGAAAGAACAGAGTGTCGAAAAGACAAGATCGTAATAGATAGTTCTTTTTTCCTGAACCTTAGCTGTGCCTTAGTATCTCCAACCCCTATTCTTCCTTAACTGTCACACTCTACAGTTCGTACTCCTCTATTTCGCTCACAATCGGTCGTCCCTTTGATCTCCCCTCCCCTCTCCCCTACACCCCTTCTCCCTCCCTTCTCCCCAACCCAACGCCCTCTTCCCATCCTTCCAACGGATCTCACACTCATTCGAATCAGTCTCATAAAGAGTAAAGAGGAGAAGGACTTGACATATGTTTTCATTTCCCCTTCTGAACACATTTCTCTGCTCTTTTTTCCAATTCACTCCAAGTTATTCCTTTGGCGGCGGTGCCCCTTTTCGCGCAGCGGGAGAGGGGGGGGGGGGGGCGAACGGATATTGGGGGAGAGAGGGGAAGAGAGAGAGAGAACGAGGGACTTCCTGTGACAGTTACACACTAAGTTATCGCACCAGGAAGAGTTAATGAGACTGAGAAGAGAATGGGGAAGTTGAAATGGACAGATTGAAGGGGTGAATATGTAGAGGAGGGCGGGAGATGGGAAGTCAGCTGGACTGTGGCTTACAGTCTCATCTCTCTTCTTGTTATTCTACCTATTCTTCAGGCCATCGTCATCTATCGATGCACTACGCAGTAGCAATGCCTAGCTAAATAGCGCTAATCCGCGAGCGGACAAGCCCACAGTGTTCTAAATGTTAAAGGGCCCCTCCAGGCAATATCTACCATATGCATTTTTTGACATCATTCGATAGCCCTCGATGTCCTGAATCTCATCCTCTCTCCTTTTTAGTTGAAACTTCGCCGTTGCTGAGAAAAAGCTGTGCAAAGATTTCTCTCGCTGTCTGCGTCTCTTCATTCCTCTCTTGTCTCTCGCAATCAATCAACCGCTCTTAA
>LS828112.1:146069-168295 GCA_900490955.1 Micoletzkya japonica
CGAACGAGCCAAAATGCTTAGGATATGGTGTTTTCCGTGCGAGAGCTTCTACCGAAATCAGGGGTATTTTTCGGCATCTAGTTCACTTAACATTTTGACTGTTGTCAGAACACTGTGAGCCGTTCATCATATGGTTGAGGAAAATATTCCGTCGGTCGTCTCATTCCTACTTCCGACGAGAGAGCGAAGCGGTGTGAAGAGAGTGCAGACAAAGTAGGAATGAGACTTGCTGATGGAACGCTAATAATACTCTGAAAACTGTCCTCCAGCCTCTCTTCTTCTTCTCTTCATCCCCAGCAGAGTCAATCAGCTCAATCACTCTCTCCTCTATTTATCCCCCTCTCTTTCCTCTCCCCCCTCTCTTCATTCGTTCCTCTCCATACGCTCGTTCAGTTCGTGATTAAGTCTACCGTAATCCCTCGTTTCTCATCCAAATTACACGATTTTATAGCGGAAAACGCGGCCGACTGTGTCATTGACTATGGGAATGGGGAAAAGAGAAAGAGAGAAAAGGGAGGAGGGGGAGAGGGAGGGAGTTGAGATGGGAGAATGAGAAGAGAGAATACGGTGGTGGAATACGGTACCCATAGCAATTATTTCTCTTACCTAATTGATACGTCCTATGACCACCCGGTATGGTTGCGGAAAATGTTCCGTCAGTTGCCCTGATTCCTATTCACTGCGAGATAGCGAAGCGGTACGTAGATATAGTGGAATAAGCCGATCCGCCCGTTACTCTGATTCCAAAATGCGTCTAATTCTCTTACTTTTGCACACTCTCTCGCTCGCTATTCGGAATGATTTACTGCCGTATCTTTTTATTCCCCTATAGCACAGAAAATGCAGGAATGAAGTTGCTGGTGGAACCTTCCCGGCAATATTACCTTCCGCCTCTCACCACCACCTACCACCCCCACAGTCCCCCTTCTCCCCCTTTAGATACCTCTCCATCCTCTCCTCTCCCCCTCCCCCCTCTCGATTGATATAGGTGCTATTGAATAGAAGGCAACTGAGTCAGTATCCCCTTTCCTTGCCCATTGTGAGCCTCTCTCTCCTATCACATCAATG
Source organism: Micoletzkya japonica (assembly GCA_900490955.1). Classification (NCBI taxonomy): domain Eukaryota; kingdom Metazoa; phylum Nematoda; class Chromadorea; order Rhabditida; family Diplogasteridae; genus Micoletzkya; species Micoletzkya japonica. The sequence continues at coordinate 147,138 of LS828112.1, forward strand.
TATCTATCAATCTTCTCCTTCTTCCTCCTCTTCCTTCTCTCCCCCCGCTATTCTCCTCAAAGTGACGATACTTATTGGTTTCATCGCCTGTATTCACAGATCGTCGTTTGGTTTGTGCCCATGTAAGGAGTACTGTAATATATTAATAGTCAGATGTTTCCATCTTCTAGAGAGCCCCTGACCCTTTCAATGACCCGTCTTCACTGTCTCCATTATTCCTTTTTAAATAATTTCAAAAAAAACACATAGAGTATAATTCGAAAGCTATTGTGTATCTACATTGCATAGAAGACTGCAATGGGTCGTTCATTAATTCATCCCTTCCTGCACTCTCTAATGATTGTATTCATAGCAACACACCTGTGGAGAGGTGGCTAGACCAATCTAGAGGGGTCTCATCTTCTCTGCCTTCCTCCCTCTCCCTCTCCCCAACTCCCTCGCAACAACTATCCATAGTACTCATCTCCAGACGTCTCCTTGTTAGCCTTGTCTGCGCTCATTCCCTCAATCTCTGGACTCTACCCCCTTTCATCGTATCCTTCCCCCTATGACGAGTCACTATTCGACACCATAAATGCCTTCTCTACCGGGAGCTGAATACTCATAGTAACCACTAATTGACAGCCGACTCAAAGGCATCAATTTTATTTGATTTCCGATTCTGTCTATATCCTCCAGTTACGTACGTATATTCGTGGAGTTTTAATAAATATGACGTCTAAGATCCCTCAGAAGCTTAGATCAGATTCTTCATATTTCTCACGTAGCCATTTTAATTGTGCTTATGAGTCAAGACTTACTGACTACTCTCACGTGAGTTTGCAATTAGTTAATCGTATGAAACAAAATTGAAATCATATCTATGTATGAAAACATTTTCCTAGGCGCAATATCGTAAAACTGACTTGCTGTATGCCATCGTAATTGCAGAATCGAACGGAAGAATAGGGAGCTACTTGAACCTTCGCAGTTCTCCCTTGAACCTGTCGAATAGACTAAATAATCATTTCTCTAATCATTCATTGGCATTTTGCTTTTGTGCCAAGATCCCATCATGACTTTTTATTTCACTAAGTCTTATATGATGCAATCTCAGCCGTACTTAGTTCCCCTCAATCAAAGTTCAACTAACATCTACATTCCCTTCCCTTCCCTACTCCCGATCCCTACCTATCTCTCCTCTCCCACTTCCCTTCCCCTCCTCCTATCCCTTTTCCTTCCTTCGGAGCACGCGCATATTTCCCCATAATGAGATGGTCTTCTTACCTGCGAGAGAAGAGAGAAGGGAAAGAGAGAGCAAATGGAATGGAATCAATCGAAGAGTCAGCCGGTGTACGGTAGCCATGCTTATTGTTAGTTACAGTTTTACACCGTTTTATCTGGGCTAGCAGTGGAGAGGTTCCAAAGGAGGGGAGTCTTGATAGATAACAGAGGTCGGGGACTTCAAATCTTCGTCACTTCTTATTACTAATTGTTACTAATTGGTGCATCATTAACTTCTCTGGTCGATCCTGGTAAAACTTCTAATCCCATCTAATATCCGTCTCTCCTCGTTCCCCATGCTCTCTCGTCCCTCTACCTATCTGCCCTTTCCTCATAAACAAAAAAGGTTGATTTAGAAATCTTCAAGAAAAAAACACCGATTTAGGAATATTGAGATTTTCTGCGAATTGTCTCTCCTTCCCCCTAAAGTCAGTGGAATAATGAGCGTGCGGACCACCACATGAGAGTGTCTGCCTCCCTTCGCATTCCCTCCCTCTCTCGGATCATTCTTGCCACTTGGTCATACGATGTTGCCAGCTGGCAAGCATTATCATTCAATCAATAACTTGCAATAATATGACTTCACACAGCCTCCCTCCATTTCCCACCTCTTCCCCTTACCGTAACCTCCCTCTCAATCGATCCACCTAGGTAGAGCAGGACAGTCGGGCTATTAGGCGATTGCTAATTCGGATCTATCTGAGAGCTCCCCTCTGCCTGTTTCTCTAACGTATCTCCTCTCCCTCTCTATGGCGTAAGAAAGAGAAAGACTACTGACCGTATCTTTCACGTCTCCTTGACTGCGTCTCTGCGATAGCTACAATTAGGGAGGAGATGAATTACGAAAGGGAAAAGGAGAAGGGAGAAGGGGGATAATGCATGGGAGTACATGCTTGCATCTAGATGGATACCATCCATTCAGATGGATACAGTCCATCCGGATACTTCCGCTCACAATCAGTCTCGTTGTCTGACAAGTCTCGTTGTGTGAGTAGATGAAAAGGTTCGCGAAAGATGTGCAATATCTATGGGTATGTAGTTCAGTCGAGTTGTTCATTAGAATCCTAAGTATCATCTACTTTACGGAGGACTTTCAATTAATTGGATACCTATTTGTGTTGCACGGACCTTCTTTGAATAGCGTGTGATTGGAGTAGTTCTCCTCACACCAGCTGGTATTATGCTAGTAAACATTGATAAGACTATGAAAATACCCGTGACTGGTCATGGCGTTTCACCACTATTGTGCATTGAGAACATGAATCAAGCACGATTAGTTGAAATGTTGTGAAAGCTCTTATCATCCTAGGTGTGTCTATCACCGAGGCGCCACTATTTCTGAAAGGATTTAATTCCATTTTTATTCTTGGAAGCTTGAGTATTCGTGAAATTTCGTACGCAATATTGGCTATTTCATACTCATTCCTGTAGAAGGGTAATCGTTTGCTGCAATCACTTAGGCACTTAATCAGAAGAAGCGTCATTCGTGTTTTGCATAATTCTTTTCAAACCGCAAGGTATAGTGACGAAAATCGGCACGTATAATTCGATTTTACGAGTTGCGCTGTTTAGCAAATTTTTCGCACTTTGAAGCAATACCATGCCAACCCAGAAACAGCTAGATCAGAGAGTGAACACTTTTTGAGATCACCATAACCAAGACTTTGACATGAGATATATTTGGAGCTGGTATGATGATGCAAGAGAGACCGGAATCTGAGATACGCCCGGAACGATTATATCTTCCCTTTTTCTCTACTATAATAGATAATAGATAATTTTAGAATAAATCGATCGTGAAATATAACTATGACAAAGACCCCCTCTTATCCCCTCCTTTCATGTTATTCCAACCATTCCCCTCCTCATCTCCCCACTCAACAGGTTGATTGTCAGATTAGCACCTTCTTCTTCGTCTTCTTCTTCTAATCCCATCTAATATCCGTCTCTCCTCGTTCCCCATGCCCTCTCGTCCCTCTCACTATCTGCCCTCTCCTCAGTACTTCCCTCTCTCTTTAATTTAACTGTCTCTACTCTCTGCATTCCTGCCCTCTCTCGCCTTCTCTTTTGCCTGTACCGCCAGACACCTCAAAGGTGTCCACGCGCAGTTGTCTTTGCATTTTGAATTGCCGCCCGTTTGACGAGCAGCAAATGGGCGCCAATTCAAATGGACTGTTTCATCGTAACGGGCATTGCTAAGCACTCACAAGCTTGAATATACAGGACCATTTTCCCGAATTTGACCGGTAAACCTCATGCTTTTCCCTAGATTCTGGACGGTCCCTGAGGGGAGGGAGAGAGATTACGGTAGTCCCCGCGATATTCCCATCATTGCACACGTGTAGTGTGCAATGAAAGAGAGAAGAGGGGAAGGGGACTATGGATTGCAAACAAGTGGAGAATGTGAAGGAACGAGAGAGGGAATGAATGGAGGGAAAGATGGGAAGATATTGCATGAGAAGGGACTACTGCGAGGTGTACTATGGGCGAGATTCGAGGTGGAGAAAGGGAATCGGAGGGTAGGGATCGAATGAGGGGGAGGACTGGGATACGATTAGTGAATTCCCTTCCCATACGCAGTCAACGTAGTACCTATTACTAAGCGTAATTCATACATTGTTCATAGTTGTGGTCTTTAACGAGTACAGGCTACAAGAGTGAAGTGTTGGAAATATTAGTGTTTCTGACGAGGTAGTTCGGAATACGGTAGGGTTAATTGAGAGAGGAGGGGAAGGGGAGCAATGAGGCGAGGGGGATCCCCTTATGGAAGGGTATTGGATGGAGATAGACTAGGGGCACGTTTCGCAATAGTCTTCACACGGCCAATTAACTTACGCGATAAATGCACCCTTTTCATGTAGTTACCCTGTATTTGAATACGAAAGCTACCGTGTAATTGGCACAACGTACCGTTGAGGAAACTGTTCGGGCAGTTGTGTCAGTCTTGCTAGAGAACTGAGCGGTAGGAACAGAGTGTAGGCAAAGTAGGAATGAGAAGACTTGCGGAACCTCTAGCATTTCATGATGTGCTTTCTCTCCCCGAGCATACCGTCTCCTTGAGTGTATCAACCATCTAACTGCTGTTGCCCATCGCTTGCCACCCTCCCCCCCACCCTTCCCTTCCTAATCACCGGCTATATGCCAGTATCGGCTATCATAACCTTTAAGGGGCGCGCACGCTCAAAGGGAAGGGAGGGTGTTGGTCATTAGGAACAATAAACGATTTGAATGCCAAGGAGAGAGGGATTGGGAGGGAGAGGGAGGGAGGTAAAGGAGAGAGGAGTGGGGAGGACAAGACGGAGAGCATCTCTCATTAGCTATGACACGGTATCTAACTGATCAGATAGTGCTTACTCGGAACCCGCTTTCCCCTCCCCTCTCCATTCTCCCTTCTCCCCTCCATTCCCTCCCTTCTCCGATCCCTCGATTCCCCTTTATAAACTCTTCTTCTTGTCTGAATCCGTCCCTCATTAGCACACAGATTCACTGCAATAGAGACTGAAGAGAAGGAAAGGGACTCCTAAAGTTTCCGATGGGCTCCCTTATACTCCAGATGTGAGAGAATATAAGATCCGGCGCCTCTTTCTGGTCTCCGGTCTCTCTCTGTCTCTAACCCTCCCTCCATCTCCCCTCTACCTCTCAACACTAACACACATGTTCCCCCTCAATCTCCTACTCTCTCTCATCGTAATTTGCTTGAGTTCATCTATCCTTTCAAGAGTCTCTCCCCTCTCCTCTCAATCATCGTCCAAGAGGATTACGGTACCCTTCCCTCGCTCGAATATGATTCGATTCGTCTCTCCCGTCTCTCTCCTTCTATTCAAAGGGACGAACAATCGTATCTCTCAAGCCTCGCAATCAAATGCAATAGTCAGCCCCGATGGACTTCCTCTTGGGAAGGAAATGGAGAGAAAAGGAGATGGAAATGGGAAGGGACGGGGTCCATTCAGGCGGCTGTGCCAGCTCGCTTTTTTGTATTTAAAATTTTCTAGAAAGCTTATTTTAACATGGAAAAAGCCAACAGTAGCTTCTCTCAAGACATCGCAATTCTTCTTGTGCTTCCATTGAAAACCCCGTGCGATTTGTGTGCAAAGCATTCGATTCGGGTCTCATTGATGGTTCACGATCAAGTTATAATGCGCCCACGGCTTGTTATCCTCGGAGGGATGAGGCGTAACCGCTAACAAGACCCGAATGGAATATGCTCAGATAACGAGGACAACCGTAACTGTGTCGTGAAGACAGTCCGGCGTTTGTGCTTCTATTGCAATCCCCTCTGTGATTTGTGTGCTCTGAACCCTCTCCTCTATACACAGTCATGTGCAATTTGACGCGCATTGACACATACACTCCTCGCCCATTTAGCAAGTCTCCGCATGCCCGTGCAAAGGCTGTGGTTACTTCCATTCACCGTCTCTCTCTCCATACCCATCTCATAGCTAGAATAGATGCCTTCCCATGCCTTCGGCAAGGCTGTACTTACTCGTAAATAGTCTACTCTCAATGCGAGTAAGTGAAATCATTGCAGAGTAGCTTCTGTAGATATCAGTCCCTTATCATCATCTCTTTCTTCTTTTCCATCTGATCCCTCACATGACCGTCTAACATCTCTCCAACCTCTTTGCAGTGATCTGTCTGTAAGAATCTGTCTGCAGAGAAAGGGTTCTCTTTTTTACCCTTTTTCACGGTTCTGTTTCAGTGTTTATGCTCTGTAGGCATACCCCGGCATTTGTACAAGTGTGAAACATAACCGAGCAAAAGCGCCAAAAAGAGAGTCGTAGTATGTACCCCCTCTCAATATCCCCCTCCACCTTCCCTTTCTCCCTATCACTTCCCCCCTCTCCCTATTCTCCCTTCATGTGTTCTCTTCCCAATGTGTCACACTCCCTCGTTCCTTTTCCTTCTCTTTCTTCACCGCTTATTGAATATCATCGATTCCTTCTCTCTTCTCATTATCGATCTTCCCAGCCAACTTCCCCCCTCTCGGACCCTTCAATTACCGTAATCTCATGCAGAATAACTTTGCCTCAGTTCTCTTCAATGAGCACGTCTTCATTCCTCAAGTTCTAAGCGAATTTGCATGATCATCGCTCGTTTCTCCATGATGTACCATACTCGCTTAGCCCTCTTCACCTGTCCCTCCCCTGTACCTCCTCCCCCCTCTCCCCTAATCCCCGCCTGTTCCATTCCCCTATCACTAAAGGGGGGGGGCTATTGTAACCCGTGTCATCGCTCATTATCCAATCATCCCCTTCTCCCCTCCCCTTCCCTTGTATTCCATCGCTATTCCCCTTTTATCTCCCTTCGGATAAGCTGCTATGGCAGTCTGCCGAAGGAAAGGAGGGGGTTGGGGTCTATCTATCAAGTGATAGACTGTCCTATCGATTACAGGGACATCCTCCTCATCCCAGCCTATGCATACAAACGAGATACCCCTGATTTCGCTAGAAATTCTCGCACGGAAAACATCTGAGCCCCTACATTTTGGTTCTTTCGTCTTGCGTTGAGCAACCTTGTGGTATATTTACCAGCCAGCCGTCCCTTCCCATGTCTACCCCTCTTCCATTACCTCCATTACCATCCCAATACCCTCCCTTCGTTCTCCATTCGTTTGTCTATATCATAACCCTAAGGACACAATCTGACCTGCGGGAACACCCCGTCGTTCTCTTCTCTTTATCTCCCCTCTGTTTGCTCTTCGTATCCTTCCCTTCATCACCTACAGTACCCCTCTTCATCCCCATCCCATCATTCTCATTGAACTACTTTCATGGTTCTCTTACCCTTTCGAACACTATCTCATTATGCGTGTTGCATGCTTTACTCCCTCCTATTCAGTTCAGTGTGTATAATTATATAGATACACAGAGCGAAATATCCCAACGGCGCGACCTTGGGGAATATTTTCCCCAAAAATTCAGTAGGAGGAGGGCGAAATTTCCCCAGCCGGCTGGGGAAATATTCCCCAGGGTCACGCCGTGGAGAAATATTCCCTAGCCGGCTAGGGAAATTTCGCTGAGTGTATGTATTCCCCTTCTATTCTCCTCTTACTCAACCCTCTTCCTTACCAAAGTCTCTCGTCTAATGTCCTCTGTCTACCATTCGCAATCAACCTCCTCTCCCTCTTCTTCTTTCCTCCTCCCTTTTCCCAAGTCACTCCTTCCCCTAATTGCCCATCATCTCATCTACCTCAAAAAGGCTCGGGTTACGGTATGTGCATGTCTATCGCGAACTGACTATTCTCTCTCCCCCCCTCTCCCCTATTGCAGCCCTCATCTCATTCTCTTTCTATTGGCTGACTAGGCTCCGCCCCCTTTTCCATCTCTCTCCCCCATCCCGCCCCTCAATAGAGTCGAATGACGAATCATTACCTCTCCCCTCCTCTCCCCCTTTCCTTTCCCTTCAATTCTCTACTAGACTACGGTAGTTCAATCGATGTCGTCCCTTAGCGCGAATTCATGACATTGCGCCCTCCTTTTCTCGATATTACAACGCCTTTGATAGGCCTATTCAGGAATGATTGTATGAGTTCGGAGAGAAGAGACGAACCTTAGAGTGGAGAACGAGGGAAGAGAGAGAGAGAGACTCTTAGGAGGGATAGGGAGAGAGGATCTTAGAAGGGAGAGAGGTCCGAGACAGTGAGGCTTCACCTCGTATTATGCTCTCAGTAGGTCTCTGTCAATAGTATAATGGGGAAGGAATGAATGGAGGGAGGGCGGATTGTAGCTGACAGATATCATGGGAGAAGAGGTAATCTCTCCCCATCTCCCCCTCTCTCTTCCCTCCGGATGCTTCCCTCTCAATTGTCTGTTATGCTCCTCATCCTTCTCTATAATCGGCTGAATATATATGAATCTGTCATTTACAGAGGCGAAAATATTGCGTGTGCGCGAAAGCTATTATGACGACTTGAGATGTCAGATTGGGAGGGGTAAGAGGGGAGAGAGAGAAGTCACTCCCCCCCCCTATAGCTTCTCCCTTCCCTTCCAATTGCTTATTATTCATCACATAGGTGCTTCTCTCCCTCTCTCTCCTTTCCCCTTTCGGCATATCCCCCTCCCCTCCCCTATCTCAACTTTCCATTCCTAATAATTACTTTCATTCACAACACTCATCATCCCACCATTCACTCTCCTGTAGTAAACACCGCACATCTTCGTCGTGAAACATATTTGCATGGCGATCTCTTCTAACTCTGCCTGCCTCCTTTCCACTAATGGTTCAGCTGTCCAATCTTTCATGAACTGACTGGAGTCTCGCTGCTCTTTCAGATTGTTCATAGATTACATCTATCTGTTATATCTATCTGTCTCAAAAGCTTCGTCTTAAACTAAATCCGTGAATAGTCCATGAATCTCTGCAATAGTTTACTCTCCCCCATCGAGGGGAATAATGACTGAATATGAGAGTGTGTCCATCCCCCATTAAAGTGTTCCTCTTGGTGACCGGCGCTAAATGAGAGAGAAGAGAGAGAGCAGCAAATGTGGAAGAGGATTCATTCACACGGTGCATCGTTTACCTGCTCTTTCGTCCCGCGTCTCTTCATTCCTCAACGCTCTCTCGGGCGGGCGGTGAAGTACACTGAGCGAAGATACCTCAGCTCCCTAGGGTAATTTCACGGCAGTGCCGTATGCTGGGGAATTTTCGCGCAGTGTAGATGACTCAACCAATGGGTTAGCCAACCCTGCTGTCCATCTTGTGAAGGTTGTGTTTCACTGTATTCGCGAGTAGGAGATAAGAAGCGGGAGTCTTCTCCCTTCGAGTGAATGGATGCATTTGGACAGTCTCGACCACTCGTCTCTCTGTCAATTAGCATGTAAGCACCCTTCCCCTCTCATCCTCCTCAACCTCCCTCCCCCTCCATATCCCCTCTCTGCTCCTTTAAATTCATAAGTCCTTTCACCTGTTCTCTCTGCGCAGCTTCCAAGCATATCTACTCTCTCTCTCCTTCCCTCTTTCCATTACCTCTACCGCCCACTGTATTTCGAAGCCTTTTGGCAGCCTTTCTGCAATATTTTCCGTAACAGTTTTTATACAATTTCCTGACTAAAGGTTTTTTACAAGCTATAATGCATAGCTTACTCAGCTTAAAAGCTTCAAAAAGAAATATAGGCTGAAATATTGGCCTAACTCTGGTCGTATGGTTATAGAGAGTTAAATAAGTCAGGCATTTCAAATAAGTCAACCTAATTATTTCGCTAATATGTCTGATTACCATAAATAGTTCGTAATCGTTAGGTAAACGTGCGCTAAAACGTTGCCTCCCCCCGCGGTGCAGGTGCAATGTCTACTGCTGAGTAAGAAGAGGGAAGACTGCCCTCTGTCTTTCACCGTCTGCGTCTCTACTCTCCCCCTTGTCTCACACCCTCCCCCAACCACTCCTTCGTAGAGACAAAAACACCCTCCTGCAATACCTTTAGGATGGCTCCCTTATTTGCTGTCTTTTCCCTCACATTCTCATCGATTTCTTCCATCGTCCACTTGGATCACTCTTACTTAGTATTCTCCACCGCTGCTCCAAGTACCAACTATGCACACAGGGCGAATTTAACACCAGCATGACCTTGAGGAATATTCCCCAACAGGCTAGGGAAATTTCACTGAGTGCATGCACTCTCTCGACCGTACCCACCCAAGCTATCCCCCCTTTTCGTCGTCTCGACCGTGCTCTCCCTTCTCTATGATTTATCCGACGGCGTCTAATGTCTCTTCCTCTTCTCCTCTCTTCTAATTCCTTCAGGCCCCATCACATCTCCCTCCCTTCTCCTTCTTCTTCCCTTTCCCTCCTCCATTCTCCTCCCTTATTCCATCCAATGACTACCATCGAATCGGCCATCAAACCAGACCACACACAGCTCACACCGTCCCCCGAACCGGTAGGGATACGAGAAGATCAAAGTTCAGAGATCAAAGATCAAAGCGCAACCCAAAGTAATGTTCCATTGCAGTCGCCAAACCCGCGCAAAGATTCCGTACGGTACTCCATCTCCAACCTGCTCGAGAAGAAGGAAAGCAGTCCTGCCAGGTAGATGGTTCATCTTTGATGGTTGCACTCTGTAATTTAATCTTTGATCATTAATCCTCAAACCCCCCAACCCCATTACGCCTACAGCGTAGATAAAATAAAATAAAATCCTTGATCTTTGATCTTCAGCTCCTCGGCCGTTTCGGAGAACGACGACGATGCGGGATCAGGCTGTGATACGGAAGAGATCAAGTGAGTGAGGGGAGACGAGGGGGGGGGGGGAAGGGGCGGAGTGTGGACTGTATGAAGGGAGGGCATACTGTTCTTTATTGTCGCTCCTCGTATTAAAATTTTCGTTCCGCACATTCTTGCTTGGACTTGCGTTATTTAGCATTGGTGCACAGCCAAAAGTGCAAATACCCAACGGAAGACGGAATCATTGCGATCGGAACGCGAATTTGAATACGAGGATCGACAATTGTGGGGGGAGGCTATTGCTTTGGCAGAAAATCATAGACAAAAAGATAGAAGGGCACATGAAAAGACCTGGAAAGTGGAAATATGCTATGCTTTTTTGTCTTCTCTTGTAGCATATGAGAGAGCAGGATCAGTTGATATTGAGGGCAATAACCGGTGTATAAACATCAACCAAATGACACTAGCAGCCATCGGATCGGGGACTCTCTATTAGTGGTTGTTGAGTAATGAAGGGGGAATGAGGAGGGGGGATAGGGGGTGGTCAGACACTACTAATATCACGAGAGTAGTAGTCATAATCGGCAGTGAGAAGAGGGGGGAATGGGGAGAGGGAGCGAGGTGAAGGGGTAGTAATCAGGCTTCGGCCAAACGATTGCTATACCTCCGAGCACGCTCTCCCCCTCCCTTTCACCTCTCCCCCCGTGTCTCTCTACATTTCCCCAACCCATTCATCTATCTCCAGCCCTCATCAACGCTACATTATATAAGTGCCCCTGCCTCTCTCGATTCCCCCTCCTTTTCCACTACGGAGAATATGCGCTTGAGACGCATCTCCCCCTTCCCTGAAATGACAGCAGATTGCGCTATTCCGAGACTGTCATCAATTCCATTTCAAATAGCCAGCCGAAGATGGCAAACTTGTGATGTGGCGGTGAGACGGTTAGTGGAGTGCTATAGGTTAGACAGGGGATGTATCATTTCACTTAGTCGTCATAAGTACGTAGACATTCAACGAATCGTCGCTCTAATAATGGGGGAGAGAAGAGCTGAAAAGGGTGCACAGATTAGGCGCGTGTCTGCACTCAAATACGCGGAGAATCGTCCGTAGCTAATAAGGGGATGATTGCAAATGGACCGAGGGTTGCATGGTTCGTCACGTCTGTAGGGAATGCAGAGAAATATCAGCGAGATTGTTCCAGTCGTTCAGCTTGAAATAAAAAGAAAATAGCCGTCGGCATACATGCATGTAGCATACACTGGGCGAAAATTCCACAGGACGTGGCACCGCCGTTACATTATCATTCCTCAAAAACAGTAGGGAGAGGTGGAAATTTTAGGGCATTTTCACGTTGGTGCCGTATGGTGGCGAATTCCCTAACGGGCTGGGGTATTTTCGCTCAGTGTATGTGCACGTGTCCGTCCTCTTGATCTCCGATCCCATCCCCCCATTTCTCGTCATCCCCTTCCTCCTATTTCGCTCTATTCACCCCTCAGGGCTTCGTCGTCCCTCCTGGAATCGTCCGGCTTCCCCCACCATCTCCTCCTCGCTGCCGCTACAGCTGGCACCGCATTTCCGCCGACGGTGAGAAGGGTAAAGAAGGGAAGGGAAATGGGTATTTAGAAACTTTTTACGTGATATAATTATGAGATAGATATTTTATTATTTACCATAAAGTAAGCTATATCTACCTAAGGAGGGGCATAGATAGATATTTTATTATTTACCATAAAGTAAGTTATATCTACCTAAGGAGGGGCATAGATAGATATTTTATGCATTTACATAGAAACGTGAGGCATGACCGTTTCGCCTCCTATCGCCAGACGGTAGGAGGGTATAGTACAAGGGGAAGAAGGCCCACGATGGACAGAGATCCTAGTTACATTCAACGAAATTTCACCTCGAAACATCGCTTTGTGAAAAGCCCGCCGGTTAAATAAACGTCATTGGTGAATGATTGACTAGGCGCTGTTGGGCTGTTAGCGTATAGAATATCGAGAGAAGCGCAAGGGTGGGGTTGCATTTGGTTGAACGGGCGACAGAGACAACAGTTAACTGATCGATCTGGAGATCCAAGGTCAACTTTCAGTCAACTGCATCGTCTGAAGGAGGGAACATGCCGATGGGAGGAGTGGACGTGGCACAGGCACAGCAGTTGCAGGTGAGGGAAGAGGGGGGGGGGGGTGGGGGAAAGCAAGCACAATTTAGATGCCCAGATATTGATGGGAAACATGAAAGAATGACGAGACGCAAACGAGAAATAACATAGTTTTTTTTCAGCAAGCCTACCTCTCGCTCCTCATCGGTCACCAACTGCAGGCCGCCGCTGCCACCTCGCCCCTCCGAATGATGGCTGAAGGAGGTTTGATCTTTGATCTTTGGTCTTTGGTCTTTGATTTGTCTACTCGTTTCATTGTATTCAACTCTTACATCTACTCTTCCCATCCCTCTCTACAAGCTGTCTCGAGTAATCGACAGGAACTGTGTGCATTACATGCAGCTGCTCTCTCTCTCATTTTGCATAAGCGAGCACCTTTCTTGTCTCTCTCTGTCCCTCCCTCCCCCTCCTTCTCTCCTTCTCTCCCTCGTACTCCCACCCCCTTCTATAATATCTCATCATTGTCATGTGATGATTGGGTGAATGAAACACACTCGTTGAAAGCGAGTCTCTGTCCCAGTACAGAGACAGAGAGTCTAATCTCAAGGGGAAATAGCCATAAATTTGTCTCCGCCAATGGACTGTTGATAATACGAATCGGGACTGCTGGCTATTGCTTCTTATTGCGAGCATCGGGTTGACTGGAGTATTGGCTGTCTTTATGAGGGGGAGTGGCGACTCAGATATTGCGGAAGTAGCTATACAAGCTGTACATTGCTGATCACCTTTCCTGTTTCATGATATAATAGCAATACATAGGCAGTGTTATTGGTCGCCGTATACAGAAGAGTGGTTGTTGTATTATACAACCCCCCTCTCCTCTCCTTATGTATAGCTAGGGGTCTGGTAGCAGGGTCGTAAGCCTCTCTCGATAGCAGTAGCGCATAGCCTCGCTATTGTACGAGAGACACCGGGTCGGTCCTAAATGGATTACGGTAGTTGTAAGCGGGACAGACGAGGGGTCAGATTTGTGAAAGGCGATGGGATCGGAGTAGCATTCTAGTTATTATTTGAGGGGGTGGGGAGATTTTAGCACGAATTTTACATGTCTTAGTAGTCATATGAGGGAATATTTACTGTGTTGATTATGTGTACGAGTAGAGCCTAATATACGGTAGCAATAAATGACAGAGAAGAGAAGGGGAAGGGGAAACAAAGGGAGTAGAGAGAGGGAGAGTAATAGAGGGAGAGAGAGGGGGAAATAGGGATGAGCAATTGCCTATAGCGAAGCGCATCAGCATTAGTCACCCACTAAGGAGTTCGGAACGGGGGAAAGCGAATAGAAGGGAATGGAAAGGGGAAGGGGAAGGGGGGCTGGCAAGGAGAGTATAGTAGGATACAAAGATACGTTGGTAGATCGTTCCAGATATCAGGCGAGAGAGCGTGGCAGGGTCGGCGATTTAGATGCATTTCGGAATCAGATCGTCGGATGGACCGCCTTATTCGCAAAACAACCATTTTATCAAAACGGAAACTTAATCAGCCTTGATAAAATAATATTGACATTACCAATTTCAGGAAATGTATTTTTCCCGTTTATTCCGCTATATTTAACCTGGGAGGAAAGAAGAAGCCTTCCTATTATCTTCTCCTTGTTTTGCATTGCCTTATCTCAGATTCCTCTGCATCTTGACGTATGACAAGCTTGCGGTTTGAAATAGATATGACGAAACGATTAGGGTATATTTATGCCTTGACCTGTTTCCTCATAACAACCAGTCTGGAGCGATACCCTTTCAATTGATGACTGCCAACCTTTGTGCAGAGGAAAATACATCATACCAATAGGATCTGGGGCTTCATCTGATGTTATATATTATTAAGATAATATTAAAACATAGGATTAAAATAAAATAAAGAAATATATTAAAAATGAAATAAATCAAAGTTTCAGCGAACCCGCTGTCAGCCTTCGGCATGCTGTCCGATCTACAAAACGGCCGTCTCAATCCCCTCAGGCTGTCTCCCAACAGTCTCACTCTACAGAAGAAACAGAGCAGGCCGACCTTCACCGGCCATCAGGTGAAACAATTTATACGAACTTTTGCGTAGTTTACTTTGAGCTTTCGAGGAACGCAAAACGAATATGATAACTTGATCAAGAAAGGAAAAGAGTGAGAACGAATGAAGAGAAAGAGAGAGGGAGAGCATGCAAATATACCCTACACAGAGCGAAATTTCACTAGGACACGCTACCATCTGGAAAATTCCCTAGCGGGGGAGTGCAACCCAGGGTTCTCTCGCAGATCTTCATGCTGGAGAAGAAGTTCGAGCAGACGAAGTACCTGGCGGGGACGGACAGGGCGCAGTTGGCGCAGGAACTGAATATGAGCGAGAGTCAGGTCAAGGTAAGCATCGTACTTTATCATAAACAGTGATGCGAAACAAGTGATAGTAGACACGTGTTGATTGCATAATGTGGGCAACGTCACAACAGGGTCGAAGTTATAAGCTGGTTAATTAGCAGAACATAGTTAATACGAGGGCCGGCAAAAAGAGAGGCTTCCTTGCACAATGTTCTGACAACAGTGCAAATGTTAGAGGCCGAAAAATAACCCTAATTTCGGTTGGAACTCTCGCACGGAAAATACAGTACCCCAAACATTTTGGCTCGTTCGCTTAGCATTTAGAACATTGTGCCTGAGACCCCTCCAATCTCCGAGATCTCTCTCGGTAACTGCCTGTCCAATATCTCGGTCTCTCTACTTCTCCCCTTCCTTCTTTACCTCCTTTCGTCTCCCCTCGCTCCTCTCCCATCTGCCCTTCTCCCCTTCCCTAAAGTCAGTCTTCACCACGCGTCAATTCACTGTTTATGAGTCTCTGCTTCCCTTCACCCCTTCCCTTTATTCCTCTTCTTCATCTTCCCCTTCCCTCAACAGTCAATTACCCTGTCCTTGATCATAGTATATACTAATAACCGTCTCCCTTTCCCCCGTAACTACTAATCTAACCCAAGAGTCCGGTCACTTCCATCCATTAGCAGGAATATGTAAAGTCATGTGCAGTTGGCTTAAGTATAGGCATAGGAAAGCACAAAAGCACAATGTATAACAATGCAAATGTTAAACGAACGAGATGCCAAAAATAACCCTGATTTCGGTTAGAACTCTCGCACGGAAAACACAGTACTCTGCACATCTTGGCTCGTTCGCTTATCACATTCAGAACATTGTGAAGGGCTATATTCGAATGCCTAGTGCCCACAAATCCTTCCTTCCTTGTCCGGAATCCATTGCGACATAACAGATTAGCATTAAAGAGAGCAGTTGAATGTAATGATGACATTACGTCTTATGACATTCCCGAATAACATTGAGGCAGAATGAGACAGAGAGTCTCTTGAGACAATCAAATCACATGTTATTTATGTTATTTCATCGCTTCTCTGAAGCAGAGGCAAAAGGCTATTGGGTATACGGTATATGGGACGGGGATATTGGTTGAAGGAGCGGGGAGTGGGGGAGAAGAGAGAGAAGGCTGGGAGGTATCGGAGAATTCGTGAGGGGTCCACTCGGATTTAGAAATAGTGTCCGGTTAAATGCTACTTACAAATGTATATGAGTAAATGCTGACACAATGCACGTATATGAGTTTTGCTGTATGCAGTAATATAAATCACAGGTAAAACCGAATACAATTTCCATAAAATAATAATACATTGAGCGAAATTACCACAGCTTTACGCATTATGGGGAAAATTTTACACCGATTGGCTGGGTTAAGTTTAAAATTTGGATTTACCCCATGAGGCGTAGAGTGGGGTAATTTCGCTCATTGTCAATGTAGAGTGCTCTTCATGAATTGCTGCTTTCTCGGTTTAGCCAGCCACTGAAACCGTACCAACTCTTTTAGTCAATTCGCTACTCTCCAGAAACCGTCAATTAAATTATCTGTAGCAACCGAGGTATTAGCATCGTCCTCATCCCCACTCCATTTCATTCATCATTCTTCTCTCGATTGACACGATTAGCACTCTATACATCTTCAAGCGCAGAGTCCTTCTATGCAACAGCTGGCGGGAGTGTCACTGGCAATACGCATCTTTTCTCTCTCCCCCCTCTCCATTCCCTCCTGACACCATCCCATCAGTCTGTAATGACTACCGAAACAAGCATCATCTAGTCACATTTGCATACGTTCTTCATAGACCCCCTCAATATTTCGTGCTCTCTCATCGTCTCTCTCTCCATCTTTTCCTCTCTCTCATCTCTCGCTCTCTTTCCCCTCGTACCTTCCCCTCTCATCATCCCCTCTCTAAACGAGAAAAGGATCATACTCCTTCTTCGTTCGAAAGTGTCCTCCAGGGACAAATTGAATTTTGAATTTAGCGGACTCCTAGGCGGAATTGGGAAGTGAGAGTGAAGAGGGTATTACGGTATCGTAATGAGGATAGAGAGTAGTAGGCATAAATCATGTAGAGAAGTGGAAAGAGAAGGGGGATGATTGGAAGAAAGCGAACTTTTAAATGGAAAGGAGGAAGAACTTGGCTTGTTAGCTGTTCGGGAGTGGAAAGACTGGGAGGGAATGAGGGTAGAAAGGAGCATTAACTATATGAGGAATTATAATATTGTCGTCATATTACATGTATAAATATGAATCAAAAAGTATATAAATGGTCCTATCGAACTGTTTTCAATGACGACTTATCGGGGCTAGTTGCCTAATTATTTCCTTCCTCCAACCCCTTCAAAGTAAATTAAGGTAATCTCTTGCAGGTGTGGTTCCAGAATCGACGGACGAAGTGGAGGAAGAAGGAGGCGGCGGACAATGCACTGGTCAAGAGGGAAGAGAACATCTCGGCCAAGGTTCGAGGGGGAATAGAATAGACAGGGAATGGGGAAAGGGACGGCATACAATAATTATATTTATGTGTCAATCAGGGTTAAGTGGGATACGCTGGAAAGGGAGATAGAGGAGGTGTGAGACTGCGCAGAAGGAAGAGTATCATGGGCTAGTTATTCAACTATGACGCACATTCGTAGATAAGTTAAATTAAAGCTTAATTTAAAATGATTTAAAAATATAAAAATATGAGTGCTGTCTCAGGTGTCGTCCTCTCCCTCCGTCGAACAGACCACTCCTTCGCCTGTCGAACAACTCGCCGCCTTCCAAGCCATTCAGCCCTTTCTTGCCGGGAAATGAGAGAGACCAAAGATCATAGATCAAAGATCAGCCCCTGCTAGTCCCTTGTGATCTGTTCTCCTGTCCCCTCTCGTTTTTGTCCGCTTTCTGCTCTGTGTGTACCCCGTGTCCCTGTGAGACTCTCCTTCCCTCTATCCTATTTCCACTCATTTAGTCAAGTGTACC
This sequence comes from Micoletzkya japonica, assembly GCA_900490955.1. Classification (NCBI taxonomy): domain Eukaryota; kingdom Metazoa; phylum Nematoda; class Chromadorea; order Rhabditida; family Diplogasteridae; genus Micoletzkya; species Micoletzkya japonica. The sequence goes on from LS828112.1 coordinate 165,030, forward strand.
CTCTCGGCCTACTTTCATGTTATCAGCTAATTTCGGACCGATCACTCCATTTCAAACGAAAAGGTCTAGTTCATGTTGCGTCTTGTTGGTAGTGTCCCTGTTTCTTGGTTTCAGGGGGTTGAGATGTGGTATTTCCTAGACTCAATTTCCCGATTGTCCACTTTCCGATCTCACGAAGCCCCTTCTCTTATGTTCTGTGCATGACGATTGTTGCCTCATACAAAAGTAAGACACCGATATAATTCTATACATGCATTTATTCCTTACATACAAACAGTATTATGTCACAAAACGAATGAATTGTTCCGCCTTGAAGTTTCTTGCGTAAAGAAGGTTAAGATATAAAGCGTTGGCAGTGAGCTGGTTGGCACAGTGCCCCCCACGGGGGGGGGGGGGGGGTCTAAGTGAAAGCGATGCTGGAAATTAGATACAGGTAAATTATGAGGGGTCAAAGATCAAAGATTAAAGATCAAAGATCAAAGATCAATTCAAGCAATCGCGGGTTTCGCCGGGAAGCACAGCGGAGAGGTTGAGTACGCCGGCGTCGAAGACCCTCGTCGCCTCCTCGCCCTCGTTGACATACTCATCGGGAATCTCGATCTGGATCTTACGCCAGCATTCCTGCAGAGATCAAAGATCAGATTTTAAAGATCAAAGATCAAAGATCAAGCCTTCGAAACACGAACAACGGTACTCACGACGGTCTCATCGTTGCAGTTGTGGTAGATGTTCAGCTTCGGGTCGATGTTCGTGTACTGAACAAGTGCCCTTCCCTTCGGTCCTTCGAATGATGCTTCGATGTCTTCCCCTATTTCCCTATTCCCTATCCCTTGTCCCCTCTTCCCCCCTATCCCTCTCCCACCTCCGTCTCCGTCCCTCCCAAAGCGTACTGTCCCTTAGCATCCGATCGTCCTTCGGCCATCAAATCATCCGGGTCCGGGCCTGAACTCATGTGATTAAGGCAAGGATCAAAGACTAAAGATCAAAGTTCAACTTACCGAAGTCAACGTCGTAAATCTTGATCTTTGCGTGCTCGTAGGGCTTTCCATTGCACATCAAGGTACCCTTTGCGGCTACGGCCTGAACATTGACTGTTCGGTTTCATTCATGCATATCGCCTTTTAATTCACCATCAAGATATTTTACGTTATTCAAATTACCTGTTTGCGGCCCTTGAAAGGAGTGGGAATTGACGAAACCAAACACGGGAGAAGAAGGAGACACAGACGCATCTTGAGGGGAGTTGTTGACTAATGGAGTGAGATACGGGGAGGAATGATCGATGTATCGGTTATATAGGAAACATTAGGAAGGGAAAGACAGAAGAGCGGAGTGGGTATTAGTCATGAAGGGTCACACCCAAGAGAGAAGTTGTTTGGAGGAAGTACCTAGAGAGTGTGGGTAACTCAGTGAGAAGAGAGAGTTAGTTGGTACGGCTATGATAGAGGTCAGAAGTTGCGAGATCTACGCGGCTTGGCTGAGAGTAACTGTTTATCTTAAAAGAATTATAATATAATATTCCTATGTTGTCTACGAATTAAAGCTGCCTGAATGGTTGCATTTATCAGTAGATCGTATCAATTACTTCCGCTCGGAGCTGCTCTCCGCAACCTTTTGACAAGAAGGAACCATGAGAACTGTCTGGGCGATCAAAAGAACACCGCAAATACCGGAGCATATGGCGAGTGACAACGAGTGGGAGTAGGATAGGTATGAAGGAGAAGGAAGGGGAACAATGCATTGTGGGAGAGGTAGCTTTACTCCCCCCCACTATCTACCTATTGCAGGTAGACCGGTTCATTTCCAACCATAAGTTCTGAGAAATGTCAAAGAAATAATAGACTTTCAGCAGATCTGAACAAAGGAACATTAGCAGAGCAATGACGACATAGATAGATAATTATCTATCTATTATCAATGACGACATATGCGCACGTTGACTGGGACTATCCAGTAAGGTGATTGCCGCGCACTGTTCTCACAGATACCTGCAATAGGGGGGTGACAGGATCTATTCGGGTCGGTGTCCTATTTCCGTAACAATCATATAGGGGAAGAACTTGTCAACATAACACTCTCCTTTTGTACTCGGACGCCATTCCAGCAAACACTTTCACCCCAAATATATCTTTTGGAATAGAATAATTGATTTACCGTCAAGCGAGTAAACATGGGCCCAAATTTGTAACATTTGGAAATGTTTGTAACAATTGCAACAATTGTAACAATTGTAACAAATTGTAACAAATTGTAACAAATGGCCATAATTCACTTCAACGTGGTCCTAGAGAAATCTAGTTGGCATTTTTGGAATACTTACAATGAGCTCTATCCGTCTGGTAAGTTTGGTGCGGATCTGACTACCTTGAAAATTTGCATAGTGTCAGAACGGGACTTTTGTAACAATTGTAACAAATTGTAACAAATGGCCATAATTCACTTCAACGTGGTCCTAGAGAAATCTAGTTGGCATTTTTGGAATCCTTACGATGAGCTCTATCCGTCTGGTAAGTTTGGTGCAGATCTGACTACTTTGAAAATTTGCATAGTGTCAGAACGGGACTATTGTAACAATTGTAACAAATTGTAACAAATGGCCATAATTCACTTCAACGTGGTCCTAGAGAACTCTAGTTGGCATTTTTGGAATCCTTACGATGAGCTCAATCCGTCTGGTAAGTTTGGTGCGGATCTGACTACTTTGAAAATTTGCATATTGTCAGAACGGGACTTTTGTAACAATTGTAACAAATTGTAACAAATTGTAACAAATGGCCATAATTCACTTCAACGTGGTCCTAGAGAACTCTAGTTGGCATTTTTGAAATCCTTACGATGAGCTCTATCCGTCTGGTAAGTTTGGTGCGGACTACATCGAAAATTTGCACAGCGGGAGGTTTGGAATTGATTGGAACAATTGGAACAAATGGGCACAACTCGCTTTAAAGTGACTCCCGAGCGATCTCGTTGAAAATTTTGGATTCCTTCTGATGAGCTCTATCCAACTGTTAAACTTAATGCGAAATTTTTATGCCATGCAGCTCACGGGATAAGCTATTGAGCAGGTAAATGTAACTTACCTTTCATGTACTAAGCAAATCCAGTATTCCATTATGTGAAACGGCAAAATTAATCAGAATGTGAGAATTTATGGCTAGCATTGTCTAAAGCTGATACAGGCAAAAAAAATTTGCGGATCCGATCCCGCATCCACGGATCCGGAGAACGACGCTCTCCCAGTTGCGCCAAGAGGGACACTGTTGGAA
>LS828112.1:170554-183839 GCA_900490955.1 Micoletzkya japonica
CATCGTAAGGATTTCAAAAATGCCAACTAGAGTTCTCTAGGACCACGTTGAAGTGAATTATGGCCATTTGTTACAATTTGTTACAATTTGTTACAATTGTTACAAAAGTCCCGTTCTGACACTATGCAAATTTTCAAAGTAGTCAGATCCGCACCAAACTTACCAGACGGATAGAGCTCATCGTAAGGATTCCAAAAATTCCAACTAGAGTTCTCTAGGACCACGTTGAAGTGAATTATGGCCATTTGTTACAATTTGTTACAATTGTTACAAAAGTCCCGTTCTGACACATGCAAATTTTCAAAGTAGTCAGATCCGCACCAAACTTACCAGACGGATAGAGCTCATTGTAAGGATTCCAAAAATTCCAACTAGAGTTCTCTAGGACCACGTTGAAGTGAATTATGGCCATTTGTTACAATTTGTTACAATTGTTACAATAGTCCCGTTCTGACACTATGCAAATTTTCAAAGTAGTCAGATCTGCACCAAACTTACCAGACGGATAGAGCTCATCGTAAGTATTCCAAAAATGCCAACTAGATTTCTCTAGGACCACGTTGAAGTGAATTATGGCCATTTGTTACAATTTGTTACAATTTGTTACAATTGCTACAATTGTTGCAATTGTTACAAACATTTCCAAATGTTACAAATTTGGGCCCATGTTTACTCGCTTGACGGTAGAAATGAAAAGGCTAAATTAATGAAAAGCAGTTCGGCGAACTGAATAAATGACCGTGACGACAAAAGAGAGCGACGACTTTTATTCCTGTTTGGTTGGGAAGATAAAGAAGACATTGAAGGCGTAACTACCTAGATGCCTAAATCTAGTTGCTTGTGTCAGCTTTTCCGAACGAATCCTCTTGGGCAATACGAATAGAAAGTCCAATGACTCAGCAATAAAACGCCTATTTATAGGAAGAAAGTTGTCTCATCGATTATGCTATTTTCTCAATAGTGTGACTAACCCTCTGTTAGTCATCAAAACAGCGGGCAATTTAGGAAAACTCGTAGATTTTCTTACACATTGATATCACTTGTTGTGCTCAAATTCCATAGCTGTCGGAATGAAAACAGGTGCAGACATGAAATAACAAAGTAGTTATTATTGGTGAAAAGTTCCGCCAGTAAGCTTATTTCTACGTTGTCTGGACTCTCTTCATAAAGCTCCGCTCTCTCGTCGGAAGTAGATAGAATGAGACGACTAACGGAACTTTTTGATCAACCATATTTGGACAATATATGAAATAGACGATATTGTGCTACGTCATTCTTAGACTTACCTATTGTTGTCTTGTAGTTGCTGCCATTATCTTGTGAATCGGACGCTAAGAACGGCACTTATGCGAGCACTATCATTCGTTTTCCAGATAAGGACCATCTTTATCGCTTAAAGTGTTGCATTGTACAAGAAATCCGTAACAAAGAGGCAGCCTGAAGAGATTCTTCAGTATATTGTAAAAGTACGGCGAAAATATAAAGTAGTAAAGCGAGGTCGAGTAGCTTAGTTGATGCAGTCGATGCTCTCCCCAGAGAAACGGCCAGCCAGATTGATCTCTCCGATGTCGAAGACCTTCAATGGCATCTTATTTATTATAATTATTATAATTATTATGATTATAATAATAATTATGATTATTCATAATATTATAATTATTATGCATCATTCGCTGCCTTCTTTTCACTAATGATATTCATCAATACATTCTTATCGTTCTTTCATATCTCTTCGTCTGTGCCGTTCTTCACTTACTGTTGCACACTTGTGGTGACAAACAGGCACTACCCTTCTCCTGCGTCAATTCCATAACGCGCTTCTTCACCCGTTCTACTCTCGCTACTCCCTGCCACCCCCAATGGACACTAGGGTTTGGAAGACAAAGCGCGAATAGCGTATTTCTCACCGGACTCTCTTCATTTATCTTCCATGCTCCTCATCACTCTCTCGGTCTCATAATGTCATCAAAAGGCTTGGTTTTCAAACCCTAATGGATACCGTACCCTCTCAGCAGTTTCGCCCTCCGAGACGTAGTCCTTGGGGATGATGACAGCGATCTTCTTCAGGCAGATCTGTAAATACATTTACTCATGTAATTATATATCTCGCACTTCACAGCATGGGTGGATATTGGTATCCCCCAGCTAAAGTCCGCCTAACGACTGTCTTTGTATCTCTTCACCTCTTCCTTCTTCACCACTCCCTTCTTGTAATCGACTTTTCCCAATCGTCATTATTATTATTCTAACAATCGTTAGTCCCCCCTATCCCACTCCACTTACTCCAGAATGGTTGCACTTGTGGTAGATGTTGACCTTCGGGTCGATCTTCGTGCTCTCCTTCTCCGATCCGGCCAGAGCGAAGGTTCCGTCGGCCTTCGACACTCCCTCGGCCATCAGGTCATCCGGGTCCACTGCAATTCGTAGCTTCTACTCTCTAATTGTCCACTCTCTACTTCCCCTCTATCGTTAGATCCGTCCATAATCGGATCGATCTAACGACAAATTTTTTATTCCACGTATTTTCCTTGCCAAGCATCCAAGACTCAGCATTTCACTATATGAAAGGCCAGAAAATGTAAAAAATAACGAATTTCCCCATAATATACATGACTTACAGGTATCCACATCGTACAACTTCACTTTGACTTCTCCCGCAGGTTCTCCATTACACGTCAGCTTTCCCTGAAGAATTACGGTAGCCGTCTGTTAGGAATAGTCGATGATACAAGATTAACATGTCAAAGGATCTACCTTGACTGAGGCAGATTGCACTGTTCCCAAGAGATTGGGGAACGCTGCCACCGACGTCGAGAGGAGTGCCAGGACAAAGAGTTGCATCTGAATGGACGCTCAGATGGATGCCCAGATGGATTGACACAAACTGACAGCGAGGCTAGACAGTGGCAAACTTCCTAGCTAGGAACTCGCGAGAAAATCGCTTAGCGAAACTGAGAGAAGCGAAGTTGTTGATTGGAGGGGAATGATAGGGGTGAAAGGGCGGGAGAAGGGAAAGAGAGAGAGAGACAAGAATCGCTCACAACTTCCCCCTATTCTCCCCCTTCACTGTGACTCTTTCTCCCTTTTCTCTCTCGCTTCTATTCACTCTTAATGGGGCGACTGTGAAAGACAAACTGAGAGACAACCACCGATTATATTGTATCTGGGAAGGGGGAGACTTCGATGGGAGGAGAGGGAGGAGATGAGGGGGAGGGAGAGGGAGAAGACAGGAGGTAGGGGAGGGAGTAGCAGAGCACAGATATAGTTCGATTCGGCCAATTTGAGACGTAAACGGTTATTGTGAGTCAGAGATCCGGAAAGTGTGACGGAAATGATGGAAATCACGAGATGTGGGGACAGATCGAGGATGGTAATAGCAGTAAGGGTAGAAGGCATGGAAGAGATCAACCCATTGGAAAAAAATGTGCTGACGATAAAATATACTGGGCTAGTCTTACAATTAGATAAGATGGAAGGACTGAAGAACTGTAGAATATTGACGTGAAAAGAAGGGGTACCAAATATTAAGGTCCCTCAAAATTGGGTTATTAAACAAGATAAAACACCATGAGTAAGAAATAAATACTGGAAATGTTATTCTATTGTTTTTATATACGGGAAAGCAGGAATGTCGGGGAAGAATTGGGGAGATATGATTGATAGTAAACGATGAGAAATAGAAACAATGACAACAATGTGATGATTGAGAGAAGGAGGATGAAAATGGAGCGAGGAATGTACGTTCTAGGAGCATCCGAGACATTGGGCTATGGGGAGAAGAATGAGTGAAGCTTCATCCTCTACAATTTATCTGGGCAAACACAGGAAAGGATTTCAGAGGTGGATGTCTTATGTTACTCTATGAATTGAAGTGGTCTGGGACTTTTGTTTGATATACTATTTATCGTGCAGCTATGAACAAGGAATTGATGTCTCTCGAACTCTGCCTCTTCAGCTGCTACAAGACAGTTCAAGGTCGATTGAGGTTATCACTTCTCCGGTAAATAGCTAGTATGAAGTTATCGCACACACAAAGGTGAAACATGATGGAAATCGGAATGTCTATTCCCCTGTTTCACCTTCGTTTATAAATATACAGTGTTTTTTCAGATAAAGTAACAGAGTAATATAATCATTGAAAATAAAGTAGAACAGCGTACGAGAAAATGTTCAACTAGATCACTAAGGATGGGTGACCTATGGTCGATACGCAATAATTTGTCTCTGCTTCTAGAAGCTTCTACCTCCGTTGCTTCTGATCACTCAGCGAAATTTAACTTGACCGCTAGGGAATAATTTTTAAAAAAAGTTTTCAAAAAATTAAAGTTGGATAACTCTAATGGTGACTAGGATACTTGTAGCCTACTTGTAGGATACTTGTTCCCTACTCGAACTTGTAGCCCGCCATGTGCATAGCGAAGAGTGGAATGCGAATGAAGGAGGGAACGAGCGAGCCGAGTCGATGCCATCCCAGGAAGCGGAGGCCGAGCGACAACGATCGCATGTCCATCGGCAGACGGCCTGCACACTTTTTTTGCTTTACGGAAAATATTCTAAACTTTGCTATTTCTTACGAACGTATTCTCTGTGACTGCGTTCACAGTCACCTTTGATAAAAGTTATCTAACATTTCTCAATTTTCTTCGCATTTTTTATATCAGCTTAACAAGCTCATAGTAAAGTAAAAAAGAATGACTGGCTAACCGTCGATATCCTTGAATCCGTAGTGGCGCGCCACGTCGTTCGTCAGCAGTATCTTGCCCGTTTTCTTGCTTATCTGAAAGGAGGACCATTCGGTACCGTAGCCACACACAGAAAAATATGTGCTCTATTTGGCACCTTGATGTGCTCGTTTTCGCCCCTGGACATATATGTGCCCCATGGAGCACATAATGTGCTCGATTGAGCACATTGGGTGCTCCGTGGGGCACATTATATGTCCAGGGGCGAAAAAGAGCACATATTTTTCTCTGTGCATGCTAATGGAGCGTAATTTGCATAGCGAGAGAGCGGAGGGTATAGAAGCGAAACTAATCGAATCCGTCAGGATGCCGTCAAGAATTTGAATAGATTACGGTTCCGAATGGAGGTCCTTTAAGAAAGCATAAAACTGGAAAACAATACTCACTCGGACCTCTTCTTCTTTCTGGAAATAAATTAAGACAGTTTTCAATCTTATGCAGCTACTCGACCGAAGTCGAAAGCTCGCGGATCATTTTAAGGTTAAAGTGCAAAGTAGAAACCTGCGAATCGGCCGCCATATACGCAATACACTTCCCCGTGAACTCCTGCGATTCGCCCGTCAGAGAACTCTCCAGAAGCAGCTCCTGTGGTAGTAGCATTTATTATTATCAGCATGATTTTTAAGGGTTGTGATAATTTTGCAATTATTTACGTATTTGCATTTTTAAAGGAAATGTCCCACGAAAAATATCGTTATTGAGTTAGTCGTTGGAAACATATCAGTATGGTCTGGACAACAAGATGTGCAAAAATCCCGATTCGAAACGGCTCTCTAGGCCTCAGTACGGCCATCTGGGATACGGTAAATCTTGTGGGGTAGTTTGTAGTTTCAACCAAGCACTCCCCTCCCCCAAATATACCCAGTGGCATCGCCTGATCTCCATCGCTCTCACATCTACACACCTTCGCCACTTCCCTTGCTCATCCCTTCCTGCTCCATGGAGATCGAGACCGAGCAGGCGATGCCAGGAGTTATTTAGCTAGTCGGTCTAGACTACAAACTACCCCACAAGATTTACCGTATCCCACACATTCAGATGGCAGTACTAAGGCCTAGAGGGCCGTTTCGAATCGGGATTTTTGCACATCTTGTTGTCTAGACCATTCTGATATGTTTCCAACGACTAACTTAGTAACGATTTTTTTCGTGGGACATTTCCTTTAATCATGTGTGTTGCACACCTGTCAATAATAATAATGATCGTTTTTTCGTGGAATCAATTCGCCTTCTCCGTTACTACTTGCTACCTTCTGATCCTTGAACGTCTCGGCCGCTTTTCCATTTCCAATGAGAATGGCGGCTCCTTCCGTCTTGACTGCAGCCGGCCACAGGGAAATCGACGTGACCCCCGTCCCCTTCAACTCCTCCGCCATGTCCACGGCCATTCGGTCGAGCTGCAAAGGACATAGTCAGGACTAGAGATCTTCGATCATTATGCATTCATTGCATAATGAACCTATTCTCTGGCGCGTGTAGCATAACCATCAAAAGTACTCGCATGGAATGCTCTACTAAGGACACGGGTTGTTCGGAACACTCCTAAGCCACCCTTCCCAAAGAATGACAGAGTGATCCATGGTATTGGCTATGTGATCAGAATGGGAAGGCATAAGTGCAAAACTAAAAGTGTAAATATAAACGAAAGTAAACAGAATTCCGCCATGGACTATCACGTTTTCTTCTTTTTTTCTGAGAACTGAGCATACCGCGGCCTTTCCACAGCCGTATGCCACATTGAACGAGTATTTGAGTCCTCCCGCTGAGGAGATGTTGACGATGAGTCCCGACCTTCTGCAAGTAAAATGCTCCATTCTCTATGAGGTCACGAAATTCAGACTGTCTTCTCCTTAAACGTAATAACTAGTATAACTACGCGGTACCCGGCGGCCCGCGAAGCGTGCCGCGGTCGCTCTGCTTATGTGGTCCGGCACGACCCAGAGCTCCCGCGGCACGCTTCGTGAACCGCCTAAGCATTTATTAGGCAGGCGTCTTGGCCCAACAGTACAAATACATTATCAGTTTATCCCACTGTATTTGGAATCACAACGGACATTCCCGTATATTTCTGAGAAAAGAGGTTATCTGGAATGAATTATTAGTTTTCTACTAAGTAGTGTACCTTAACCAACTACGTTCGTCGTTTCTACACGTAGAAACCTGTGAACCTCTGCAGGGGTCTGCGGCTAGTTACCCTCCCCCCTCTTTATTAAACTTTTCAGAACGATGTATGCGAAACGGGGTGCAGACATTTCCGCACAAAGACTTCCGCAAAATCTTACTGGATACGTTTGGTCCGCTAAAATTTTCGACCTTTGCGCATATGAGGGCCACTGCAGTAGCCAACCCGCAAACCCTGCCCATCTATGTTGCAGTGGCTTTGTAATTCGTACCAAGAGACACATATGGACTGTTTTTATTGGTTTTCGTTGAGCCCGAAACGCCGTGTGCGGAAATGTCTGTGCGGAAGTGGCGGCATCCCATGTGAAACATATCTGACGCAGTAATTTTCCTATCGCTGTTTTCTGAACAGTACCCACAAAAAGCAAGTCATAGTGTTTAATTTGTTTCAAAATTACCAACCAAAGCGTTTTATAGGTCAGATATCACGATATCATGGAAAAGGTTTCCCCGCAGTCGCGCAAAATCAGCGAAATAACTTGACCCCCAACGGGATACGAACCTACGAACATCCGCTTGATAGACAAGGCCACTAACCGCTATACCAACCAGTTAACATCCATTGCGATCAAAGAAGTATTCCAGTATTAGGAGGGCCGGGGCATAGCGCTTCCGTGCGCGCATGGGAGGGGGGGAGGGGTGCCAAAGGTCAAAATTTTTCTAAGTTTTTTATAAGGTAATTTTTCCAAAAATGATCCCCGTGCTCTAAAAGTTTGAGCGTTTTTGAAAATTTTCTCAAAATCGACATATCTCAGCCCTGAGGGGAAATTTTCAAAATCGGACAAAAATGTGTTCGAGATATTCAAAGGATAATAGTAGTCACTTTTGAACTTTTTACGATATCTTCAACGAGCAATGAGTTATGCTGGTCACAAAATTCGCGGAAGGACACACACACAGACAGACATACGTACAGACAGGACTTATCACATGATAGTAAGTAGTAAACCTTTCACATTTTCAAGCGAGACAAGCAATCGTCGTGACCTTTTGGCCATCATCCTGGCCGCGTAGACGGAACAGTAGTAGTGGTTGCGCAGTCCCACGTCGTTCACTTCGTCCCAGAACGAAGGATCGAGTTCGAAGAACGAACGGCCGCCCCCGTTGTTGATCGCCTGATAATATTCTTATTGAACATATCTCTAAAGTTTCTTAAAATAGTGCAATGAATTTTAGGAAAAAAATCATTGTATTTTTGAATGAGGAAGATGCGCTCACCGCCAGACCGGAGAAGGCATTGTTGACGAGAATGTCCAGTTGGCCGTTGTTTTCGCCGTCTATCCTAAACGAAATCCCTAATTATTGTCGCTCTCAAATATCCCTTGATAGGTAGATAGATTTCACGCATCTTCAAATTGAAGCAAGATTAAAGATCAGAAAGTCAGGGATGAAAAATCTGCGAACGGGAAACAGAATAGAGGCTGGAATGGAGTATGGATTGCTGACCTTTCGAAGAGCCCTTTGATCTCCTCGGAATTGGAGTGATCGCAGTACACCAGAACCGCGTGGCCCCCTCTATCTTCGATATCTGGAAGCGCATTTCTTTCTAAGCCGTAGTATTGTTGACCATCACATTCAAGTTTGCGTTCCGACGGTAATCATTCCGTCTTCCGTTGGTGCCCCCCCCCTGCCGCACACCCCCATCCCACGCACGCTCCCGTCCAATTCGAAATTCGAAATCCAGACACACCTCTCTTCCCGGACCCGAGTCAATCCATTGGCGGGGTACCCGAGTAGTTCCCTCGTATAATGTAGACAATATGCGACGAAGGAGAGAATGTAAGACTCAGGATATAGAGAGAGAGCGGAACGGAACTATGAATACGAGGACCGAAAATTTAAAATGATATCTCCTGCCAACCTTGCCGTGTCTTGTCCAGAGTGGGACAGCTCTTGAACTCCTCCTCGCTCTGCAGAGAGCGAGCCGGCTCGCGGCCAGTTATGTACACTTTCGCGCCTTAAAGGGTCCCTCCAATCATCTCATTCATTTCAAAGGAACTGGAATGTCTGACCGTAATTTCAAAGGTAGGGTGCTCTCCCGCACGGAAAATCGGCAACTGGGGAATACATAATAGGAAATGCAAAGAGTTGGCGGCCGGGGGGATTCGAACCCTCCGGCCGCCGCTCCCTGCCGCCACCTCACTACCGCTCGACCACTCTCGTCTTGCATCTAAATCTCCAGATGCTCTTCATGACCTTAGACTTCAGATGGAAGATGCAACAGCGTTCAGATACCCACAATTTTGTATGATAAATAGGAGCACCTTCGTAATAGGGAAGCGGGAGATGAGAAGCCGGAGCATATTGACCTACCTGCGAAAGCGCGCGTTGCGCTTTCTCAGAAAATTTGCGATTCGTATGTGTATTTCTCGTTGTTTTGTGCGTTCCCTGTTGCGTTTCATGATTCATCAGTTTATTCCAGATTATGGTTAGGGCGTGTGAGGTGTGTGGCGATGTCAGTGCTTCCGTCACCTACTTCGCATCGACTGAATTCGCCAGAGAATGCCAAGTGGACCGGATGACCATCCATCCCGAGTCTCGCCAGTCTCTTCTCTCCCGTCTCCCTTCCCTCATGAAGAGTCGTCCCGTCTTCTGCACAGCTCATATCGGTCCAGTACAGGAAGAGGAGGTTAGTATCTATCACGCCCTTTCGTTAGTACTCCCCCTCATCATCCCTTCCCTCCCCATCTCCCGTATTCACCCCTACCCCTCTCCCCTTGCCGATCCCTCCCCTGTCTTTCGACTCCTCTACACGACCTCCGTCTGGACCCGTCGTCTCCTTCATCTCCAGTCCTTCCTCCTCCGCAAGCAGTTAGGATGAGGAAACAGCAATTCACGGTTATTTAATCTCCCCACATAACAAGAATAAACCCCGTTAATAGACAAGTATCGAATTAGACAAACAAAGTGAGAAACTATAAATCGAATCTCAATTGTTAGTTTTCCCCCGTCAACTCCCCCGTTCCTTCCCCACGGAAACGCCCGGCTACTGCCTTATGTGCCCCTCAAGTGTGTCCCCTCCCCTCCCCTCCACTTTACTCTCCCTCCACCTCCTCTATGCCTCCCTATCCCCCTTCTTCTTTCTCCTCTCTCTTCTTTCTTCAGAACGACGACGACGTCGGAGACGACGACGAGGAAGGTGCTCCCCCTGAACAAGAGAGCTTCCTGTGGTCGTCCTACTTCCTAGTCCTACTACAGTTCGCGAGAATAAAGAATAAAGGAGAATAAAGGAGCTGAGCGAGAAGCGGGGAAGGGCAGCTAAAGTGACTGTGAAGGTGTGGGAGGGAGGAAACGACCACGAGTGGAGAAAGGAGATAGTAGGCAAGGCTATGGAGAAGATGGAGAGGGAAACGAGGGAGAATAAGGAGAGGAGGAAGGCATTGGAAAGGGAGAAAAGGGAGGGAAAGGAGGACAAGGAAGAGGACGTCTACTACCTGTCTGGAGACGAGGAGGACGTGGATAAAGTCGCTGCTCCCTCGGCTCCTCAGAAGAACGTCGACGACGACGACGGGCCGGGAGGCTGGATGTCCGACCCGTACTACCTCGGCCTGAACTTTGTCATTGGTAATTGTGAAGAGAGTGAAGAGGAGGGATAGAGTATAATGTTGACTAAATGGCCATTTACAGAACCAGATATTCAGATAAATATGCACAAAGAAAGAGTTTAGTGGATAAAGAATACTAAATGGCCATCAACACTTTACTTTGTCCAAATAATGTGATTGTGGTTAATTATGTTTTACATATAGTCCTTTATGATAAAGATTATCTATAAATATAAAGCAGTAACAAGAATTACCTACTTGCAAGAGGTCAAGTGACACATAAGTACTCGAGTGCGACAGCGGTCCAGTGCTACCCGACAGCGCAGACAGTCAGTAACCGTTACCTTAAATACCCTACCCAGAACCCCAGCTAGTCATAAATAGACTACTAGGCTGAAAGGAAAGAGGAAAATAAGGACGATAAATCAAAATGACTGACACAAAGGAGAGCCCCGGCCCGAGACGACCTTCCTGCACGATCGATCCCTCGTCGAATGAAGCTGTAAACAACTTGTCAATGAAAGCGCGAGTCGTAATCAGGTTAAAGACAGCAATATAAATTTACCAGTGCCAAAGATCCTGTGGACGGGAAAAGAAAGCATAGGCAAGTAAAGACGAACCTGTCCCCGTGGCCGTGCCTGCCGAGTGCACCCTCTCGCGGGTCATCGAGTCCATTGGGGCGGCCTAGTAATACAAATATACACATGAAATAATAGGAAACAAGTAAAACAAACGTATAATACACCATTTGACCAGTCTGTCTCGAAATTCGACGAAACGTCAATAATGCATGTAAACTTGGCAAAGTGCCAGCTGAGTTGCCGAATATCCGTGCGGAAAACCCTGATGCGGAAATTGAAACTACGGTAGTTTCAGCGTTTCCATTTCCTTTCAAGAGATAACCAATTAAGAGCGGTTAATTGATTGTGAGAGACAAGAGAGGAATGAAGAGACGCAGACAGCGAGAGAAATCTTTGCACAGCTTTTTCTCAGCAACGGAGAATTTTCAACAAAAAAAGGAGAGAATGTAAGACTCAGGATATTGAGAGCTAAGCTATCCAATGATGTTAAAAATGCATATGGTAGATATTGCCTTGAGGGGCCCTTTAACGATCACTTTGACCCCCCTTTATGTTTTACTAAATACATTAATTGCAAGTATATAATCTAGGCAACGAGCACGATGAGACAGACCATGACTAGCCAACTGCAGTGCCACTCCCCTTCCGATTCCCCTCGACGCTCCCGTAACCAATGCTACCTTATCGTAGAGTTTCGGCTTGGAACTGGCCATTGAGATGTCTGAACGAATGTTCTGTTACTCTTTAGGATGGATTAGTGAAAATGGAAGCAAGCAATTAGAAGCAGTCAAACACAGGAAAGAGAAGAGTAAGCAAGAGAACGACGTTATCTTTGAATGCAGCGATAAGACAGGCA
The DNA here is from genome assembly GCA_900490955.1 of Micoletzkya japonica. Lineage (NCBI taxonomy): Eukaryota > Metazoa > Nematoda > Chromadorea > Rhabditida > Diplogasteridae > Micoletzkya > Micoletzkya japonica. The sequence goes on from LS828112.1 coordinate 182,459, forward strand.
CGCAAGGAGGAGAAAACAGGACTAAGGTTGAGAATGAAAGAAAGCGAAAATACGGCAAAATTGTCGTGTAAGAGTTGCGTCACCATAGCAACAGGCTATTCGAAAAGTAGTCGCCCCCTTTGGGAATGAAATGCCTGATAAATAGCTTTGAGAATATGGTTGTAGGCAGCAAAATATGATGCCATATTGCAATCCACCTACATCTGAGGGTGGGTGCGAGTGGAGTACGGTGAATGCACGTGAAGGAAGTGAGAAGGGACGATCGACCGTGCATGGACAACTTGTAAACAACGAAACAGAGAGGCTATCCCTCTCACCCTCTCCCTTCTCCCTTCCCCCTCGTCCCTCTCTTTTTTCCTCACACTCTCCCCCACAACTCTGTATCTTCTCCCCTCGCGGAGCAATAACAACCAAGGATCTGCTCTGCCGTTCGCCCTTTGGACCTTGTTTACTAGTCGATTCTCTGATTGTGAGAGAAGTCTGCAACGCACAGGCGTGTGTGTGGTGCATAATAGTGTTGGCAAACCCGATAACGAGAACCTCGGTCAGAAATGATCCCCTTCCCATTCCTCGCCCGAGAAAAAAAGCTTCGTAGGTAATGAGGTAAAGTGCAACGATATTCGCGGGTCTATCATTCTCCACCCGAGGTTCTCGCTCAGAACGAGATTCATTCCTAGTGGTTCTCCTGTTGAAGTGCGGCTTAATTCAATTATAACCTAGAAAAGAAAAGAGAGTGATGATGGAAAAATTTACAGACCGACTGATACGAGGTAAGAATGAGATAGCGAGGTTCTCGCAATGAGCGAGAATATCGGGTCAGGTATTTGAATGCATAAAGGTCAACGATATTCTCGTTTCTTTCCTTCTCGTTCAGTCTTGCGGAAAATACCCGAGGAATCGTTATCGGGTTTGCCAACACTAGTGCATAATAAATATTCATTGAGCGCATATTCATTCTCTTTCGAGGAGCATTCACTCTAGCCATTTACCCCCAACCCCCGACTTCCCCCCTATCACTGGGGGTTCCCCCCTGTTTCATTCTTCATTGCTGGGGGTGGGGGTGGGGATAAATGGCCCACTCTAATTCACTCCTCCTCTCCTCCCATTCTTTTTTGTTTTTTTTTGTTTTTTTATATTGGAGAGACGCAGAGACATTCGGAATTTCGGAACGCGGACTGGTAAAACGTCGTGTACAAATATTGTTGCGATCTCACAATTCAATCCAAAAATGACATTGTCATTCCCTGATTTAGTTGCTTCTAGCCATATCTCAGCACTTAGATAACTTGGATAAAGGTGGAAAAGATTGGAGGGTCAATTGCTAACTTTCGAGGAGCATTCACCCCCTCCCCTCACTCCTCCTCTCCTCCCATTCTTCCCT
>LS828244.1:5733-26843 GCA_900490955.1 Micoletzkya japonica
TTTCGAAAATCGAGGTGCTGAGACACAAAAAAGTGGCTGTCTGAACAGATTTTCATGGGGAACACGGCTGTCAAATCCGTTTTTTGATATCTCGTCTCACGGCTTCACAATGGCGTGATTCTCTTTGAAGCGTTTTGATCCGCTCAAAACGGATCAGAATAGATCACGAGCCCGTTTTCCCGTGCGGTATGATATTGCAAACCCTCTGCAGCTGTCAACATGCACACTGCGAATTTGCTTTATTCCTTTCGCTGTTTTCCATGTTAGCCGGGTTTCTGAGAGGAGATGTCTTACCCGCTGCGCGACTCCACTCGGATCCTTCACAATCTTGATGGCCACCGGAATCTTGATCTTCTCCGTGCCGTTGATGTGCGAGATCCAGCAACCCTAAATTCATTCTCTATTCTCTATTTATGCGTAAAGCCGTAACATGGGCAAAAGTCCAGAACTGTCGACTGCGACGCTATCCGCTCCGCACACACCACACTGTGTACAGTTTCCAGTTTAATCACCCTTATCGGGACTATCAGTGGATTGGGGTCCAAAGGGGATGGGGGGTAGCTTGATATAGCTCTCACACCACACGTTACCGCACCAAAACCACAATGTTCTGGCAGCAGTATAAATGCTAAGCGAACGAGGTGCCGAAAATTAACCCTGATTTCGGTAGGAACTCTCGTACGGAAAACACCGTATCCTAAGCATTTTGGTTCGTTCGCTTAACATTTAGAGCATTGTGAAACTATTACTTACCGCATACACTTCGTGTATTGCACTACACCAAATACTATCTATACTTCACACTGACAAGATGTAGGGCAAAGGTTTTTACCGCATACACTACACACCAAATACCATACATAAAAGTTACACTGCATTAATGTATCATGGAAGATATACTTACCGCATAGACACCAAATACTCTACGCGCGCACATACTTACCGCGTACACGACTCCAAAGGCGCCGCTGCCCAACTGCGTCGACTTCTTGGTCAGGTCCTGCTTCGGGATGAGCGTGAGTCGTTCCATGTTCGGCCGGGCCGACAGGTCCATCGGCAGCATCTCCGGCATCTCAGGCAGGTTAGCCACCTAAAGTGAAACTTTAGTGAAAAAACCTAAAGTGAAAAAAAGGAAAACTTTTTTTCCTTACAGTCATCGTGTTTCCATGTAAAGTGCGGATAAACTATCTATCTATCTATCTATCTATCTATCTAACCTTCGATTGCAATACCTTGAGTCGGGCTGAGTCACCTAGGGGAAGACGCGTTTTGAGCGGCATCTTTCTCTTGCAATCTTCACACGAGCCTCTTCAACAGCTTTGCACAGTCTAATCATATTCATTAGCTAAGAGAGCAAGCTTCTCGCCAGCACCGTGACGCACTATTCTCCACTAATCGCTCCGCCTAATGCAAGGATTTTCGGTCGCCCCCTTTCGCTCTTCATTTCCTCTAGCTCGCTCCCCCCTCCCGGTTAATCAGCCACTCCCCAGACAAAACATCACTCACTGCCTTCCCCCCTCAGGGGTATAAAAGGGCCCCCGGGCACTTCTCGCCAGCCAAGAGAGGAGAGCCAAAAACGCGCCGGCTCCGAAACCGCCGAGCCTCCCCCGCTCTGTGCCCGAGTCAACTATTGATCGGCTCAAGAGGCAGGGGGGGAGGCTGACAGTAACGGTTTATCCACAGATAATATTACAATTTGAACTTTGAACTTTGATCTTTGGCCTCTGATACCCCGTCTAAAACCATTGGTAGGAGGCGCGTTTGGCCACATCGGCCAGCTTGGTCACTTCGCGCAGCCGCAACAGTTCGTTGGGCTGGAGCCATGCTTGGAATTTGCCACCCGGTTGAATGAGGTAGACCGTAGGACGTGCCTTTTCCTGCTCCAACTCCCGGCTCAGGCGCTTCGATCGGCGGAAGAGGTACTGCAAGGACGGGTTACGGTAGCTAAATGGTGTACTGTATTGTACTCAACACTAGGGTTGGCAAACCTGATCAGGGTATGTTTCATCATTTATACAAGAATGAAAGGTATAGCAAGTACTCCATCGTAAAACATAACCCTGAAAAAGGGCTGAAAAAGAACCGGTTTGCCAACTCTACTCAGCACTACGTTGGCATAATGAGTTCGATTGTCTAGAGGCTGGCCGGGGAACGTCTCGTAAGGAATAAGTGAATGAGGTTCAAATGCGACGCTGAGAGACTTGAGGGGACAAGAAAGCAAACTCACGAAGGCCGCGGCGCTGGCTCCCGCCAGGAAACCGGCTAGTATGAGCCCAATGACGGTCCACCTGTAACGTTTAAATTTTCAAGATTCGCGCCGAAATCGAAATTGGCGCCAAAATGATGCGCCGCTTTGAAGTGGGGGGATACCATTTTTTTCAGGGGGATCAAACTTTTCAGGGGCGATCAAGCTTTGAAGCTCACTTGATGGTGTTCCAGCGTTCGTAGTTGACGTCGTAGCAGGTCATCGTTTTCTGGTAGGCGTACAGGCCGAGCGGGCACTCAGAGACGCACGTCTGCAGCGGGACGTAGGGGCATATGATAGGATAGGATAGGTTTGTCAGTGTCATGGGGTCATGCGAAGGGATGGTATAGGTAGCATGGTCATGCTGTCCATACAGCTTCATTAGGCTTCACTGACAATGAGCGAAATTACCAATACCGCACCTGGTGTTCGGTGTTCGGTGTTCCGGTACCGGTGAAGTACCGGTGTTCGCCTGTTTATGATTTTTGGCAGATATTGCGCGACTACCGAATGAGATAACGTGATCAGGCACGCCGAGCGAGCGGATAAGAATGAAGAGAATGAGATATGGAGAGAATGTAAATGCCTTCGATAGTCGCACTCTAATCGCAGATCAAAGATCAAAGATCAAAGTACAAAGATCAAAGATCAAACTATGCATCGTACCCGATTCTCGCCCTCCCCCAGCGAGTACATATCGCCCTTGCACTGCGTGCAGTGCGCGTCCGTCGGCCCGGTACACATTGGGCCCTGAAGATCAAACAGATCAGACTGCAAAGATCAAAGATCAACTATCAAAATGCGAAGATCAAAGATCAAGCTACGAGCCCACCTCGACGTTGCGCTCGCAGTTGTGCGAGCAGTGCTGGCACATGCCCTCGACGGACGGGTCGGTGGTCGGGATGGGGAACATGGCTCTGAACGAAAACTTGGGTTCTATCAAGGCTTAACTCTTCTTCATTTCCGAAATCTATGTATACTTATAAAACGTTTCTAAATATGGTTCTGCACGGTATGAAGGGTTCAAGCTGAAATACTATAATTGCATCAAAAGAAGCCATTGATACAAAATCAGGCTTACAGTCGGCAAGCTTATTCCAAGATTGCCTCAGCGTGGTATCTTTGAACAGATTGGGTCAGGCACCACTTATCTAGGGTAACAGGAAAAAGTAGCACAAAAAGCACCCAGATTTTATCATGTACTCTTTTCCCGTGGTCAAGAAGAGTGAATGCATGAATGCCTTTGTCAAGGCTAGCATTGCAAGCCGGATCATTTTCCTGGGTCAGATCTTATCATGTATGCGTAGCGATATGCTGCATCGTGAAATATAACCATGAAAAATACCCGTTTTTTTAAACTGTTATTTTAATTTTTTTTCATTTTTCTATATAGTCCCCCAAAATTAGCCTTCCTACCTATGCAGGTAGTCCCATTCCCCTTACTTGGAGCACTCGGACATGCAGCGCTCGTCCGCCATTCCGTTCTTGTTATACAGGCCGACGACGTGCCGGCACTCGCACTTGTTGATGAGGCGCGAGTTGCCGAACGACTGGCACGAGACGCACTCCTCGTCGCACGGCTTGCACACCTGCACCGACTCCATATTAGGCTTCTCCTTTTTGGCGCTTATGTTTCAGGCTTCTATGAATACCGGGATATGCCCACGTAGCGTGTACACCAAAAAACGTAACCCTGGAAAGGCGTCAAAAAGCGAACCTTATTCAATATCAAGCCTCTCTTCTATTGTCGGCTAATAAGGCTTGGTGCTCTAAAACGTCCCAAATCCACATAGGTATTAGCTAATCTAACCTATTTTACGTTGATATGCTTACTTTCGCTTTGTTTCTAATCAAGGCGATACCGTACCCACAGTGTTCTAAATATTAAGCGAACGAACCAAAATGCTTAGGATACGGTATTTTCCGTGCAAGAGTTCTTACCTAAATCAGGGTTATTTTTCGGGGCATCTCGTTCGCTTAACCATTTTCATTGTTGTCAGAAGATACCGTACCCATTCCATCACTCCGCGCTGCGTCGCGGCAGCCACGAAGTGGTCCAGCAGATCGTTGTTCACGCAGACGTCCGCGTTGTGCGCGGACGGCGGGTTGTAGAGGCATCTGCAGAGATCATAAGATCAAGCTACAACGATCAACGATCAAACCTGAGCACTCGCTCCGTGCCGTTGATCATGTCCACCTGGGCGAGCGTGCAGTTGTTGCACCCGCCAATGCCCAGCTCGTTGGAGGGACCGGTGCATCTGCAGAGATCAATCAAAGATCAGACTACAGATATCGCTCTCGGATAGTAAGTTGCTATGACGTGATGCGCCTAGCACCGGATGTATCAATAGTGAAAAGATAAAAAATATCAGGGATCAAAGATCAAACTAGACTCTGGTCTCGTACCCGTTCTGGTAGCAGCTGCGGTGGCAGCGCTTGCACTCGCGCTCGTCGACGTAGAACTCGGCCGAGGGGCAGGTGGCGTGGCAGCGCAGCTCTCTGCGCTGTTTAGACTGCTCTGCGGGCGGGGCCGTGGACTGGAGTGGCGATAGGATAGTAGGATACGTTTATCAGTGTCATGCCAAGGAATGCCAGATATGGTATGGTCATGCCGCACGGGAATGGGGAGCAAAAATCGAAGATCAACTTTTGCAGCTTAAACTTCCGTCGATAGTCGGTGTCTCATGAGCGAATTCCAACCACGCTCACTGCGGCGTACGAAGACTTCATAATGAAGTAGGTAGTGGGCCATTATTAAAGTCCGCGCGAATGATCGATGAGCGGTGTCACCAACGTGCATCCGTTGTCTGCGGCTCTTCACATGCCTTCCCATGTCTCCGATGCACAATGTTCTGACAACAGTGCAAATGTTAAGCGAACGAGATGCCGAAAATTGCGCCTGATTTCGGTAGGAACTCTCGCACGGAAAATACTGTATCCTCAACATTTCGACACGTTCGCTTAACATTTAGAACATTGTGGATGATTCGTGCACTTTGGTGATACGCTCACCGATCATTTGTAGAGCACTAGGCATTATCGTGGTTTGACGATGAGATACGCTAATATAATGTTCCCACCTAAGCTTTAGCCCGGTTTTCCCTCGTTACCTGTGTTGTGACGTTGTATACATTGTATTAGGTTGGCAAGAAAGTCCTTGGGCAGGTTGAAACTTTTTACCAGATTAATAGGTTATGATTTACGAATAAGTTTGATATGAAGTGAGGCAATAGAGGGTACCTCAAGCTATTTGCCTATATAAATATCATTGCGCTTTGTGGTGCCGTTATTGAGTTATCGCATCAAACGATAAACGGTCCTTTCGGATCGCCATCTTCTACGATAGATAACACGGCTTCAATGCCTGCTCTGCCTGCAATAATACCACCGTACCATTGTCCGAGGATGTCATAAGCCACTCCATTGTGGACAACTGATATATCTCTTCAGCTGTGGAAACGAGCATTCGGAAGACAAACCCCGTTTGGGGCTTCCTTCCACAGCGCATGACCTGGCCTTGCTCTCTATTCGCAAGGAGAAGCCAGATGCAACCAATCGGGAAATGTCGAGTACTATTTGGGTTACCCATCCCACTATGCAGAATGGCCATCAGTCACTTCGCTATAGAAGAGTACTCTCCCGATGGATACCCCATGCCCTACGGGCTACCCAGAGGGAGATCAGTGTGACCAGTGGTCAGTCTCATCTCTCCTGCTTCCACCAAACGAAGTTTCTGGAGGGACTAATGTTTGGAAAGATAGTTGGAGACCCAACAATAACGTCACATATAGAATGATCTGGATAGCTAAAGGAGAGGAGCTGCTAGTGCAACCGAAACCGGACTTGCATTACATGAAAATTTCATTGTTTCGCTTTTGGACCAGCAAAGAAATCGATTTCAATAGACTACTACCAAAAGGATGAATGGTCACTCTATCCGTATATGTACGGTAACTTAGACAACTTGCGTATTTAGTCATGGAAAACAGGCTCAGAAGGGCAAAAACCCCCTTCTCCCTGACAATGCACGACCTCATACTGCAAATGAGGCCTTGCTCTAAGCTAAGCGAACTGAGTTGGGAAACCGAAACCCACTCACCTTATTTAACTGACATTAGCCTCTTTCACTACCATTTCTTGCTAGACCTTACTTCGTCTACAGCCGAGAAAAGCTTCCTTGAAATAGGTACCCGAAAATCACAGACAAACCAGTTCAGAGAGTCACAACACCTTTCCTTCTTGAAGGAAGGTCACCGAGATACCCGAAAGAAGGGGATAGGTTGGTGATAGAATAGGTGGCAACATTGAAGATTGAAATTATTTCCTGTTGAAGATATGCAAAAATTAAAACAGCTGTTATTACTGCCCAAGAACTTTCTTGCCAACCTAATACAATCTTCCGTTTTATCTACATATCTTCTTTCCCCATACCTATGTATTTGATCACCTGTACAATAAATATTATTATTACTATTACGATCTCGCTCACCATATAGGTAGAGGTCTCGTACTCGGCAGTCGCCAGCCGGGTCGTCTTCCTGCTCTTCTTTTTCTTCTTCGTCTTCGACACGAGCAGGCTCTCGTCGTACTCCTCCTCCTCCTCGTCGTAGGAGACCCGGCCGCTCTTGCGCTTCTGAAATGCATCGTAATACCTGCCTTCAATTACGCTCATAGTTATGTAGTCCCTTGAGCAACCGCTCACAGCGAGTTCATGAAGGGATCTTATCGCTAGCAGAGGCACAGAAGATACCTTGTACGGTTTATGTAGTTCCTAGGTAGTGATCTTCTTACTCTGATACTCGGAGTGCATCTACGGTTCTTTTCCGTTATCGTTTCATCGTTCCCCGTACGTAGGGCCCTTTTTCTGCTATGCATAATGCACAATATTCTCGACCTTTGTAAAGCGAAAATGACTAGTACATCGTCTTTATTGAGTTCCCCAAGGCCCTAGGAGCCGGCTTTATGCTAGCTGTAGTGTCTATCATGATGCACCTGCTTTCCCATTCCTAATCATTTATTCGTGGTGCGCGGCACACCGATCTACCGTATTAGTAAATGTCGGAATGATGCTTTTTCGCTTTCCAAAGGTTTTGCACTGCGGCAGAACACTGTGGATGCTTCTACGGATCGTGTATATCATAGCTACATATAACGTAGCATTGATGACCGCGTCGCGTCTCGTCGTCAGCAACATGTTGACGAAAAGAACACTCGCATGCACATCTCTAGTGTGCGACGCTACGGTCCGCTTACCGTTCCGCGGACGTAGAGGCTGAGGTTGCGGCAGGCGGTGCAGTCGCGCTCCGTCGGCCCCGTGCACGTCTCGCACTCGTCGTAGCACCGGCCGCACGTCCGGTTCGAGTGCGCGGCGTAGAAGCTAAAGGTCCACGCTTACTTGCCTCACAACTATAACCTATATAGCCAATCATAGCCAATTATATTCTTGCTAAGCCTCTAGAGGTTGATCTGCTGAACTTCCTGTGGTCAGCCGGTGGTATTCTCTACTTGAATGGGGTATATGAAGATATACACCTGATCAATTTGGCCCTTCATATTCCTCCCTCCCCCAACGACTGCACGCTACACCGGTAACGCTAAAGCTGAAGATGCCTACCCGATCTTCGTGCAGCTGGCCACGCAGCGGCCCTCCTGCGTCCAGGTCCGGCACTTTCTGCACTGGTCGTCCGCCGGACCCCAGCACCCGTCCGTCGGACTGCAGTTCGGGTGGCACACGTGGTTCTCGGCGGCTGCAAAAGCCCAGGAATGTATCTACCCAAGACCAAATTGACCAAGGAATGTCAAGGCGCAAGGCCAAACGGTTTAGGAGCCGCTACTCAAGACTCATACCAGGGAATCATAACTAAATATACTCCAGACAAAAATAGGGCAAGGGCAATGCCCAAGACCTAATACCCAAAACGTACTGCACATATCGGCGCGGCGGTTGCTCTTCACGTTGACGGTGGCGTTGGCCGACACGATCTCCGACCACTTGATCGAGTCGGCGAAGCACAGGTCGAAGTTGCGCGTGATGACGACATCTCCTGAGATTAAAGATCAAAGATCAAACTATAAAGATCAAAGATCAAAGATCACCCAGCTCACCCTTCTTGATCTCCTTCAGTTTGCGCAGACCGAGATACATGAGGTGGTCGTTGGACGAGATAGCCAGCGTCTGCTTGTTCTGACTGCAATATTGAGTTAATCTTTGATCTTTGATCTTTAATCCTTGATCCTTGATCCTTAATCTTTGATCGCTTCTAATCTAATCATTGCTAAATGCCCGATTAATGGCAATCACCGACGAGGAGATGTCGAGTCTGACATCAATTGATCGTCTCCAATTGGAGATCAATTGGCCCGTTAATGAGTACGCATTAGGCATTAATGCTTGATCTTTGATCTTTGATCTTTGATCTCTGCTCGCTTACTTGAGTCCGGATCGGCCCTCGATGATCTCCAGGTTCTCAAGGAAGGAGAGGGAGCGGAGGCCGGCCGACTCTGCGGCTACGTACACGTACTCCGAGACTATCCGGATGGACCGCAGCGTGTCCAGGTCGTCCAGCGTCAGGGCGGGGATCGTCGTCCTGATAGTGTAGAAACATTTTAATATTTGCAATATATTTTAATATTTTTTGCTAGAGCGTTTCACAGTTGGCTAACTCGTGGATAGTATGAGATTGAACGGGATCGTCGTCCTGCAAACAGAACGAACAATCAGCAATAGTCCACATTACACTCCGAACACATTGTGATGACATATGGCCTTATGCGCGAACGTCGTAGCATCACGTTTGACCGGGGAATCTGGCTCGGTTTGCATCTTCATCAGGCATAGCGAGCGGCGGAATTCCACAAAGCCCACTACCGGGGTTGAAAACCAAGCGCAATTTGCGCATTTATCGTCTGATTCTCTTCATTCTTTCCTGTTATGCCTCAATCTCTCAGTCTAATAATGCGGTTTGCAAACCCTAGTGCCCCACTCACTTGGTCTCGCCGTCGATGTAGACGTGCTCGGTGAAGGCAGTGGACAGCAGCCGGATGTAGCCCTCGATCTCCGTGCAGTTCTGCAACCGATCGACACCGTTGAGATACTTTGGATATACCGTCAACTTAGTGTATGTCGGGACAGATTCGGTATATCTTATACGAGGCCATAACTCCGTTAAAAAAGGGTCTAGAAACTTCTGGTTGGGTTCATTCGATTCATCTCATCAAGATCTACCTGTGTACTAAGTTTGAGCTCAATTGGTCCACGCAGAAAATAGTTATGACGAAAAACATGAAAATCGCATTGGGTAGGGGTCTATTTGGACTGCAAGGCAAATGAGCTGTTTTCAGGCGTTAGAAGTTGCTCAATCGTATTCAAATTTGGTATGCGGGTAGACAGGAGCCTAAGGATTCCAAAAATTTCAACCAGAACTTTCTACGACCATTTCTAATCGAGTTACGGCCTTATTTTGAATATACCGGATATACCGAATTTGTCCCGGTATGAACTAAGTTGACGGTAGTGGATAAACCTATCCATCAGTTTCTTCCGTACCAAAATGAGTCACAGCATTCCGCCCGGTGAAGAATGTGTCTAATAGCGAAATGACCACTGTTTTTGAATTTTCTCAAGAGTAGTTAAACCAATCGGCACAAACTTTTCAGAACTCATAGAATTCATAGAGGTGAGCATAAATTTTTACATTCATAATTTTTCGTTCACTGGTGCTCCTACAGGATCGGATCCTATGCGCGAAAACCGCTATTCGCTATTATGACGCTTTTAATGCTGTGGAGTCTAATTCTCTCACTTTTGCACACTCTCTCGCCCTATATTCGGCATGATTTTCCGACGGATCTTTTTAATCTACTATACTACGAGTCAATCACAGCATTCCGCCAGGTGAAGAATGTGTCTAATAGCGAATTGACCACTATTTTTGAAATATCTCATGAACGGACAGACCAATCTGCACCACATTTTCAGAGCTTATTGAGTTCACAGTGGCGAGCTTTACTTGTTGAATTCATGAATTTTCGTTCATCGGTTCGCCTACGAGATCGGATCCTATGCGCAGAAACCGCTATTCGCTATTAGAACGCTTGGAATGCTGTGCGGTACTAGTCGTAACGCACTCCAGAGGCTTGGTGCTTTCAATCCCTAGTTATTAGAAATCAGGCAGGACTAACCTCCAGTTCCTGGACGGTCAGCGAGTTGAGCTCCTTCTCGAACTTGCACACTTAAAGTCGGAGAATCGAAACTATACTTTATTTCCCCCAATGACGAAAGAATGGAAAATTGCATCGCAATGGCTATTTGTTTGCGCTGTGAAACCTAACTCGACCTATCGATAAAGTATTCTGCAATTTGAGAGAAAGCGCATGCCTATCGCACCTTCTCTGGTTTTAAGAAGAAAAAAAACAAGAAATAGCAAATTACAAAATAAGCAAATAAAATAAATATTTGCCTAAAACTGACCTTTCGGGCACTCCCCGTCGCACTTTCTGCACTGCCGGTCGCCCTTCTGCACGTCGTAGTAGTAGCCGGGAGAGCAGTGCTCCACGCAGATGTCGCCCTGGACCAGCCGCTCCGCTGAAAGCCGGGAATTGCGGACGGCCGGGAATGACCGGAATTTGGGCCGGGAAATGGCCACTGACTGACCGGGACACTCCTTCTCGCAGTACCGGTCGTTGACGAAGTAGCCGTCTTGCGGGACCACCATGCCCTTCTGAACAAGGTGGTTGAGAGGCGAAGCGTATTAGTAAGCTTAGGATAGATAGATATTCGATTTACGCGCCTTCACAAGGGAGGAAATTGGCAACGTATACGGCTACCTATGCGTGCACATTGCTCCCAATACTTGAAAGATAAAACTTAAACTAACCCAAAGATCAAATATTAAACTACAAAGTTCAACGATCAAAGATCACATCTCACCTTGGCATCGTAGCGGGTGCGCGGCGTGCACTGCTCGACGCACTTGCAGTGCGACCGGGCTACGCCCTCGCACTGGACGTAGTGTTTACAGGCCTGGAAGAGATCAAAGATCAAACTACAGAGATCAACGATCAAGGTACAGAGATCAACTATCAAACTACGAAGATCAAAGATCAAACTACAAAGATCAAAGATCAAAGCGCAACCCACCATGCAGTCATTAGACGTGGGTCCGGTACAGCCGCCGATGCACTGCGAATCGCAGCACATGCTGAAAGGAATAAATGCATTCCTTCCCGCCAATTTCTAAATTCAAATTCTTTCGTACCTGGCATTCGAAGCCGTATGGTAGCACATGTGGTTCGTGCACATCTCGGGGCAGTTTGAGCGATAAACTAAACAGGTTTATCAAGGATCACCTTACCGAAGATCAAACTTCGAAGACCAAAGATCAACTCACTGATCTGACACTCGTCCGCGCCCGGACCCCAGCAGTGGTCGCCGCACGCCGGATCGCAGGTTGGCGGGTGCTGCAGCCAGATTACAGGTCAAAGATCAAAGATCAAAGATTAAAAATCAGACATCAAAGTTCAGGAAACCATACCCGGTTGCAGACGGTTCCGTTGTAGTACAAGAGGTTGACGCGGTCCTTGTCAAAATCGACCAACTGGAAAAACCGCGTATCGATAAAAGCGTCGCTGCATATCCCAATTTTGGCCCCCTTTTCTTATGTTTTTTTTTAGAGTTCTGCATGAGAGTTATTTTTGATGCTTAAGCTTCAGACATCCTTCGCAATCGCGATTTGCCTCGTCACCGAAAGAAGTGAAACATATATGTATATTATGTATTATATTATAATATATTATGCGAAAGAGCTCTCATGCACCTCTAATGATTTCCATCCAATTAATGCACAATGTTCTCAATGTTAGGCGAACGAGCCAAATGCGTAAGCTAAAAATGTTTTCTGTACGAGAGTCCCGCCGAAATCGTGGTTATTTTTCGGCATCTCGTTCACTTAACATTTGCACTGCTGTACAGAACATTGTGAATAGTCTGTTTTTTGAAGAATTTAACCAATTTTTCGCACGTCACCTCATCGAAGCTGATCCGTTCCCTGAGGTAACACAGTCGATTCGACAGCTCGACGCCCACCTTGCCGCTCTCGATGTCTGCAAGGCTTCGAATTCGCGCCCATTTCAAATTTAATATTGAAAAGCGCGCGAAAATGTTCAGCCTACTTCTCAAGCTGGGCATGCTCAGGGTCCGGAGCGCGGGTGCGTTGCTGACTTGGAGGGCGAAGCCGTCTGAAATTTTTTTTAAATTTTATTTATCAGTTTCTGGAGCTCTTTGAATGTAGAGGACAGGCTGAAATATCAAATAATAAAGAAATTAGCCTAAAAGATTGTCGCCCCAGATGATCCGTAGTTTCTTGAACGAGAGGCTGGTGAGGTTGGAGACCTTGTAGATGTACACGTAGCCTTTCACCTAATAATCATGTTTTTCATTATAATTTTTAAAGCTTAAAACTATAGTCCTGTGCGGTGGCCAAATTTTGCAAACATTTCCCGATGAATATTTCACATATTTAGCTGGTTTCAGACATTCCCAACCTCCTCGATGTCGTCGAAGAAATCTAGCGTCTCATTCCGGTCTACGGACAGGTGCGTAATCTCGATATTGCCGAAGACTCGGGTGCAGTTCTGCAAATGCAAAACATCACTAATCATCCAGAGCTGTTGAATCAACAGTGTTGATTGAACAAGTGAAAAGAAGACGCAGAAAAAAAAACGCTTCTTTTCCTTGAAGATTTCTCTAACAAGCATAGTTACAATTTGACGGTTTGCTAAAATTTTCCTTCGACTTCCTCAAAAACCAAACCCAGAGGCAGACCTGATAGATCAGTCGCAGGTCGTCCACTCGGTGCGTCGCACCCGTCATCGCCCGCCCATTGGCCGAGCCCGAGCAAACTGCAAGACTCGACTCTACTTTGATCTTTGATCTTTGATCTCTGGTCTCCGACACAACAACAGGGAGGTGGTGATGTCAGGGTAGGAGGAGTGGGTACGGCTGTGCTGCATTGTTTAGCATGTGACGCGCCGTTATCTATGAGTGTGCGTCTGCGTTACATTTTGGCGCGCTCTATCTCTACCGATGTCCCGTTTGAAGTCACCCATATTTGTCCCGAGCTCCATTGTTCGTCATCTAAGGGTGCTCCAAACCTTGCGAATTGGTTACGGCTTAGGGATTTCAATTGCACTTTTTAGGGAAAACCTTTCATTTTGCACATATCGCGCAAGTTCTCCATGGCGAATAGTAGGATGTTCGTCCATTTTATCATGAGGTTATGCTTGAAGTATCACTCATTGTCCAAAAAAAATCATTCTCACGCTTTATGGATATACTATCTATATTACCGCTGAAAGATAACCGGAAACGCTATCTGAAAAAGTACTCACGTGAAGACAGCATCATTACAAATATAATTGTAATGCTTTATATGAGGGGGGGAAGAAAGTAGGGAAATAGTTTTAAATATTTTAAAACTTACGGCATGGCCCTCGTCCATGACAACCAGGTTCGCTGGCCTGGGACTTCCAGTACGACGAAGCTATGGGCAGGGAAATAAGGACGATTAATAGATACTTGGGTAGAGTAAGGTTCATCTTTACAATTAACTCTAACTTAGGCCTTAGAACCTTATCGCTAAGGTTCGGTCCGGCCTTAGTTAGCCTTTAATATGGGGAGGAAAAGGGGGAAACTGGAACCAGGGGTATTGCGAGGGGAGAACTGACTCAGTCACTCGGCCGTTATCAAATAGCGAGCGCACTCATACAGATGAATCGTGTGGGCTCGGCTAAGGGAAGGGGGGGGGGGGAGATGGTCAATAAAGTGGATAAATGAGATGAATTCTGTGGGAGAGATGGGACAAGAGGGAACCTTTTCATGTACGTACTTGGCATAGATGCATTGATTACGGTGCTATTACCTATTTTGATATTCAGCCCACAGCATTCCGCCCGGTAAAGAATGTTTCTAATAACGAATTGACCACCATTTTTGACTTTTCTCAAGAGTGGCTATACCGATCCACACTAAATTTTCGGATGTTTTAGAATTCATGGAGACGAACCTAAGTTTTTAAATTCATAATTTTTCGTTCACTGGTTCGCTTACAGGATCGGATCCTATGCCCGGAAACCGCTATTCGCTATTAGAACGCTTGGAATGCTGTGAGCCTAAGAACGCGATGGGTGTCATGCTTTATCTATTCATTCTCTCGTTTTCCAATTCGTTCTGATTCTTGGAGAACAGTACTCCACAACATCTTTCCATTGCTTTCAGGGCAAATGCGTTCCGGGGACAGCTTGGCTTATAGAGGGGAAAGGCACATCACGACAGAGGGATTGATTGGGGAATGGGGAGAGTGACTGAATTGTTGTAAAAGAGATTGAAACGGTTTTAAAAGATACGATGATTGAACGTTCCACGAATCAGTCGCTCTTGGAAGTGCTATCGAATCAGTTTCAAGCCTTGTTTGTTAGCCGGTCCGTAAGCATAACAGATTCGAAGACCGCATATAAAATATGAAGCCGATTCGACACCACTGTCTTACAGCTATAACTACTAGGCTTACCTCCCGCATCTCTGTGACGCCCTGATAAGGAAAACGATAGGTAATAACGAGATCTTCGATAGCTTTCAAATTAACATTTAGAAGCATGCTATATCTGGAGCTGTGCGCTATCTATTTGTCTTGGACTCCTTATCTATGCACTACTGATCTTAAAAAAGCGCGGTCTGACCCGATTTCGAATGGCCAACATTCTAGCCTCCATGTCTGGAGTGATTCAGAAAAGCTTCGTAGAACAACACGGAAAAAGCCATACAGTGACGCATATTCTTGGCTGCCGTCGTCTTTTGTACAGTAGCTGTGGAGGGGTCGAGGAGGAGAAGGAGGAGGTGGAGGAGGATGAGGGAAAGGAGACCGCCTGAGGAGATGCACTGATTGTGAGCGAACACTCGGGAGACCGCCAGGGAGCGCACAATGTTCTAGACGTTTGGAAAGCGAAAATCACGAGGATACCATCCTCTCAGAGTTCTGAGGAGCTCTAGATGTGTGATAGAGGACAGCTTTAGTGTCTATCACCATGCACTCAGCGAAATTTCACCACCATACCGCACCTAGTGAATCATTCACCACACAAATTTCACCAGCCCGCTGGTGAATTGTGCTCCTTTCACCAGCGGGCTGGTGAAATTTGTGTGGTGAATGATTCACTAGGTGCGGTATGGTGGTGAAATTTCGCTGAGCATGCTCTTCCACTCTCCTTACCGACAATGTATTCATTAGAGACGTGCATGTGAGTTCTTTTGGTCAATATGTTTCATTTCTTTTGGCAACGAGACGCGTCGCGGTTGTACATGATGCATGGAACATAGGCATCAAAAGAACTTTCATGCACAACTCTAGTATTCATTGTGCCCGGCACATCGATCTACCGTATTAGAAAATGACAGATTGATTTTTCGCTTTCCAAAGGTTTTGCATTGCGGCAGAATACCGTGAGCGGGAAGCGGAGCGCTTTCATGGCTACCAGGAGTAAAGACAAAGGCGGAAAATTTGGTCCGTTCCCGCTCTCTGGAAACTATCGTTTCATCAAAAATCGGTGGGTGATTTCCTCAATCTCGCCCTGCATACAGTTTGTGGGGTAGGGGATAATTGGTCTACTTTCAGTCATAATCACTGCACTGTATATTATTGTATTCGCGACTAGAGAGCGAAGCGGCACGAAGAGAGTGCAGACAAAAAAGTAAGATAATGGCGGGGGAATTTTCATTAACCGTACCTGGCAGCACGTTACGTACGGCCATCGCGGGCGCTCCTTTTGGGGGTCCTGCAATTTTGTATTTAGCTATGCGTTTTGTCGGGAAACCGCCTTCTCATCGTATCAGTCATTCCATCAACCTTGATTAGCATGCAATTAGAAATGGCCGATTTGATGAGACGGCGCTTTCCCGTCTTCTTCCGCGGAGCATACACGACTAGAGTATGATCGACAAATTATCGGTGATCTGATGACCAGAGTGCATTCCTCATCTGCGTCTCTTCACCCTCCTTTTCTCTCTCGGATCATTCCTGCACTTTGGTGATACGATTACCGATCATTCGCCCGACTCTAGATATATATGACACGAGCCCGCTATTATTAAAGGAAAACGAACGTTGGGAAATCTTTGCAGCGCACTCCGCTAAATACAGTGAAACTCTCTTGGCAAAATGCCAGCTTAGGCTAATGGCCGGCTCCGGCTGAAGTCTTACGGCGGTTAGCGGAAAGAACTGCGCAGCTCTCTCAATGTTCATTTTCCTTGAATAATATATATGCTCCCGATGAAACGCACTGCGTTCGCAAATAATAGTTCATCGGATGAGGATGAAATGGTCATATGATACTATCTTTCTCACATTCGTCTCTCGACCAAGCCTTTAGGCAAGCTCAACGCAGGATAAGAAAGAAGAATTTCAGCACGTATAATTGCCAAAGCCAAGATCAACGGGCTGGTCAAGTCAAGATCACGAACTGGCAATGCGTAAAAGAAATTGAAACAGTTTTGCGATGTGTGACTCGCGACGTTCAATAACGCTCGGCTTCCAAAGTTCGCATAAAGAAAACACAGAGACGGTAAATTCACAGCAAGATGAACGCGGAAGCTATAAACGTGCGAAGAAACTCCCCAAACGTAGGGTTACAGATTACAGATAGGGAAACGGACTATTGTCATGGTTATGTTTCATAAGCCTGCCTGTACAGGAAATGGCCGTTTATAAAGGGGCGTGAAACGTAACCGAGAACCTGGTCCGTTTCCCGCTCCCTAGCATAGATTAGTGTGCAACTATCGAATGAGATAAAACGATCAATCACTCCGAGAGAGCGGAGAATAATGAAGAGAATGAGACACAGCATTCCAAGCGTCATAATAGCGAATAGCGGTTTTCGCGCACAGGATCCGATCCTGTAGGCGAACCAGTAAACGATAAATTATGAATTTAAAAACTTAAGCTCGCCACTATGAATTTAATGGTGTTGATTGGTTTAGCTACTCTTGAGAAAATGAAAAAAAAAAGTAATCATTTCGCTATTAGACACATTCGTCACCGTGCGGAATGCTGTGAAGATATATGTAAATGTATTCGATAGTCGCTCCATAGTGTAGATGGGATAGTCGATGGACGATGCGATCGATAGTAGGGAAGACGAGGAGAGGAGGCGACGGAAGGGAGAAGGAAGCAGACAATTGCATGGGCGAAAGGGCAGGGTGGAGATGGACTGGGGGAAGGTGAGTAGAGGATACGAATCGGGCACTTTTGGTGCTTATGTTTCGACTATCCGAAAATAATAAGACAGATGTTCACTGTGAATCGATCGTGGAACATAACCGTCAAAAGTACCCGATTCGTATACTCCAAAGTCTTTGGTTAGAGGCAATACAGTAACACACAAGTCACTTATTCACACAAATGAAAAAGCAAAAGCGTGACCTGTTCTGCATTCACAAGAGCTGGTTAGTACACTGAGCGAAATTACCCCAGCTTACGCCTCATGGGGTAAATTCAAACGCACTTTTACCCCAGATGGTTGGTGTAATTACAAATTTACCCCAGTCAGTCGGTGTAAATGTTACCCCATAAGGCGTAAAGCTGGGGTAATTTGGCTCAGTGTAGTTGCGTACAGCTAAAATAACTTTTTTTCTACCTCACAGGATATTGCAACCGCCAGATCTCAACTATTCAGAAATGCTCAACCAGCGCGGGTTACGGATTGCTGACAGTTGAGTCGATCGATGTGTGATGAATACGTGTTATGCACAGCATGCCAGACCCAAGATAACTAGACACATTGGACTTTTAGCCATAAAATCCATATCCAAAATAGGAAAAAAGAGTGAGCTCAAGAGGGCCGAAAGACCAATCGGAGAGGAGAGATTGAAAAGGGGCGCGCGACACACGCGATTAAATGCCGGGGATAATCTCGAGATATAATGCGGGTTTTTCGCAACCGCGACCTGCCGGAGTCGAATCAATAAGGCTATATCGTGTCGCTATCAAGCAGTAATAAGGGATAGTTGTCCAAATCGAGGTATGTTTTGCATTGTTTTGCATAAAGGTCCATGAGAAATATGCTAAAAAGGCGCGGACAATGAGAGCGAGATAGGTATCTAGGATAGAAATGCCCCTTGACTTTTCCTCAGACGTTCTCACAAGACCACCCGGTCCGTGATTTGCATGATTCCCCCCCCCCATCTTACCCACGCGCAGAGAGTGTCTAATCGGGTCTAACGGCCTACTGTTCACCTCCCCTTTCCCTACCGTCCTCGGACCCCCCCCCCCTCATTTAACGACAGGGTCCCTCCCTATAATGCGCCAAGCCAAGGACAACGGAAGTTGAGATGACAAGGGGGAGATATGGAGGAGGCGGACTTCCGACGAGATTTGAGTAGCAGAAAAGGAATCAGCACTTTCTTTTTTTATCATGTCCTCTTTTCATCATGTCCCCTTTCCCTACGGTCAAGTAAAATAAACGAATGAATGAATGAATACATACACTCTAGAACTCTCCAGGATCCGTACTCGAATGCGCCAAACGAATAGTATGATAACTCAATCGCAAGCAGCGAGAGAGCGGGCAAGAATGAAGAGATGAGAGATGGACAGCATGTAAAAATGTGCGTTTTGCGACTTGGTAGAATATTAGAAAAAGGGGCAGCACATACAGCAAGGCACGCGGTGAGGTGATTACGATCAAAACAACACTTCCTAGGATACTAATTCTATAATGGCGATGTCCTACGTTTCACAGCATCATTAAAACACGACTGGTGGACCCGAACGGCTCTCTCTCTCTTCAATTGGGACCGGTTAACTAAAACAGAGCCAAAAATTATAAATAATATATCTAGCAAGCCAGGAAAAGCTCGCTACGATAAATACATGCACTGGACAATTTCTTTCAGTGTATTATTTTTCAGGGAGGGGTGTAAACGGAAGGGAACGAGAAATCTAGAGCAAAAAAACAGTGGATGATCCGGAAAGCGATCAGAGACGAGTTTTTATGCGGTTATCCTGCAGCAGCACAACCAGAGCTCGCGAATCGATACCGTTTAATCCAATTAGGCCCTGTTTTCCAGGGTTATGTTTCATTCCATACGTATTAGGAGATGTAATTCTGACAATGTTGGTGGTGAAACGTAACCGGTGAAAATCGGCTATCGGTCTCGATTCACAGGCTCTAATCACAACTATCAATGCGCTAGAAAGTCGAAATATGGTATTCAGATCCGTCAATATATCAGTATAGATACATCATCACAACTATCAGGGGAGTGAGAATTTGATGGTAGATTAGAGATTTCGAACTTGAATATTCGGTCATTTTGCATACTGAAGGTTGCAGCGAAACAACTCATGAGGGGGGGATAATATCGGTAATTGCTGGGTGAATATTTAGTCTACGGAGGCACTCTGCAAGGCATCGATAGGGTGCAAATACGCGGATAGCTCCAATTGCAAATAAATGGCATAGTGGCGAAACGCTCAAGGGGTTCTGTGGAGGATATGACGAAAAGAGCGAGTGTATTGAGAAAGCCAGATCCTGCATAGGTTACAGTGAACAAGGCATCAATATATCATAGGATCAAGAGGCAAACGCCTAGCGTTGTACATGAGAATTCTTGTCGTGGTTGCGATTCATGGTGATCGTAGGAATATCCAGCAAGCACTTCGTTATGCTTAGTATGTGTCGCAGACACGAAAGAAAAGCCAAGGTCTGACAATGAGAACCGCGAAGCTACCCACAAAAAGAGGGGGGCAGTTGCCATGGGACGAGCTTGATGATACCTGATCAATCTAGTAGGCGGATGGATACGTTGACAGAGTGGCGGAGAGGGAGGGATGAAGGGAGAGGGGGGGAGGGGGAGAGAATGAACGAGGGAGGGAAGGAGACGCGTGCGCGCGCGCGAGATTCTGAGTCAGATCGACGTTCGTTCTTAGAGAGTGAAAATGTGTGATACAGAAGAGGGAGAGGCAAGATAGAGACAGGAGGAGGAGGGAATGTGAGTCATCTTGTACGGGGATAGTGTTTGCGTACAATAAGTAGCGACGAGGGTGTGTCAGTGCCTAGATGGTATAGTGGAATAAACCGATCCGTCAGTTTCTTCCTTTCCAAATGAGTCTAATTCTCTCACTTTCGCACACTCTCTCGCCTTATATTCGGAATGATTTTCCGACGGGATCTTTTTACTCCACTATATAGTAGAGAAAATCGGAACGTATAATTCGAAAATACGGTCTAGTAAAAGTTACTGGCTTTAGCGAGAAGTGGAATTTATGCGTCATCTTCGGAACGATTGATTTCACGGCAACCGATCAACTGCGCTCGCCCCAAAAAGCTGCCAAATGTCAATAATGCGGAATTATGCTAATTAGTTACTGTAGAGGATTTTCATAGTCATCGTTGCAAGACTCGCTATGAAAACCCGGCGGTAATTCAAAAAACGGAAGAGTGTGATAGGGTAATTCTGAAAAACTCGATAATTCTATCGTATTTTTCCAATTTTTCACTTATTTGCGCGGCAAAAAGGTCATTCAAAAGTCGCGTTTGAATTTCAGTTCGCGATAGATAACGTTACAAGCGTTTTTCATTATTTTGGGGCGAGCGCAGTTGATCGGTTGCCGTGTGATTTTCGATTTTACTGCTATCGATTTATTCTGTATGTTTGGGTGCTGCGTGCGTTCTTACAGCTTCTTTTATGTTTTCTTTTTCAGTTTTGCTCATTATTGAGATTATGATCTTGCATCTAAAAACCGAGCTGTTATCAGACAAAATAATGCATCAAATGTGGTATATTTCGTTCATGAGTGTGATATTATGAAGAAAT
>LS828244.1:26943-43113 GCA_900490955.1 Micoletzkya japonica
AAGAGACCGCTATAGCCGCTTCAACAGTTTCGCGAAATTCCCGGGAAGAAAATATCGTTCCGCGCATAAACACTTCCGCTTTTTATCTAGAGGGCCTGGCATCGGGGGATCCCTGGACCGATTATATCTTCGTTTTTTCTCTACTATATCTACGTAGAGTACATGAATGCTAGACTGTACGGGCACGGAGTCGTGCAAGGATCACTGAGTGAAAATTTCCTATTAAAAACGTTAAAAAGCAATGTACGAGAGGTCTGCAATCGAGTCCTCCTGTTCAATATGCTGCATTGCTTTTGGTGATGAGACGCGTCGTGGCCATGAATGATGCACAAAACGGAAGACTCGTTTGCAAATCTCCAATATCTACGGATCATTGAATAAGATCGAGTGGTACTTAGTTGGATACATACAAAAGCGTTGAAAAAACGTAGATATTTAAGGGTTTTTTTGCAATTCGCGCGCCAAACACGAACGATAACAAGCGTTTCTGCCCTCTTTATGGGACCAACTTTAACGGTTATTGTCTTGAGCCTTGCAATGGTTTGTTTTAGCTCTCGACCCTTCACTGACAATGAGCGAAATATCCCCAGCCGAAATATCCCAAGCTCGGTGCATACCACGGTGAAATTTCACTATAGTGTGGGATACATGAGAGGAAAAAACGCAAAAAAAAACAGCTCGATAGCGGGCATAAAAGGATGATGTGAAACCTAGCCCAAGCAATAGTTCAGGTTCAGATATGGGGAACGGAAGGGGAGAAATCGAGAGGTGGAGGGGAGGGGGAGCGAAAAACGGTGGATAATTGGACGGATAGGCACGCTCCGATCAGAGGGTAGAGCGCGACTATGGGGAAAATGATTCTTACCAGGTTTTGAAGAGTCCCTCGAATCCCGACAGGGGTTCCGAAAGGATTTTGCGTATAAGAAGACGGAGCTGAGCTAGCTAGCCAAGCACAAAGAGGAGTTGATCCACGCCAAACACAGTCTCACTAGATAGTGCAGGGAAAAACAGGCAGACAGTTCTAGTCAGTCCCCCGACAAAGGAGGAGGGACCGCCCAAGACGGATGGGTGCCCAATGTACCGGAAGACAGAGAGAATGAACAGGGTGCACAGCATTCCGACCGAAAGGGGAAGTGTCTAATAGCGAATTGGCAACTATTTTTGAATTTACTCCAGTACGGCTTAATGAATCTTCACCAAATTTTGGCAGCTCTTTGGACTTATGGGGAGGAGCTTAAAGGGTCCCTCCAACCATCTCATTCATTCCAAGAGATAACCAACTAAGAGCGGTTGATTGATTGTGAGAGACAAGAGGGGAATGAAGAGACGCAGACTGCGAGAGAAATCTTTGCACAGCTTTTTCTCAGCAACGGAGAAATTTCAACAAAAAAGGAGAGAGGATGAGACTCAGGACATTGAGAGCTATCCAATTATGTCAAAAAATGTATATGGTAGGTATTGCCTGGAGGGGCCCTTTAAGTTTTTTAAATTGGTGAATTTTCACACATAATTATGTCTGCAGTGACGATATGTCACAGCGGGAACCGCCATTCGCTAATCGAACGCTAGGAATGCTGTGGGGGGGGGGGTTGCCGGCGCGACTGTTTGCGAGCGCGGTAGGATTATAGTGGAGAAAATCGGAACGTATAATTCAATTTTACGAGTTGCGCTGTTTAGCAGATTTTTCGCGCTTTGAAGCAATGCCATTCTAACCCAGAATCAGTTCTATCAGAGATTGAGCACTTTTTGAGATCATCATAACCAAGGCTTTGACATAAAACATATTTGGAGTTGGTATTATGGCGCTAGAGGTACCGGAATCTGAGATACGCCCGGAACATATCTTTCCTTTTTCTCTACTATACGGTAGCTGCGATTGAGATAAAGGTGGGGTTCTATAGAAGACAGCATCGCGAGTACAGTAGATTACGGTATGACGTATGACAATGAGTGTATTGATTGGTAGGGGGGTAATGGATAGATAACAACCCGGGGTATCAGGAGGGGTACCTGGCTTATCGAGACAGGAGGGAAGGGGGGGAGAGGGAGAGGGAGAGCAGATGCGAGGGAGAGAGATAAAAAGAGTGATACAAGGAGGTTGAGGGAGAGTAAAGATTGGGAACACAACGTTACGGGACTACTTTGAACTTAGCTCGTGAGGCATTATTGCTTCATTCTATAACAACGTTACGTATTGTTCGACCTCCCATCCTACCTAAAGAAGCTACATAATAGGACAGATTAGGCATAGGAAGGAGAAGTTAGCGGCAATATTCCAGAAGCTGGCAGGGAAGAAAGAAAGAAAGCACTACCGAGGAGTACAGGCGGATCGATCGTCTATCACTAGAGGGGAAGCTTCCGGAGATGAGATAAGAGTGGACGGGAGGAGATGGAGGGGAGAAGAGGGAAAATGGATGAGTAAGGATGTGAGGGGTCTTATGGTATCATAGATTTCGCTCTTTTCAATGATCATGAAGCTTGAGTATGGGGTGGTCTATAGTAGAATAAACCGGTCCGTCCGTTACTATCATTCCGAAATGCGTCTAATTCTCTCACTCTTGCACACTCTCTCGCCTGATATTGGGTATGATACACTGACGGATCTTTTCATTCCACTGTATCTTCGGAGCCCTGAGGTTTGGCTTTTTAATTTGATTGCTAGGTGCCCAGTGCACCGGAAGCCATAGAGAATGAACTGGAGGGCTCCCGGCGCGCCGTTTGTGAGTACGGTAGCATTACGGTAGGTGCGGTTTTTAGCTGAGTTGTGTCTAAAGACGCTTCAGCCACCTCTCATCTAGAGGAGTGACAGCGGGGGAGGATTGGTGCTTGTCGAATCCCCTTTAAGAAAGTACAAACCGCCAATAAGAGTAATGGAAAAGAGGTACTATGTGTCAAATGTAGCCGATATTTAGAATATGGTTGAGCAAAATGTTCCGTCCGTCGTCTCATTCCTACTTCCGACAAGAGAGCGAAGCGGTATGAAGAGACTGCATACAAAGTAGGAATGAGTCGACTGACGGAACTTTTTCGTCAATAATAGCTGACAAAGAACGTTCCATGGAAGATCTACAGTAATCATATATGGAGGATTGCCGCAGATTGATGCCATTCCATCACTCTTTGCCTACCTCTCACCTCTTACCTCCTAGCCCTCCCCCTCCCCTTTACATCTTAAATAAATACCTCCGTACTAGAGCATTCCATTCGGGTCTTTTTGACCGCTATGTTTCGCTACTTTTGATGACGAGACGCATCGCGGTTATGAATGAAACATATGCGTCAAGAAGACCCGAACGGAATGCTCTACTCCCTATCTACCTCCCTCCGACACCTCCTAAGACCCTTTCGCTCTCCCCCCCCTTCCCTACCACCATCCAAGGCCGTCATTCATCCCCCTATGCCAATCTGTCCCTTCCTCACTCCCAGCCGCCTTTGCATACTAATCGCTACTCATTAAGGGGAGGAAGGGTCGAGGAGGGTTACGAAGGAAGGGATCATGCAAGGGAACGGTAGAGGGATTTCACAGTAGAAGAAGACTATCGAGAGGAGGTCGCTGATGAACTGTTCAGCACGACGTTTTACCAGTCCGCGTTCCGAAATTGCGAATGTCTCTGCGTCTCTCCGATTTCCATCCTCTCTAGCCTCCACTCTCTACATTTGCGTACGAACCTATTCTACGCAGCATAACGTTGCGCGTACAGTAGAGCATTCCATTCGGGTCGTTTTGTTCGGGTCGTTTTGACAGTAACGCTCAGATACTCAGATTACTGTAGGGAAACATTGACCGGACGCACAACGGTTAGATGCAATACCATAGATAGAGCCTGGCGAACAGGAGATCCTATTTCAAGAGTAGATAAGCCGAAAGAGGGAAGGCATGTGAGATGCGGACAATGAAATGGTTTCGATGAACTGATCATTCGTCGGACTGCGGAGAAGACAAATAGGTAATGGGGCTTCCCATACCAGAGTCAAACATACCTTACATCAAAGAATGAAATCGAAATGAGAAAGCCTGTTGAGATGCAGCCGCAACTAACCATATCGACAGCCAAAACGATCCCTCGCAAACCGTGTGTGGGTGTGCTAGAAGGGGAATGAAACGGTGGTGACGTCATCATCTTCTCTGCCAATTCGTGCGTAATCCAGACTCTATCTAGGGAATGAGGAAGGCGAGGTGAGTGTCTGGAAATACCCCCCCCCCCCACTCTTTATTTGAGTAAGTAGTGCACCGCATTATTTGTTATTTGCCTTCTGTAGTTCGCTTAGTCAGCGTGTTCTTATTATTCCATTCCCCGTAAAGCGCAATTTATTTGTAAAAGTTGGTAAGGAAATCGGATCAGAAGCAAGTATGAAAAATCATGGGTTACGGTCGAACACATTTGCAGCGAACTCCCGTGCGGAAAGTCCTGCAAATTTTTATTGGTATACGGTAATGTAGTCATCACGGATTCAAATCGCGCAGCTTTGGGAGTTTTGTTTTTGGTTAGTTATGTTGTATTTCGGTTGGAAATAATGTTGTATTTCTTCATATAATGAATGGTTTGATACAGATGTCTGATTTTCTCGGTGAGGACCAGCGCAAAGTGAAGAAGCGCGAGGAGAACGAGGATGACAAGCCCTTCCAAGGTATTCTTTTTAAAATTTTCCGGTTAAATATTTGATATTTTCTTAGCTCGTGAAAACGGGGTTTTGTTAAAATAGGAATCTATGCTTCTGTTATGCGAAATCAGTGATATTAAAGTGTGAAAAACTTACCTTTACGAGTCGTAAAATGAGTACTGCGCTTTTCTCGATTTTGAGGTTTAAAAAGAAAGAAATTATCTTTAGCTATTTAATTATTTCTCCGTTAAGCTCTCGACGAGAACGATATCGCGGTGCTGAAGAGGTACGGCCAGGGACCGTATGCTGAACAGCTCAAGCAGCTTGATACGGATATTGAGGAGGCCCTCAAGAAGGTATTTTCCGTTTTTCAACATCATTTGAGAGCTCGTTGCCATTTGTATAGACGTCGATGCATGGTTATAAGATGACTTACTCAATATTAGGGGGGTCTGGAATATCTCTCGGTTTGAGGTTAACGAGCTGTCGGGAGTGAAGGAGTCGGACACGGGTCTGGCACCGCCCGCTCTGTGGGACATTGCGGCTGACAAACAGGCTATGCAACAGGAACAGCCCCTGCAGGTGGGCAAATTTTTGTTAGTTTATTGTTCGGCTGAAAAAAACCAGAAAATTAAGTGATATTTATTTTTTTTTAAAAAACTAGTATAGTTTAACTAACGTCTTATTGGTAGCGTATTTGGGAATAGGAAGTAATCCTTCCGTTAGGAATGCTGAACATGTAAATCTAGGTGGCTCGTTGCACCAAGATCATCACCGCGGAGGGACAGGATCCGAGGTAACGTCTTTCTTTGGACAGTATTCAGAAACGGTAATCATACATGGGCACGGACCCGACGGTCGGGTTGTAGGCCCTTCATTTTTGGCAAAATCTTAACTTGGTAGGCACCACATTATTCCAGAAAGCTCGGTAGGCTAATAAAATCTGAATGTATATACTGGTAGATCCCAAACGGAAATAATTGTACATCTGCCCATGTATGACGGTAATTTTGGGCGACCTCTGCCATTACTATTCCTGATCGCGGCCGCACGGAAGCAGCACAAAATACATGCGTCTTTTCCATTGCTAGTTTTGCTTTGACGAGCTCATGCATGGGCTCGTGTTGGCCCAACATTTTTGCTGGCATCCTTGCGCAGTTAGGGGAAATCAAAAGCAGCCACCCCTACAAATGCCTTACACTATCATTATCTGGTGCGCTCACCAATCCTAATGTCCGATCGGATATTAGGATGGGTGAGTGCACCAGATAATGATCGTGCTGATATGGACGAGCTAGTGTTCTGCTCCAGGTACATGATCAACGTCAAGCAGTTTGCCAAGTTTGTCGTGGACCTGGCCGAAAGCGTAGCCCCGACCGACATCGAGGTATCTAATTTTTGTTTTTTCTCTCTAATCTGCCTGCTTTCTAAGATCGTGCCAAATGTGCTTAGAACGCCCTAATAGGGGTCCTGTTCTTAGTTTAAGGCCTAAGCTAATGAATTTGCAATTCAGGAGGGCATGCGAGTGGGAGTTGACCGTAACAAGTACCAGATCCACCTCCCGCTACCGGCCAAGATCGACCCGAGTGTGACGATGATGCAGGTACGTTTGAGATAGAACCTGATAGACCTGATTAGATGAAGCTCTGGTTGGCGTAAATGAACTGTCAGCGTAGTCGTTTTCACTCGTATTTCATACTATAGTTGTAGTAGTATGTACATGATTTCCGGGGGCTGTAGCTAATGGTGTACCACTACGATTCTACACGGCGGTAAGTGAAAGAGACGATTTGTGATGCGCAGGTCGAGGAGAAACCCGATGTGACGTACGCGGACGTTGGCGGGTGCACGGAGCAGATTGAGAAGCTGAGGGAGGTCGTGGAAACGCCCCTTCTGCACGTGAGACATACATAGGCATGATTGTCCGATCGGACGTTAGGATCTGGGAGTCCTAGTGTACAACACTTGTTAGGCCGGCTGCTGTTGATTTTCGCTAATTATGCGAGGATGTCTGCTAAGCTTCTAGGAAGGACAACACTAGACCATGTACGATGTGAGATAACCATACTTCTAGAACATACGTGAGTAGCGTTCCCAACAATATTTTGAAAAAAGGAAAAACAGAGAGATAATCAAGAGCATGGAAGAATGAAGAGAGTCAGACGATAAGTACGCAAAACGTGCTTGGTTTTCAAACCCCAGCGCCCGCCTATGCTCTAGAGAATGCGATTCACGTCTCCTTTACGTTTCACCTATAACGTACATATAAGCAAGGGGTGTACCGCTGCTCTATTAACTTGTTGGTTAGTTCTGAAATTCCTGAAATGAAGTAATATCCTGTCCTTAGAAGCCGCTTACTGGTTTAGTTTATTTGCGGTCAGAGTGTTACTCTAGAGAACTGCATAATTTAGCCGGAACGCTTCGTCAATCTCGGTATCGAGCCGCCCAAGGGAGTTCTGCTCTACGGACCGCCCGGAACCGGAAAGACGCTGTGCGCCAGGGCTGTGGCGAATAGGTACGGTAGGATACGGTATAGGATCTTTGTCGTAGGGAGTACTGTAGGGTACGGTGGACATTTTGGTAGACAGGACGCTTCTCCATGGGTTTCACAGCCTTGAGTAGTCTTCTCAGCTCATTGAGTAGAATGTGTGCATGTGGTCAGCAACAAGTTTTCAAATAATTTGAAAAAATGGCCACTCTATTGCGTAACGCGACGGTGCTGCTTCCAAATATTGCCGTAGTTCACCGATCATTTGCCGGACTCTAGTAACAAAACCATTTGTTCAGGACCGATGCCTGCTTCATTCGCGTAATCGGCTCTGAACTCGTGCAGAAATACGTGGGAGAGGGTGCGCGGATGGTCAGGGAGCTGTTCGAGATGGCGAGGACCAAGAAGGTACGTTTCTTTTCTCTCAAAATAGACTCTGGCAGGCTATTGTGCCCCTTTGTTAGCTACAATGTGACTCATTTTCGTTAGTTGCTGTACGTTCAACAAAAAAAAGCTCGCGCTCCCACATGTGCCGTAGCACGTGTTACGAAGCAATCATCACGTATCTCATCTGTATGAAATGTACGATAGCATATTCGTATATTACTTGAATAATGTTTATAATACCTAGATTCTGATGACGATCATCTTAGTCTGGGCTTACCGTATTTTATGAAGTGCGTGAAGCGTATTTCGAACCTTTGCCCTGTTCAGGCTTGCCTCATCTTTTTCGATGAAATCGACGCTGTGGGAGGTGCCAGGTTCGGGCTTTCATCATTGTCTATTAGATATTGGCAAAAACAAATGCTGGAATAATTCATTCAGCCTGCAACGCATAGTTTTTTCCATGACTAAACTAATTTTCGAGTGGCGGTTGGTGTTCCAAAAAAAGTAAATAAAAAGCGAAAGTTTATTTGTGCAAATGATTGATGTGCAGGTTCGACGATGGAATGGGTGGGGACAACGAGGTACAGAGGACGATGCTCGAGTTGATCAACCAACTCGACGGATTCGACCCGAGGGGAAACATCAAGGTACGGTTGTGGTCTCGGAAAATAGCAAGGAAGGGAGAAGGAAACCATATAATCAGTTGTTGGTTGAATATTTAAAGTTACTGTTATATCAGGGTACGATTGAATTTTTGTTCATATGTCTACAATGAACATACGTGGGCACAGACCCAGAGTGCGGGTGGTAGGCCCAAATATTTGTGGAATTTTACTTTGGTAGGCCTGATTTTGGGAAAAATTTGTCATTGGTAGTCTCGAAAATTCACGATTCTGTACAATGGTAGGGCGTTTCTCGAAATGTGGTCGGGACGGCTGCCCACGTGTGACGATGAAGAGCGTGTCTAGTTTGAATTACATAAAAGAATAACTTTCGGTGTGTTATATTGCGCCCTTTAAACTAGAGAGTTGTGCATGAGCGTTCTTTTGATGCCTATGTTTCACATATCGTTAATAACCGCAACGCATCTCGTCGCCAAAAGCAATGAAACATACTGATCAAAAGAACTCCCGTGCACATGTCTACCTTAAACAGTGAAACAGTGAGTTATGCGATCAGGTCCTGATGGCAACCAACCGCCCGGATACCCTCGATCCTGCCCTTGTGAGGCCTGGTAGGCTGGATAGGAAGGTCGAATTTGCCCTACCCGATCTCAAAGGAAGGTGGGTTACTGTCTGGATTCTCCGGGTCTGCGGATTTTGCATTTATTCATCAATATGTTCGAATAAAATCAGCCTTCTCCGAAAGCTTTGATGATGAGAAATGGGTCAAATGGTAGCTTATTGATTGCCTTGAAAACGTATTGATGTGCAGGTCGCACATCCTGAAGATCCACGCCAAACAAATGAGCGTGGAGCGGGACATTCGATACGACCTGCTGGCCCGGCTGTGCCCTAATTCCACTGGTACGGTATACTGTAACTGGGAGGGCTACTGTAAACAGCAATTTGGCTTTACCTATACGCAGTGCGTACCATAGATCAAATAGTATGTCGGAACCGACGTAACCAAGGCACTTTTAACCGCAAATTTTTTTTTAAGAATCAAGGCACTTTAGCCGAGAAATCTATGATTTAATGCAAAACATGCTAGATTTTTGAGCTTATTAGTGTGAATCAAGGCACTTTTATTCCTTTTCCATGATAAAATCGAGGAACATTGAAATTCAACGACGTTACTATTTGACCTATGAGTGTGTACAGCTATGAGTGGTGTAAGACTGGCAGACTATAATGTAGTTTGATCTTTGATCTCTGCAGGAGCTGAGATTCGATCTGTCTGCACCGAGGCGGGCATGTTTGCGATTCGCGCCCGAAGAAAGGTCGCGACGGAGAAGGACTTCCTGGAGGCAGTGAATAAGGTACGGTAGAGGGGGGATTACGGTAGTAGGACGAATAATCGGGTGAGCGTATGACCAAAGTGCAAGAATGAACCGAGATAGAGTGTGAAGAAAAGGGTTCTCTTTTTGACTCTTTTTTTTCTCCCGGTTATGTTTCAAGCTTCTATACATAAACTCTACATACAATGATCAGTTAGAGTTTAGGGGAATATATTTCGAAAGTTAAAAGAAAATCTACCTGGTTGTGTTGTATCGAGTTGAGAGAAACATTCGATCGAATTTGACCTTTCCCATATCCTTCTTATCAAACATCGAATTCCACCCCTTCCTTGCAGGTCATCAAGGGCTATGCCAAGTTCTCCGCTACTCCACGGTACCTGACTCACAATTAAGGCCTGGGATTATCTCTATTTTCTCCCCACCCCTCCCCCCCCCTTTCCCCAACATCTTTGCGATTTTGCGATGAATTCCGTCTAATTTAAAGGACTCGTACCCCCGAAAACTCGACTGACTGGTGTTGCATTGTGAACACGATTATTTGTGCCCCCACGATTATGAGCATGTGTCGAATTCCAATGTGTGTGTGTGTGTGTAAAAAGAGTAATTTATGATGGTGATTAAGGATAAAGTGAATACAGAAATTCTTTTATCGGTTTTCGCCTTTTGTATGGAAACTGGGACTAACACAAATCCCGGGAAATGCATATCCTTTCCACATTTTTCGTGGTAGTATTATACTAGCTTTTTATGGAACTCCCTGGCGTGGTTAGCATACAGTCAACGTAAGTGGATCAAAGAAGGAGATGGTCATTCGACGACTCTGCTCCGGTACTGAGTGGTTGGCCCTCCGCTAGGTTCTCCATCTCACTTCTCATCCTCGAACCTTGGTCAGTGGTTTACCATAGTTCCGTGTACTCTACTGTACTATCAAAATTTAAGGGAAACCCAATAGCCTAATCTGACGGGCATACTGTATTTTATGAATACACTAACCTTGCAGCTTGCGACATGTCAGACTATCTCGGCAATGACCAGAGAAGAGTCAAGAAGCGAGACGAGAAGGACGACAAGCCCTTTCAATGTTAACCTGGACTAAGATACCGTAGTAATTAGGGCTGTGTATGAATCTGACCCAACTGGACACCGAGTTAGATTACAGTATTTGTAGCTGTAAACCATGTCATTTTTAGAGGTTTTTGAACCGTTTATCCACTGATAATAATTATGTTATTAATTATGTAATTAAGCTCTCGATGAGAACGACATCGCGGTCCTCCGTCGGTACGGTCAGGGCCCGTACGACAAGCAACTGAAGCAGCTTGAGGCGGAGATTGAGGAGGCCCTGAAAACGGTTGGTATAGATAATTTTGAATTCTTCTAGCCGCTTTGCAACATGCATTGTTGAACGTTTTTGGCGTACGTAATAGGCGCTCGGTACAAAATGCACTGAAAATTAATTGATAAGTAATATTCGTGAGTGAATCAGGTGAATCAGGTAAACAGCGATGTGCGGAATTTCGGAGCGCGGACTGGTAAAACATCGTGAGCATTATCACCAAAGTTGTGCAGCCTGGCCAGTTTGGCCAATACGTTTCATTACTCTGCAGAGTGGTCAGTGCAATTAATGTGTTTCATGCATCATTCTTAACCGCGACGCGTCTCGTCACCTAAAGTAATGAAACGTAATATTAGCCAAACTGGCCAGGCTGCACAACTCTGGTGATAATGCTCACGACGTTTTACCAGTCCGCGTTCCGAAATTCCGAATGTCTCTGCGTCTCTCCAATTTCCATGCTCTTGCCTCCACTCTCTTAATTTGCATACGAATCTATTCGACTCAGTCAGCATAACGTTGTGATGCTAGGTTAACGAGCTGTCGGGAGTGAAGGAGTCGGACACGGGTCTGGCACCGCCCGCTCTGTGGGACATTGCGGCTGACAAGCAGGCTATGCAACAGGAACAGCCCCTGCAGGTCCGTATGGTTGAGGAAAATGTTCCGTCCGTTGTCTCATTCCTACTTCCATCGAGAGAGCGAAACGGTATGAAGAGAGTGCAGACAAAGTAGGAATGAGTTGACTGACGGAACTTTTTCGTCAATAATAGCTCGAGCTTGCGTAGGCAGCCAACCGCCCTCCTTTGGAACCCCATCGAATGCTCCTTCTGATAAGGGTGATAAGCCCAAACCAAGCCAATGGGCAGAGTTGGATGTATAGGCTGGGCAGTTAGTTACGACGCCTAGCCATTATTCCTGCTATCACGGAATCTCAGAATTCATGCTATTGCTGGACATTCTTCAGGTTGCCCACTGTACCAAGATCATAGCAGAAGAGGGAAAGGACATGAGGTACGATATTATATATATATATATATATATATATATATATATATATATATATATATATATATATATATATATATATATATATATATATATCCGTTGCAGGTACATGATTAACGTGAAGAACTTTGCCAAGTTTGTGGTAGATCTCGCGGAAACTATGGCTCCTACTGATGTGCAGGTACGGTAGATTGATTATGGAGGGGGAGTGAGTCCCCTCGATGGCTAAGGCCAGTCCGTGCTCAAGACTTTTGTTTTAATGTTTTACCAGTAATGTAACATAATTACAAGCTTTATGCTGTCCATCACACACATACTAGATCGGAATAAGATTTTTCATGGTTTGCTGTATACTTCGGAGGACCTTCGGTGGATCGAAGGATTGTCTCAGATCTTTGGGGTTCAGGAGGGCATGCGAGTGGGCGTGGACCGTGGCAAGTATCAGATCCAACTGCCGCTTCCGATCAAGATCGACCCGAGCGTATCGATGATGCAGGTATGTAGTAGCATAAATCGGTCCGTCAGTTTCTTTGGTTCCCAAAATGCGCCTAATTCTCCTCTCGCTTTTACGCGCTCTCTCTCGCCCGATATTCAGAATGGCAAACTGAAGGGTCATTTTATTCCACCATGGTGCAGTACTGTAGAATGCTGTAAATTGTTCTTGTTTTTTTTATTTTGCGAAGTACGACGGGTTACTTTGGCATGGCGAGCACATATCGGGACTCTCTTTTTTTCGAGCAACTTTCGAGCCGTCCTTCCTTGCTCACAGGAGCAGAGAATGAGCAGG
This sequence comes from Micoletzkya japonica, assembly GCA_900490955.1. Taxonomy (NCBI): domain Eukaryota; kingdom Metazoa; phylum Nematoda; class Chromadorea; order Rhabditida; family Diplogasteridae; genus Micoletzkya; species Micoletzkya japonica. The sequence goes on from LS828244.1 coordinate 39,506, forward strand.
GCGGCCAATAGAGTTCTTCTGGCGATCGAGTCCCGTTCCCCAATCGAGTGCCTCTCATTCAGTCGACCACTAGGAAAGAATGAGGGACTCGATTGCAGAACGCTAGTGGCCAACAGTAGGCGACTAGTGGGCGACGGTCGAGTGCGATTGCGTGAGCACTAGGGTTCTCGTTTTTGACGCTGTTCCACGGTTGCGTTTCAGTGTTCACGCTCTGTAGGCATAATACCCCGGTATTTATGTATTTATGCAGGTGTGAAAGATAACCGAGCAAAAGCGTCAAAAAGAGAACCCTCGTGAGCACAGCCGACAGGAGAGCGGAAAGGAGGGCAAGAGAGTGCGATACTGAGAGAATGCACTACGTTCCGCCGGTCCGCATTGTGCCCAATCGCGACCGTGTGTCTGCGTGTGTCTCCAATTCCCATGCTCGCTCACCTCCCCTCTCTCCTTTTGCAAGCGTGATCATCATCTACCCTTTGGAGCAGAGTGTTGAGAGAATGCACGCCCATTCGATAGTCGCCCTCCTAATCTGGACTACTGTAGGTCGAGGAGAAGCCTGATGTATCGTACGCGGATGTTGGTGGATGCACGGAGCAGATTGAGAAGTTGAGGGAGGTCGTGGAGATGCCGCTCTTGCATGTGAGATCTTGCCCTTTTGCCGGATGAGATATAAGCAGTATAATATAAGATATAATAGAAGCAGAAACCAAGCCTGGTTTGCACACCGTGGGAGACCGTTCATTCTTTACGTACCGCTTTTGATTGCTGTGCGTCTATCGAATGCGATAAAGCGATCAGGCTCACCGAGAGAGCGGAGAAGAATGAAGGGAATCAGATGTATAGACAGATTTTTACGTATTTCAGCCGGAACGCTTCATCAATCTCGGTATCGAGCCGCCCAAGGGAGTTCTGCTCTACGGACCGCCCGGAACCGGAAAGACGCTGTGTGCCAGAGCTGTGGCTAATAGGTACGGTAGGATACTGTAGACTCTTTTTTCGACTATCCATTGCCTATACACAGTCAATTGTTGTTTGGAACATACACGGGCAGCTTTCCTGCTTTCCTGGTCATATTTTGAGAAACAGGCATACCAGTGTACAACATTGAGAATTACCAACCACCCATACTATTGGTCGAAGCCCACGTATGGTTTGGAATGGATACTGTAATGAAAAAGGACGGTTACTTCCACAGTTAAGGCTGTGTCTTTGGCTACGGTAGCTACAGTGGATGGATTCCGGTTCTGTTGCGGTCCTCGTTACAGAAGTGTTTCCAGGACCGATGCCTGCTTCATTCGCGTAATCGGCTCTGAACTCGTGCAGAAATACGTGGGAGAGGGTGCGCGGATGGTCAGGGAGCTGTTCGAGATGGCGAGGACCAAGAAGGTGGGGGAATAAATACTCATATTTGAAATTTATTTTGCTTTTGCGGTAGGGGTAATTTTCCGACGACGGTAGGGTGGGCATGTGAATCGAGAATTTAGAACTGCGGTGGGAGTAATTTTGCGCAGCGGTACGGGTCATTTTATAGTAAAAGACGGTTTACGGGCGGGGTTCTAAAAATATAATCAAATACAGTGTTTTTCCCTGAAGAAGGTACGAGAACTAGGAAGACTATCTGAGAATTGCGAAAGTAGAGTTGCTTGTTTCGGTTGTATTAACGATGCATTCCCTACGGATTTGATAAATAACTCTATATAAACATGATTGCAGGCCTGCCTCATCTTCTTCGATGAAATCGACGCTGTGGGAGGGGCGAGGTTTGCTAGAGATTTGTTCTATATTGGATATCCATAATTCTTCGATTTTGAATTTGCATGTGATTGATGTGCAGGTTCGACGATGGAAGGGGCGGGGACAACGAGGTACAGAGGACGATGCTCGAGTTGATCAACCAACTCGACGGATTCGACCCGAGGGGAAACATCAAGGTGAGGCGTCTAATCTCAGAAAATTGGAGAAGTGTGTATGATCATACGCCGTATGGAATCCCGCTTCATCTTTATTTTCGGCTAACTATTTTATTTTCGGCTAACATCTTTATTTTCGGCTAGCAGATGTGGGGGATAGTGAAAAACGCGATGATACAGTAATCCCCTTAGGTCCTGATGGCAACTAACCGCCCGGATACCCTCGATCCTGCTCTTGTGAGACCCGGTCGACTGGACAGAAAGGTCGAATTTGCCCTGCCCGATCTCAAAGGAAGGTGGGTTACTGTAGGTTGCGATGGTTCTGCACGAGATTACGGTAGATACGTACAAAGAGCCTCTAAAGCGAATTCATCTTACTGGGTTACGGTAGATTCTGTTGATGTTCAGGGCGAACATTCTCAAGATCCACGCGAAGCAGATGAGCATTGTGCGGGACATTCGATACGACCTGCTGGCCCGGCTGTGCCCCAATTCGACTGGTAAGGGTACTACTGTAGCCGGGAAGATTACTGTAATTTCCTGCACGCTATATGGGCTGGTGTGTATTAGGGTACAACTGCGAGCGGTGCATCAAAGCCTGTCTACAGATCAGTTTGATCTTTGATCTTGACAGGTGCTGAGCTACGATCTGTCTGCACCGAGGCGGGCATGTTTGCGATTCGCGAACGGCGAAAGGTCGCGACGGAGAAGGACTTCCTGGAGGCGGTTAATAAGGTACGGTAGTGGCTTACGGTCGAGTGTGGTAGGTAGGGTACGGTAGGCGCGACGAGGGGGGGGGGGAATGCGACGAAATCTTGTTCGCTTATGCTTCGGCTCATGCTATGAGCCGAAGCAGATGCAAGCTTGCCCTCTTGCTAGCCAGCAGCTTCGCTTACCGTAATCCTCTTGTACCTTCTGCTGCTCTAACGCTATTACCCTTTTACCAGGTCGTCAAGGGCTATGCCAAGTTCTCCGCCACGCCTCGGTACCTGACGCACAACTGAGCGACTGATCCTCTCCCCCCCCCCCCCCCTAGATGTCCCCTAACCCCTCAACCTGACAAGGAGATGGTCTGACCTCGCGGAAAGGGATTCAAATGAGACATGTACCATTCGAAAGAGGGTCAAAAACGGAGTAGAAAACGATGTTCAATTTTTGCGGAGGGCGCATCTAGAGCGAGATAATCGTCATTTTCTGGAAGTAGGGATCCACCATTGCTCCGCTTCCTCTTGTGAGGCGTCGCCTGCAGCAGGCCGTCAGCAGTCGTCGGTAGCGCAGCAGGTAAGAGGTCGGTCTGGATTGGGAGGGTAATGGGCTCGAACCCCATCCCGTGCAAACTTTTTGCACATTTTTCCACAAGTAACGGACTTGTAATTTTTCCGGATTTTCCCCTCCCTTTTCCTTATTTGATGCCCCTACTACCAATGGCAGATCCTGTAAGTAGAATTGATATGAGATACGCATCTTTGTTCATAGCAGGAAGAGACATTGCTGTGGACATGATTATAGCTCCAAATCACTTCCAGGTACGAGGCAAGAAGTTTTGGTAAAATTTGAAAGTCCGGGACTTTTAAAGTCCGGGACTTGTGGAAAAATGTGCAAAAAGAATGCACGGCGTGGGGTTCGAACCCATTACCCTCCCAATCCAGACCGACCTCTTACCTGCTGCGCTACCGACGACTGCTGACGGCCTGCTGCAGG
>LS828244.1:43979-62310 GCA_900490955.1 Micoletzkya japonica
GACGGCCTGCTGCAGGCGACGCCTCACAAGAGGAAGCGGCGCCATGGCGGATCCCTACTTCCAGAAAATGACGATTATCTCGCTCTAGATACGCCCTCCGCAAAAATTGAACATCGTTTTCTACTCCGTTTTTGACGCTCTTTCGAATGGTACATGTCTCATTTGAATCCCTTTCCGCGAGGTCAGACCATCTCCTTGTGAGACCGGCCCCCCTGACTAGAGCATGGAACCCGGCCCCTGATTTGCCTTAATCGCAATCCCTAGAACGCTTTCCTTGTGAGTATGCAAATCGGCTGGTTTTCATGCTCGTAGTCTCTGTAACCCGCTGTACTACGCGTCCCGCCTTACTGATCTAGCCCGCTGGCTTTCGCGATTTTGCGATGAATTCCATGCAATTGTGGATAAACCGCTGACATTGAGACGAGAGCTGTTGCTCAAAATGTGATGATTGGAAAACAAAAAAGAATGGCCGAAAACTGTTGGGTGGTGCTTGGCGATATCTTGGTATAGTGTACGAATTATCGAGGGGTGTGTTAATGCTCACGAGAAGAATCAAGAGGGCCATTAAGCGCATCATCCTACAGTCCTGAACAAGAGACCAGGGCGTGAATGGGTGGGGAGACCACCCACTGTGAGGGCACTGTGAGAGGATGGAGAGGCCGGGGGTGAGGGCATTCTCATGATCAGGGGAAATGGTTTTTTTAAAGCGAGATGTCCTCAAATAAGAAACTTATCTCATTAAGAGTCGGTTAATAATATTTACTCAATCAGGCCGGATGAAGTGAAGAGAGTTTTCGGGCTAACATAAGATGGCTAAATATGTCGAACGTAGAATGGATCTCTTCCTTTGATCAGCAAGGAAGAGATCCATTCTTTCGTGCGGCATGACCATACCATAGCATCGCTTGGCATAACCCATGACACTGAGAAACCTATCCTATGCTATGCTATTTACTCAACATTCAAATCTGGTTAGAAACTGGCCATTGTCGGCCAGAGGCACGTGGTTCTCACGGCGCTCATCCTCCGCTCCATACGGCCAGCCCGTAAATGCGCGGGGATGATGCCCTCCCTCCTCAGCCTCAGCCCTACCCTACACAACGTTCTGACAACAGCTAAAAGGTTAAGCAAACGAGAAGTCGAAAAATAACCCTGATTTCGGTAGAGACTCTCGCACGGAAACCATATGATTATAAACATTTTGGCTCGTTCACTTTGAACACGTTTAGAACATTGTGCCTATTCTACCCACCTGTAGTAGTGGTGTGTGTGTGTGTGTGTGTGTGTGTGTGTGTGTGTGTGTGTGTGTGTGTTTGAGTACGGCGGGCCGAACGAACCACCGCCGAGGGGACGGAACTGAAGGAGTAGAAGCAAGAGGGCAGGCTTAGCGAGTAGAAGAAGGGGTGGGGGAGAGGGTGGGGTGGACACTTCTCCTGTGGGAGGTTGGGAGAAGCGGGGACGAGTAGCCAACCCCTTCTTCCACTTGTTTTGCATTGAAGCCTTTTTCATGATTGTCTTTTGTGGCTGTTCTGGTCTTGACGTTTCTTATTCGTAGTTTTTTTGTATTCGACTAACTTTATATTGAAAGGTTTTCTGATTCTTTATCGTTCGCAATATCGTTGCTGCTTGTTTTGTTGCGCGTGATTATTTCTCTTTCCTTTTCAAATGTCTCCAGTCCTCTCCTCTCCGCCTTGTCTCGCGTCTATCTCACTATTGGATCTCGGTAGGAGTGTGAGTTAGGCGGGACGCGTGGGGAGAGACTCATTAGGGTTAGACCAGAGTGGGGGGATGCCAAGGACAAGGCGAGAGAACATGTCTATGTAGAGGGGATGAGGGAATGAACGGACAAGAGATGATTAGAGGCCGGATGGGGAAATGTTTGCGTTATATTTGCATAATGGGTCTACTTGAACGGCATCTACCGTTCGTCAGTACACGCAACATGCATTACCTCTTCATGATAGGGGGATAGCATGATTAGCTGTGCGCTTGGTGATTGATAGACATGCAATGATCGAAATTTCCCCGGCTTACGTGCGGTGAATTTTTTTTAGTCCCACATGACTAGTGTATTTTCGAATCAAACTTCTGTGTGATTGTGAGATCGTGTCGATTGACTGGCTAGTAATTAGCACGGCTTTCCATTATAACTCTCTCGATGGATGGCCGGGGACACGCAGGCTCATTAGGGAAGATGGGTGGAGGGGGGAATAGGGAGGACAGTGTACAATGAGAGGGCAGGATAAGGATCGGGCCTGGGAGAGACGTGGTGATGAGAGCCGTCGAATCATATCTTATTATTATTATATTTATTGTACAAGGAATATAGGAAGTACAATTAGATGAAGCAAACGTGATAAAACAGGAACGTACAATGACTACAACGTCGCATCTGCCATAGGGCTTGGTATAATAACCAGAGCAGTGCTGGGTTTATTCAGTACCTACACTAAATATAACAATGAAAAGGACCCGACTCGACGGGATTAGTGGTGATTGGGATGCGCCATTCGGATCTGAGCCACGCATTGGGAACTGTGCGAATATCGTTGCCACAGGAGAAGGAAATGTGGCCTACATATTGGGCAGAAATGGATAGCCAGTAAAGATCTGGCAGCCATCTGTCACTTTATTTCTCACTCATCCTGGGGTTCATTAGTCCAAGCCTAACCATAAGGCGGAAGCGCTGTGGTATACTGAATTATTAGTTCCTGATCTTCCACACCAGTAGTACACAGTGTTCTGACAACAGTCAAAATGTTAAGCGAACGAGATGCCGAAAAATAACCCTGCTTTCGGTAGGAACTCTCGCACGGAAAAGACCGTATCCTGAGCATTTTAGCTCGTTCGCTTAACATTTGGAACACTGTGAGTAACAAGAGAAACATCTATCATTTCCACGGTAGCATCACTGAGGGCAGATGAATTTGTTGACGCTTAAGGTCGTAGGAATTCTAAAGCCCATTTCCCATTCATACTGTGACTTGCGCCCGTTAATGCGTGCATTGTTCCTCCTTACGTAGCCATACCCGATACATACAATCGGAACATCTGTTGCCACTCTGCGGTTCTCGATAATAAGGCGAGGAAGCATACTGCCAGCCTGCCTACTGTTCTAGTCATTTAGACTTAGGCGAATTAAGACATTAAGATTAAGAATTAAGAATTAAGAAAAAAAACTACGTTCGTATTAATCTATCTTGACACTTATTTTCCCTGCTTGCATGCCAGTGTTGAACTGCTTATCGCCTAGAGAGAATGTGCCCTAGACTGGCACTATCAACCGTTATCGTTCTGTCTTCAACAAACATTCCTCTTCTCGTTTCTTGTCTGTGTCTTTCCATTTCATACATATGCACTCTAGATGATTGTATATGTGAGTAAAACTATCATACGCTGTTCCTAGCTACCTTTGTACTTTTTATAGCAACAGTGATACTTTATTGTTCGAGAAACAACCATGTCGCCAAGCCATCCATTTTGTCAAGTTTTATAACGCTGATCGAGATAATAATGAAATGGTTGCTCTCGATGGTTCGATTCCATGTGCATCGCATAACAATTCCACAGATGCACTTAGACAGTCGTGACTCGTACTTTATTGTCTGCGCTCCTCGGCTCACTATCTTCCCAATCCCTGTAGTGCCTCCCCTTCCTTCCCACCGTTAGTCACTTTGATGTACTGTCCACGTCTCCTTCTCGACTCGGAATTGCTCAGTGGTTTGCTTTGATCACGCCGCCCTGATAGCGAGATCAGACATGGGACTGCGTCTAGGCTTCCGTTTTAGCACCCCCCCCCTCCTCTTCCAACCCTTCCCTATCCCCCTCGACCCCTCCCTCTTCCATCCATCTCCCAGTGTTCGCGAGGAGCATTGTTTGGCAGCCTGCCAAGACCTCTGCTTCTCTGCCTTCTCCTCATATCCCGCACTCTCTCGACCCCTTCTCTGCCGTCTGCGTCTCTGCCTCGCACACGCTGCCTTGGCCAGAACGCGACGCTTGGGTCACCACCACCCGTGCACTCTGTCCCTATTACTCTCGCTGTCTGGACTCTATCCATCTCCTCGGTCTCTCGCCCATTGTCCCCCCCCCCTCCTCGGACCATCCCCTTCTCTATCTGAAGAAGCTTCAGCCTGACTGTCTGCGTCTCTACCCTTTCTCCGGTCTCTCGTCGCCATCCGTCCCTCTCGACCTCATAAGGTCAACAGAAACCGTCGAGATCCTCTTCGGCCATCGTTCCCCCCTTTTCTTTTCTTTCCCCCTTTCCCAGTCACCTCTTCGCTTCCCGTCTATTCACATTCACTGATGCTTGTCCGTTTTCATTTCGATCTACAGTATCCCTTGCAGGCAACGCTTCATCGATAGCCCAAGCTTCACGTCACTCCAGAAACGATGGTGAGTCACACCTTCGAGGGGTTACGGTAGACCGCAGTCCTCTAGTCAGGCTAGCTTCCTAGTCCTCGTGTCTGATCGGACCAAGCCACAAGACTCGCGCGCGCGTCTCCCCCTCTCGCGTCTGCGCTCTCTCGCCCTTACACGCTCCCTCGCCCTCGCGCCCTCTCGCTCTCTGCCGCTCTCTCGGGGACGCCATCTCTCGCCCGTCTCTACCCTCCTCTCTTCTCAATCCTTCCCTATCTCCCTCCCCCTCTTCCCTCCTTCTGCTCTCTTGTACGCAAGCCGTATAGTGAGCGTGAATCATAAGCTAGTCGTTGCTGCTTGATAGAGGAACTTCGATTGAGCATGGTGAGTATCAGTAGCGATTACTTTGAGCCTTCTACCCTGCATATGATTACGGTAGCTTCCCCCTTGCACATTGCCCGCGTGGGATCTGCGTAGAGTTTGATGGGCACATAGGTATGGTTTCAACAATTGGGATAGTTTTGTGGGCTTTGTAGGGGCTAGAAATAAGAGGTGATCTTTGATGCTTCCCCCTTCTAGGCTCGTCAGTCGCGCTCCAAGAGCCGCTCGAACAGCAAGTCGCCGGCCAGAGGCCGTCCCAGGAGGAACTCCGCTCCCAAGTCGGAGCCGAAGAAATCGGTGAGATTCTTGAAGCAGTTCTCTTGTGCTATGTTCTTCTCCACCCTTCCTGCCAGCAGCAAAACGTTAGGGTAGTTGTATGGTGTTTAACGTGGCTCTTTAGGCCAGCCGCAGCCGTTCCTCGTCTCGCAGCCGTGCCGAGAAGAAGACCCCGGCGCCGCCGACGCCCAAGAAGGTTCGCTATTTCAGACTTCACTGTGTAGTTTGATCCTTGATCTCTGTACCATTACCATAGTACCCCCTGCAGCAGACCCCGAGCCGATCGACCTCGCGCTCGCGCTCCGCCTCGCGCAAGGCGCCCACCTCGGCACCCGCCAAGACGCCCACCCGTACCGAGCCCTCCGCTCTCAGGGTTGGTTCTTAGTCATTCCCTGTGCTTTCCCTATTCTATGTTACCCCATACTGTAGGTTTCTAGTAGAAGATAACTACAATGAACGGTATGAACAGTTTCCGACCCAGTTCAGCCTGTGAATCCGTTTGATAGAAACTTCACTGTTCGCTTTGAGGTTCGCTCGAGCGCACTGACCTCGACCGCGCCCCGTGTTGCCTCGCCCGTCTACAAGACTCGCTCGAGCGCTAACGTAAGTTCTGCAATATCTTACTATTCTTAAGGATCCCTAAAGGTCCGCAGCTCGCGTCCCTATTCTAATGCTTGAAGGGAGGAGGCTGCGGCAAGTACTTCGGCTCCGTGTGCAAGTACACGACGGGCATCGTCAACTCGATCAAGGCGCCCTTCAACGCCTTCGGAAGGAAGCTCCGCCGACGGGGCTACAATACGGTAAGCGTCGAGGCCTTCTTTGGGATCATACGCCTACTCTCAGGCATATTGACCAGTGTTATGAGCGGTGAAGCAACAGTACGTGACATTGCAGGACCTGCTGTGGAAGATCTTCGTCGTTCTGCTGTTCGTGGGTCTGATCTACTACACCTGGACGTATAAGGTAAGGCCCACGTTCCCTAAGTAGGACTATCTCTAGGACAAGATGACTGATAAAGACCGTCTGCTTTCAGCAACGCTACTACAAGGAGGCGTACGCGTACGCTCAGGGCTACGCGGCCGGCATTCAGGCGTACCTGAACCGGAAATAAGCCTCTCCTCCCGCCCTTCCGAGACCCGCCATCCTACATGCCCTATCCTCCCCTCCCCTCATTTCTCTCCAGTTCGCTCCCCCCAATCCTGTCCCCGTTCATCGACGATCTCGAGACTTACCTCCTCCTCTGTAAATACACTCAAATGCTGCACAGCTGACCTGTCCGCACTGCCCTTTAGGTGCCCACTCTGATAATATGGCGTGTTGTGAGTGGTGAGAACCGCGTCGGGCTTATGACCATGGCGTCCCGAATGTGCTGGCGCGTTTCTCATCACAAACCGAGGCGATGGCCCGGTTTGAGTGTTGCTTCCGCCACGACAGTGGCCACCCCGTGACGAGACACTATGAGACTAACGATTTCGAAATCCGGAAAATGTGTGTTCTAATTGCCGGATTCGGAATCGGCCGTCTGATTGCGTCTCACCTTCCTAACCCTACGGAACGCTCAAATCCCATCGACCGCCCGCGACCGCCGTTCTCTACTAACCCGCCCCCATGTTATTAGTAGTTTTTATTTGGTGCTTTCTTTAATGTGCTATCTCTAGGACCATCTATCGCTATGTGATTCTTGTGATAGCTTCAAAATTTCCTTTTATGCTGATGTAAATTGCTGGAAAGCCAAGCTTTTCTTGTTTCAAAACCCCTTAGAAAATCTTCCACAATTCCCCTGATAGGCATTTTGTCTCGGTGGTAAAGCACCGAATCAGATACCTCACATGTTGTCTCCTTTCTCCTATGAAGTAAGACGTCCGTTAGCTCCAAGTTGATCTTGAAGCGATGCTCTTATTTATTTCGTTCTAAATAAAGTGAATCTGTACACTGTTGGATGCAGCATATGATAGATATAGTATGGTTTCACAGTGAGTTTACTACTTACTATCATGTTATAAGACCTGTCTGTACGTATGTCTGTGTGTCTGCCCGTCTGTCTTTCTGCGTTTTTTGTTCCAAACTCATTTCACGTTTGAGATATCGTGAAAATTTCAAAAGTGACTACAATTATTTTTTTAATATCTCGAACCATTTTTTGGAAATCTACAAAAAATCCTTTGAGGACCATTCGGAGGACCATTCGGTACCATAACCATGTAAATTGAGCTTAATCTGCATAGCGAGAGAGATAAGGGCATAGAAGAAAAACAAAGATTACGGTTCCGAACCTCCTTTAATTTCCACATTCAAGCCCCGACTGAACAGAACTAAACTCTCAGACCGAACAGCGAAGTCAAGATGCAGATCGTAATTGCAATAAGAAATCCTGTAGCCGCCGTCTCCGCCAAGTTTACTTTCACATTGAGGAAAAAAGCTGCATTTTAAAGATCCAAAGATCAAGTCAAGCGTAAATCCTGCATACTCGTGTTGTTCGCATTTCTATCATTAGAGAGCAAAGACTTTCACTCCTCATTCTCTCATCCCGGGCGGTCGCGCCACCCGTTCGTCTCTCTTCTCATCTCCGCCCCCGTCATTCTACCACAAGGATAAAGTGATGAATCTCCTGACCTTAGGCAAGTCAGAGGTGTCCCCTTGCCTATTTCGTCTTGCCAGCTTTTTCTTCTATTCCCCCCGGCCGCCCCTCTCATGTAGAAGTCTTGAACGTCAAGTATTGTCCCCGTCCCCATGGAGAAGATTTTTCTAGAGAAGCATCCCCCTCCCACGAATACCACCTCCACCCTCTCCAATCCGCCGCACACTCTCCAATCCGCCGCTGTACCCGATAAATAAATAAATAAAAACTTGTTGTTTACTGTGTATGCTGCGGAAACGATAATGAATCGGCCCTATTTCACAAGGTCCAAAGGTAATTTAACAGTACCGGGCAGAGACAACATTAACAATAACATCCCCCATGGCAACAAATCCCGGATCCTGTCTACTCTGTCCATTCTCAAGTACGAATGCCGACTGAGTACTACCTACATAAGCTACCCAACTCGCACGAACGGCTGACGAATAATTTACGAGATGCATTATTTATTATTCGTTGTTTTCAATCAGCAGTGAACAACAAAATCTACACGACAAATCTAGCAAGGAGAAGCACCCGTGGCGATAATGTGATTCCTAGTGAAAGATGGAGAAGTAATTTGCAAATCTTGCCTAGCGAAAGAATAGTAGAGGGGGGTGTAGGTTATGCAGTAAAGGTGAATTAGCTTAGCTAAACAATCTCAAGCCTTGAGTGTTGTTTGGGGGACACGTAGATTAGGCTTTGCACTCCCTGAGAGCCTCGTCTATCGCGGCTACAGTCCGCTCGGCGTCCTAAAATATAATAATTTTGAAGCAATTCGTCGCAATTCGGAAAATCAATGCACACCGAGGAAAGCTAAAGAAACGCTAAAACCTATATTATTAAAAACGCCGGATACCGACATACCTCAATCGTGATGCACATTGGCGGCTTGATGCGCAGGACGTTCCCGTTGATACCTCCCTTGCCCACGAGGATACCCTTGTCCTGGGACATGACCATAACCTCTGATCCCCACACAATTAGTCTTAGAGTGCTACAGATGCATTCATCTTTCCCATCGTGCACAGTAAAGTGCTGCTAAACTAAAAGTTATGCACATGTAGAGGATTCCTGCAGTTGAGCGCGCGAGACGTAATTTCCCCCTGTAAAAGGCTGCCCGTAATCCGCCTCACCTTGATCGCCTCGAACACGTCTCCCGTCCTCTGTGCGGGCATCGGCTGTCCCTCCTCATCTACCAGCTCCACCCCGAGCATCAGGCCCTTGCCGCGGACGTCGCCGATCAGCGGGTTCTTGAGCGCCACCAGGGCCTGAACGACGATTTGCAGTGGATCCATTTATCTGACACGAGATAGTGCAACAAGGTCTGCCTAGTACGTAGATGCTCAACTGTCTCATTCTTATTCCCCCTCCTCCTCCAACAACCGCAGGTCTATACGCACATCCGAGAAAGATAAAGAAAACTGGCGTAACTGAGCGTTGTACCTTCATGAAGTGCGTTCCAACGACCTCGCAGTTCTTCTGGAGGCCCTCCTCTTCGATGACCTGAACAAGGTCTTATTTCAACAGCATTGTAAACCGTCCGAAATGGATGATTCTTTTTTTATTAGGCGAGAATCCCTACGTCCAGCACAGCCATTCCTACTGTAGCCGCCAGCGGGTTGCCACCGTACGTGTTGAAGTAGAGCGCCTTGCCGAACGAAGCGGCGATCTGAATATTTCCCCTTACTCGAAATTGTCTTTGATCTCTTTCCGAAAGCTACAGTGCGGACGAGTAATAAATTAGCGTGTGTAAAATATAGTCTAAAGCGGGAACGGTTGTAGCTCGTCAACGCAGCTGCCGACTGGTACGTGTCCCTCAAAATAATAGATTCGGCGTACCTCGGGAGTCGTCACTACAGCGCCCATCGGGAAGCCGTTTCCGATGCCCTTGGCCATCGTCACGATATCCGGCGTCGTCTTGTTAGCTGCAGTTATGTTCGAGATGGTAGATTGATGGAACTGCCGTAAATGGCTAATTCAACTCCTACACTACGAATAACCATTCGGATTCTACGGGGGTCAAGATGGAAGTTGTCATGTGGATGTGGAGTCGTGTCTTTTTGACCAGTATGTTTTGCTGCTTTTGGTGACGAGACGCGCCGCGGTTATGAAAGATGTATGAAGCATATACATCAGAAAGACACATGCTCTAATGTGGACGCACTGCTCTACGAGAATCTTGAGCAGAGTACCTTGGAATCCCCAGAAGTCGGAGCCCAGCCGGCCGAAGCCCGTCTGCACCTCATCGGCGATGCACAGCCCTCCTCGCGCATGGATCGCATCGAAGGCCCGAGGGAGGAAGCTGGAAAGGCTGCACTAGTTCAACATTGATCATGCAACAAGCCAGTCCATATCAAGTGCTTGAAGCGGTGCAGACGAAGTATACACGCCCACGACTTGGTCATGAAGTCATCTGGTTCCACTCACTTCTTGGGGAACTGAGTCGTACCGCCGACGCCCTGTATGGACTCTACCAGAAGGGCGGCCGGGCCGGTCGCGGCCGGGAAGTCGAACTTGAGCGTGTCGTTGAACTGGACGAGGTACCTGGACAACACTTTCTGCTCGTGTGGACTGTAGTTGCATATCTGCCCTACCTGCTACGTTGTACGGTTGTAATCTTAACCAGCGATATATAGTGGAATAAACCGATCCGTCAGTTTCTTTCGTTCCAAAATGAGTCTAATTCTCTCATCTTTGCACACTCTCTCGTCTTATATTCGGAATGATTTTCCGACGGATCTTTTTAATCCACTATACCTCATATCTATCAATGTGATCGGAGATGGAAAAAGAGTTCACGCAGCTTTCTACTGGACCCTTCCTCTTTAATGGAACAGAGGTTCATTCGTAGCAAGGCTAAAATAAGGCTCACTTGTCTCCGGCTTGGCACTCGCCCTCGCCACAGGCGCAGTCGTGTCGGATCGACTCCACGGGCGAGTCGCGGCATCTGAAGTGGTCACTGATCGCTGATAAACATAATCAGTCTCTGCTCCACAATCAATAAAAGAGTCGGTCGATGACGTGGACACGTCAAGCACAGCCGCATCCCAATGTCATAAGCTTGAGGCTATGGAGTCGATACGCCCCCAACAACACGGGCAAATGATATTATTGACGAAAAAGTTCCGTCAGTAAACTAATGCCTACTTTGCCTGGGCTCTCTTCATACCGCTTCGCTCTCTCGTCAAAAGTAGGAATGAGACGACGGACGGAACTTTTTTTCTCAACCATATGATATGACATATTGAAGTTCGTACCGCTTGCCGGTCCACGGGCCGGAGTACGTATCGGGGCACATGGCCTTGAGGATGCCGAAGCCCGACGGGAACGGCTGCTTCCACGTGCCTGCAATGCGGAGCTGAAGCCGCCAGAGGGCGACTGTTTATCGAATGCGATCATGCCACAGTACTCTGGCAACAGTGCAAAATGTTAAGCGAACGAGATGCCGAAAAGTATCCCTGACTTCGGTAGGAACTTTCGCACGGAAAATACCGTATCCTGAACATTTTGGCTCTTTCGCTAAACATTTAGAACACTGTGATGCGATCAGGCACGCGCCGAGAGAGAGTGGAGAGAATGAGATATGATGGAGAGAAATGTAGGCGTATTCGATAGTCGCACTCTAGGTAGAAGCCACTGAACGTACGCGTGTGCCCTGTGTGGCCCATGGCGTTACCCGCCGTAGCGTCGGCCTATCGAAGTCGCCTCACGGCTATGTCTATTGTCGATCATCACATTCAAATTTGCGCTCCGACGATAATGCTTCCGTCTTCCGCTGATTACGTGCACTTTATAGCGCAAGTCCAATCAAGAATGCGTGGAACGGAAAAATTTGAATACGAGGACCGACAATGTATATATCTTCATTCTTGGGAGCCCGAATTGACGAAGAATGGAACTCTAGCGCCCTTCATCCCCCCTTCTCTACTAGAGGTTTAAAATCGGTTCCTTTTTATGCTTATGTTTCACACATCGTTCATAACCGCGACGCGTCTGGGCACTAAAAAGCAAAGAAACATATCGTCAAAAAGGAACCGATTTTGAACCTCCATTCCCTACCCAGATTGGTGCTGCCGAGCACGGCCTGCGTCATGCCGTGGTAGCCGTTCCGCATCGACAGCACGTCGAAGCGGCCCGTGTGCAGCCTCAAGGGGGCTGAGTTCAGGCAATGTCAAATAGTACGTGCCGTATATTGTCATACGAATATGATCCGGCCTATGAGCCGCTTATAAGGTTTTCATCGTTTCAAGGTAGGCCCTCATGTCTACTGGAACCGGCTGACGGACCGTGATCACTGCACACCCAGCGAAATTTCACCACCAAACAGCATCTTGTGAACCGATTCACCACACAACTTTCACCAGCCCGCCGGTGAATGGAGCACATTTCACCAGCGGGCAGGCGACATTTGTGCGGTGACTCGCTCACTATGTTCTGTCTGTTTGGCGCTCATGTAGGGGTGATAATGTATTTCGGCAGTGAGAACTCCCAATGTCTCTCAAATTCTCAAGTATGGCATGTTGCCTGATCTTGCGCAAATATTCGGGAAGACAGACAGTCGTACCTAGCTAGAGCCAGGGCCAGGTCGTTGGCTTCGGAGCCCGAATTGACGAAGAAACACACCTGAACGTATAAAGTGAGCTTTTTTTATGCTAATGCTTTGCGTTCACTCATTGTCCACTAAGTAATCAGCCGAATCCAGGAATCATCCGTAAGCTATTTCGACCTTCAACCCACCGACAGGTGCTTGGGCAGCGTCTTGGTCAGTGCATTGGCGTACTCCAGCACCGGCTCCGTGTTGTAGATGCACGTCGTGTGCCACAGCTTGTACAGCTGCGCCTTCAGCGCCGCGTTGACGGTCCTCAAGGGAAGCGAATGAGTTACGGTAGATCCCCAACTTGCAACGAGCGCGTTTACCACTGGTGATCTAGCATGATTTGATTGAAATCGTACATCAATTATTTCACCACCTAGACTCATTCCTACTTTGCCGGCGCTCTTTTCATGCGAATAGGAATGAGTCAACTGACGGAACATTTTCCTCGACCATGCATGAAAAGTTGCGAGACTCACGGATGGCAGTGTCCTACAGACACCGTGACGATGCCCGCGAACATGTCCAGATACTTCCGGCCGGCCTTGTCGTACAGAAACTGCCGCTCGCCCCGGACGATCGTCAGCGGGTTACGGTAGAAGACCACCTGGCATGATAGTTGTACGGAGCTGGACTGTGAGAAGCATAACTAGCCATAACGACGTTAATGACTCCTATCAAGGCTACAAGGTCTACCGAGTCATAAGGTCATATATCAGCTAGATATGTGAGACTGTGTAGATCGAAGACTCACCTGTGACTTGGGAAGTAGCGTCTTGAACTTGTCCAGGCGGGACATGTTGGCTAAATCATGCGATTGGTGAACGTGAGCGAAACTCGTCTGATTATACATAGTTGCATCTTGCGCACATTAGCATACATTGGATACAGTAATTTATTATTGAAAAGTATGCGTTAAGCGAATGTAGGCTAGTAAAACTTGATTTGGGGAAAACTGAAAATGGCTTCAATCGCCTACATGCAACAGGTTCAAAGTCGAGGCACGCCGGTTCAACCTGCAACTATCACTTCCCTCTCTTTCTCTCCCTCCTCCTCCTCTCACCCTCTTCCCTCCCTCCTCTGCTCTGCCCTCTCCGCGTGGTTTGACCCCATGCCTTTGCTCACTCTCGCTTCCTCCAACAATGCCTCCGTTCTCCCCTATCAGTGCACTCCCTCTCCCCTCTCGGTGTCTGGACTCTCTCTGTTCATGCGCATTCTCGCTCAGCCGCCCGATTACCCTTTCGATGATCGGGTGTAAAAATGCCATTGACATTTTCTCTGCTCGAGAGCTGGAGAGAATTGCATAGAGAGAATTGCACGCCGCATAGAGTGTAGTGTAGCCCAAAGCACAAATCGTAGGACTCGAGATGGGAATCGAATTTCAGAATAATCGGGAGGGGATCGTTAGCTTTTAAGCACTGTACAAGAAGCGTCTGAAGATCGTGACAGGTTCGACTTTCAGGACGAAATTTTGAAAGCACCAAATGGGAATATTGGCGAGTTGTTTACATATCTGATAAGAAAGGTTTTCTTACAATACCCGTTATCAGCGCCTTTTGCTGAAATCATTGTAATTCCGTCAACAACCATTCGTATGCATAACTTTTTCGTATGCTTGATTTCATGCGTGTATCCAGCGTAATACAGATACGCTATACGTAATACAGATATGCTTCAATGTATAGCTTCAGAAGTGAGATCTGCTAATTTGTCGATTTCACAGCATTCCAACCGAAAGGGGAACAGTCTAATAGCCAATTGGCAACTAAATTTGAATTTACTCCACTATGGCTAAATGAATCTTCACCATATTTTGGTAGCTCCTAAGGACTGATGGGGAGGACCTTTAGTTTTTAAATTGGTGAATTTTCGTTCATTACGTCCGCAGTGACGAAAGATCACAGCGGAAACCGCCGGTTGTTAATCGAACGCTGGGAATGCTGTGATTTATACATGAGGATGAATAAATGGCTTGCTATTTTATGGAGAGCGAAAACTAAGAAATCTAATAGAAAAATGGCGAACCGTCGAAGGTATTTCCCTTGATTCAAAATGCATTTTGGTCCCTGCCTATCTACAGAACTCGTTTCGTGTTTTGTCCGTCCATCATCCCTGTCCTGTTTACTCCGACTCTACTGTTTTGCGAGAGAGATCAGGTGAGATCGAGAGACGGGCCAGAGATGGAGAGAACACGGAAGAATAGTTAGTAGTGAACGGGAGTGATCGACCAGCAGGGCACACCTAGTTTTCAAGGAAGGAAGAGGAGGTAAGTGCATTTGGGATGGTTAGACGATACGTTACTTGTCATGAGCCTAACGGTACGCGACTATACTCGGGAAGCATTGCAAGTATGTGGATTCAAGGATCGCTCGTTGTAGTTATATCGCTGAGTGCAAGTTTATACTGGCAAAAGGGGCGAACCGAACAAAACAATTACCAATTTTTCGATGGTTTTCGATGAGTGTGCAGGCGACCGCTAAGGATGAGTTGAACTGGCGATAATGAGTTAGTTATGAAGAATGATGAAAAAATATATCTACATACTCTGCGCTTATTGCTAGTATTTTTTCCTCACAGCATTCCAAGCGTTCTAATTGCTCTTCTAGTGCACAGTTTCTCTTTCGTTTCTAGTACGCTTTATGATCGCCTTACGCCGGGATGAGCTGTTGCAAAAAGAAAAGGGTGCAAAAAGCTGATAGGCAGCTGTTGTTTGGTCTCCGCGAGGCTGCCTCAGCTACCAATCTATTTTGTTTAGAGGGCAGATTTTCAATAATCTGAAGAGCTTTGTTGATGTACATAACAATGTTTGGAAGTAGGCAGGACGCCTTACTACTGACAGATAGGTATTATCCCTTTTTGTCCCTCTTTACCAAGATCTAATCTCAGCTTACGGATGCCCACGTGTAACAATTCAGTATTGCATGCTATTCTTCTAGGTAATAACAAGTAGACTAATAGGTTACCGTATTCATGATTATGTCCCAGCTATGTCTAGACTTGCTCACCGTATAAGACTTACCGTAGTCCTTCTTCAGCTTTTTTTCTCGCAACTTCCCGAATTTCGAAAGTCGCTCTTGTTTAATCGGCCTTTACCTGTTACTTTTTAAATTTTCTTTTGCAACTGTTATCGAAATTTCAGAGTCCTTCAATCATTCGTAAAATCGGTAGCCACCTTTGCTTTTGCTTAATGCTCACCACTGGAATTCGACGTCAAGAAGGTAAGATGCTTTATAAAAGACTTCCGTAGACACCGTGTACACCCTTTCATCTGTAATCGGTCTCAGAAAACGTCTTTACCGAACGTTCCGTGTTTTACGATGTATTTAATGTACCTGAGTATCAAAAGAATAGAAGATTAGATTAACAGCTATGCCCCTACCCCCGTTGCATCCGTCCATAATATTCCCCTCTCTCATCCATTCCTTCCTTCCCTATATACCTGTTTCCTGTACAGTTGCAACCTTGCCTTCTTTACTGCATCTCCGTCCTCCTCCTCCTCTCTGTTCTTTCTTTGTCTGACTCTCTGCCGCTTCTCCTCCTCTTTCCCTTTTTTTCTTCGACCATGCCCTAGGCGCATTTCTCTTCCTCTGCAGGAAGAGAGAGGAGAAAGGGGGAGAGAGACGCAAGCGATCTAGGGCCTTAGTCTAGCCCATAAATCCAGCCCTGCGGGCTGACTCACCGTTACAAAGGCACCAAGAATGCCACCTAACGATCGGTTCGGTAGAGGGGAAGAGGGTGATTCGAAGGCCAGTGAGCCTTACGGCGCAACTCAAGCCTTCTAAAAGTTTGACACAATCCTTTATCGACATGATGTTCGATAAGTATGATCATAATATTTACGCAGAAATAGAATTAAAGATATAAGGCGAATTTGAATAATCTTCCATTCCTTGGATATTCGTTGGTATATCATAGTGTTCGCGCAATCGTGCGCTCTCCATGTCATAATACGAGATAGGCGGACTGTTGACTCCAGAACTAGAACTGATCGACAGCAGTAATACAGTAATACAGTGCGAGAAAACAGTTCGTACTCATTACCGGGCAAAAGAATGGCACTCAGAGGAGAGAGAGTTATTACTGCGGACTCGATAGCCGAACTTGTGAGTGTGTGTGTGTGTGTGTGTGTGTCGATATGTGTGTAGATGTGGATGGAATGTGTGAGAAAAGGCATAGAATCTACAGTATAGATGTTCTGTAGACCGTGCACATGGCCATATTCATTCAAACTTCGGCAAAGCAGCCAAGTCTAGAGTTGGTACCCGTTGTAGCTTGATACGTGAAGTCTCCTGGCATGCGATACTGTATAACTGAATCATTTTGCTGTGATCTTGATTGGAATTTGTCCATCGTTATCTGCGTTAAAAAAAGAAACTTCCGCACGGATGTCGTTTTCTTGCGTTGATCTAGCTTAATCGTCCCGATCATATAATTTGATCACCGGCCCTCCTCAATGGATCCAACCTGAACTCATCTCCCCCGGGAAGATTCCCCTGACTTTAAGCGTATTAGTCCTGCCTCCGGGGGACGAACGCAGTGAAAGAGAAAGGAAAAGGAGGAGAGGGAGGTAAAGGGGAAGGAGAGGATAGAGGTAAGAGAGATAGAGGTAAAGCCAAAGGCGAACAAGGATAGGTGAGAGAGAAAGGAGGACAGGTTCGTCATACAGACACACACACACACGCACACTATCCATCCATTCTTGTTTCCTCTTCCTCTCTTTCTTCTTTTGCCCCCTTCTATAGGGGAACTATAGCCAAGGTCGGCTATAGCCTACTTGGCAGAAGAGGGGGACAGAGAAGCTGGGGAAGCGGAAGAGAAGGATAGCGGTTAGCCAGCTGATCATGGCTAGCGCGACCGACGCTTTGGACGGAGATCTGAAGTGTGGATTCATGGATCGAAGGGGATACGAAAACAGAATGTTCAGTACAGTTAGGCAGGCCAATGGCGAAGCTACGCCTATTGCGGGCGGCTAAACGAATTGTAAGTAATAGGCGTTCGTTGGGCGCCTGTGGTCGCTACCGATGTCATTACAATGTTCTGACAACAGTGCAAAATGTTAAGCGAACGAGATGTCGAAAAATAACCCTGATTTCGGTAGGAACTCTCGCACGGAAAACACTGTATCCTAAGCATGTTGGCTCGTTCACTTAATATTTAGAGCACTGTGGATCATGAACATGTGGGCACCGACGCGACGGTCGATACAGTATCAGAATCTTAGCTCGGTAGGCTCTACAGGCCGGAAGGCCTGTCAACGTATGGTCGTGAACGTGAATAACATACCAGCGTTTTTGGGGCGTGCTGGACATTAATTTTCCACAGCTCAGTGTTTTCACAGATTCTGCACAAACTGTAATAGCACTAACAGTGAGCACAGTCCTCTGTCCTTCTACCGATTCAAAGCCTGCAAGCATTCAGCACTGCATTCGCTCTTACCGTAGCGGAGCCGTTGAAAGGTCCGTCGTGATTAACGATCACGATAAAGAGAAGGGAAGAACGGCCGCAGAATTGCCGAACGAAGGGGGCGATGTAAAACTTCATGGGAAGACGATCATTACCGCCCGTTGAAAGGCAGTCCTTAACAAGTATACTGAAATGATCACAGAATGCAATGGAATGCGCGGCTCCTTTGCGGGGAGATACCTGTGAATATTTAGAAGGATCCGCTATCGTGAGGGATACCCACCCGAGGCTGCAGAGTTGTCCTAAAAGCCTTAAAGCCTGAACTAAGCCCTAGTAACCTCGAGTACGAGCGGCAAACCTCCAAGCGTTTTCGTTTGCGATGCCTTAGTACAGCCATCCATCCAATCACGGTAACTGCAATCGTGCCCAGTTATGGATCAAGCAGAGCACCATCGCATAGCGTAATAGAATAAATAAAAAGCAGGTGCGTGGGGGGCTTAATCTTGAGATCTTCTTCTCCTTTTCCCTCTTTTTGTTCCCCCCTCCTCTATATCCCTTGTACAGGGGGGGAAAGGGCACCCGAATTTGCCTTGACGCAATCGAGTTTTGCCGTCCGACCGCGCGCCTCCTCTTCTTGCCATACTCTCTATGGGTCTCTCTCCCTCGCCCTCCCTCTCCCCCCTCTACCTCTGTATCTGCCC
>LS828244.1:69418-81254 GCA_900490955.1 Micoletzkya japonica
GAAGACTCACGAAGGAATCGGCGGCGGGGAAGGGGTCGCCGCCGATTTCGTTTCAAAACTTCGAGCTCAATTTTAAGCGGTCCCAAATGCTCCTCCGCAAAAATTGAAAACTGTTTCCAGACCAACTTTTAGCGCTCTTTCGAATGGTGCATGTCTCATTTGAATCCCTTTCCGCGAGGTCAGACCATCTCCTTGTTAGCGTTCTGAGGAGAGGTATCTTTTTTTATTTACAAGTTTCACAGGACCAGTGCAGTCATCTATCCGTGTTGGCTTTGCCACTGACATTTTGTGAGATATGTCTTACTGTTGGCTACCATATACCTGTAGTACTCCATCGCCTTGTCCTGATTTCCCTTCCGGTCGTACACCTCGCCAATGTAGAAGCTATTCGTGGAGTAGAAGCCCGGCTGAACGAGTCGTAAAACGTTTGACGCTAGACGCAAATAGCAAAAATATATGCTAAACTGCGCTTGCGTTTGCCCCAAAATCCGTCTATTCCTTTCACTTGTGCACACTTTCTCGCCTGATATTCGGAATAAGCCAATTCTGAATCCTTATCTTCTGCTATAAATAGTCACACTTATACAGGAACTATTCGATTAGCCTACCATCTCTATTTAGCTTTGAAGCACCAACTCGGGCATTTTTGTTCTAATTTAGCAGTTAGTGCCGATACTTATATTTGTACCAACGTACACGCTACACGGCAAAAGCCACG
Organism: Micoletzkya japonica; assembly: GCA_900490955.1. Classification (NCBI taxonomy): domain Eukaryota; kingdom Metazoa; phylum Nematoda; class Chromadorea; order Rhabditida; family Diplogasteridae; genus Micoletzkya; species Micoletzkya japonica. The sequence continues at coordinate 70,137 of LS828244.1, forward strand.
CGGCAAAAGACGCCAGACGCAAAGCCATCGTCGTACCTGGATGGCCTCAGCCTTCAGAAAGTGCTCCAGAGCTTCGTCATACGTCGAAGTGGGCGGAGTCCCGAAGATGGCCTTGGCCGCCGTCCGCGTCAGGTACGACATGTCGGCGAACGTAAAGTGCCAGACGCCTGCCGTGATTTGAATTTAGGTTTTGGCGGGAACCATTCCCCAATACCCGTTCAACCGGCGTAGAAGGTTGAACGGGTAAATGTGAGGAGAATCGTAATGGGGAATAAATTAGGCTAATAGGATATGATAAACTCCGAATACCGAGTATGTGCCATGTGGTCGCATCAGAGTTGTTGATGGCCAGTGCCTTCTCGAGGTGCTCTCGAACCTGCAATGTACCGTAATACGCAAGACGCCGCGCGCAACACGTCATACGCAATAAATTGTTTCCAGAAGCGATTTTTTCGTCGATATGATGAGTCGGCGTAATATGGGCTTGGTAAACAGGTTTGGATATGATAGGATGAGGAGACGTACCTGGTAGCTCTTCGCAATGCGCGACTTGCTGCCCTCCAGCTCTCCCACGTAGTCAAGGATGATGGCCATCCTGAAATGGAGCTGAATATTCGAGGACCTTCCCATCAACTGCCGTTTGCGTACTTACGGTAAGACAAATGAGCAAAAAGTGAGCAGAGCCGAAGTTGTTCAATGTTCTATTCCATGGTTTGTAGAGTACGCAACGTTTCTGTCCTTTTTAAAGATAGGACAATTTAAAAATAGGAAAATAAATCACGAATCTGACCACTTGTGCGCTCCAAAGCAGCCCTCGAGCGGCTCGCAGGCGATCGCCTTCTCAACAACGGCCAAGGCTTCAGTGAAGTAGCGCTGCTTGTCCGTCTGAAGGTATACGGTAATCAATATAAGTGGTGGTGGTACTGTAATTGTTGTAATCCAGAAGCGACAAGCAATACCATACAGTGTGCAAGCTCATAAGTGAGAGCAGGCATATGTGGGCACCGACCCCAAGTATGGGTGGTAGGCCTATGTTTCCTACAAAATTTCAATTGGTAGGCTTGATTTCGTACACTGGTAGGCCCGTTTCTCAAAATATTGCGAGGAAGGTTGCCCATGTATGAGAGCAGGGTGTTTGACAATGAGGGTAGCTCTAAAGTAGCTACAGTACCCTTCGCTATATCTCCTCAAGACCCCTCCCGTCTTACTGTACTCTTCGACTGCTTGCCCTTCTCGCACAGTACCCGGGCCAGTCTCCACAGTAGCTCGGGATACTCGCTGCTACCGTACCTAGGATCCTCCAGTTCCAGCCATTTCTCAAATTCAAATTACTCACTTTCTCAGAATGTTGTAGGCGTTGTCGATGAGGTAGTTGTCGTAGAGCATGTCGCACTCCTTGATGACCAGGTCGTAGTTGGGAAAGGGCTTCTTCTTGGGCTTCTCCTCCTTGGAGGAGAAGAGCGAGAGGGCCAGAGAGGCCGTCCCACCCGTGGACAGAGCGAGGCGGCGGGCGGGCTATAAAAAAGAAACTTAGTGGCTTTATTTAAAGATATATTGGGGAATGGCTAAGTACAGAAATTTGCCAGAAAAAATAAAGAAATTTGCTAGAAACTCATAGAGAACGTTCGGGAACTAGAACCCAGCTACCCGTATTACTAAGCGAACTAACCACGAACGCCCGCAGTGTATGCAGACGCGGCATCGTGGATCGAATGAAGAACTGGCGAAGGGATGAGAAGAAGGAGGGGCGCATGGCTGCAAGAGAATTATGGCCCCGGGGCGCTAGACGTTGTAGCGCAAAACAGCACACCAGCAAGAAATCGTGAGAGAGAAAAAGATAGAGATGTTTGACTATCGATATCACGAATAACAGTACGAACAAAGAAGAAAACAGTGTTACAAATATGCAAGTTTGAACCCTCAGGCTCAGCACGGGGCTAGAAACTACAAAATACGACGATTTCGCTTACCGTAATCTGGAGTATCGCAAACTGAAATTCGTCATGAGCCGCGTTTTAATGTTCGCGAACGCGGATTGATCTATATTTCGCGCTCACTTAGATGTTTTGGTAAGCGAATTGTGCGCTAAGTTATGCGACGAGGTCACGTCTATAGCTCGGAAACTGTTCCACTAGCCCGAACATGTGAATAATCCGGAAATTGCCCGTTTACGCACATTTCTAGTTAAAAAACGATGAGTTTTCGAAATTATGCCTCACCAAGTTTTCATTACACTGTATTTTGGAGCGAATGGATGGCGATTTTAATCTTTGAAAAGCGGCTCGACGTGAGGTGTGTACTGGCACGTGATCTATCACAGCGTTGATCACGTTTAAACGCGTTGCATACGTGGGCAGCCATCCAGGCAATATTTGGAGAAATGGCCCTTCCCAAGTACGAATTCATAAATTATCAAGCCTACGAATAGTAATTTCCTGGGGAAAATGAGCCTACCAATGTAAAATTTCGGAAATAATTGGGCCTACCACCCATACTTCTGGTCTGTGCCGACGTATGACGCGTTGACCCCGTTCCTCGTTGATAGTTTCCACCTTTCGTCAGCATTGTGCCTCTGCAGTCTCGACTTCTTACGGGTTCCATCTTCTCGTTTCTCCGGCAGAGAGGATGGATCGCGAGCGGTTCGATTCGGAGGTCGGTTTTGCCATGAAAGCAAAATGTATCCTCTGCGATGTAAAAAGCATATAAAGTTTTCTTCATTTTTGAGCCTTTTTGATTCTCCAATATACTAATTTAGACTGCTTTTGTTTTCCAGTATGCCACAACGCACGAGGCGGACGAGGAGCTGATCCAGGCACGCCTTCGCCGTGTCTACCCCCACGTCAATCCGGCGGTGAGTTGCCAACCGAATTATGCGGGGTCCCGTTTTGATCTGCCCAGCGCAGTCTTGCATTATCCTTAGCTATGTTGTAAGTACTAGGCGAGTTCTGCTAGTAGACTTTGTTTCTTTTAAGTAAGTCAAAATTCTGTCAATTCGAAATGTATCCTGTGCATCCTTGCAGTCCACTCCCCTTCCCCGCTACTGGGACCGCAACGAGCGGAGTCCCTTGCTTAATCTCACGCACCACAACCTACGGCTGTCGTACACCGACCCGAGGGAGACGGATCCGCTGGGTGAGCATCAAAGCTGATTTGAAGTGTGTAGCGTTAACCACAGCGAGGCTAAAGTTGGCAAGTTGCCAAGCCGGCTTTTAGGCGGTTCCTTTCCTTCTGTAAGTAAAGCTTTATGTAGATGGCCTAGATCCGCGTCGCCAGCCGCAGCAGAAGGATCCGGCCTCGATCCGCGCCAACTCGTCCATTCCCATCTTCGCGGGCATCTACTACTTCGAGGTCCAGGTCCTCGAGAGCGATGGGTACGGTAACTTTGGGCGGTCTTGCTTTTGCTTATGCTTTTTCTTGACACATTTCATTTGTTACAATAACTCTTTTTGAATGAATGAAGGCCTACTGTAGTATCATTGTTCAAAGCCGGAAAATGCGGTTTGACAAGGTTATGTTGCAGGTACATGGGTATCGGCATGTGTCACAAACAGATGAAGGTTACCCGGTTGCCCGGTACGTGAGATTCTCTTGTTGTTTATGCATACAGGGCACGGTTGTAGGTAGCGTGCTTGGGCCGACTTACTGCAATATTTTTGCATGTTTTGGCTAGCTCATTGCAAAATAATATCTTTGCGAAATCGCGCAATATTGTGCAGTGCATGGGAGGACCACTGCAGTAGGTTACCGGCAGACCCTGTCCGCGTATGCGGCAGAGTGCGAAATAGCACATGGAAACGTGGTCTGATTCTAATTCAAAGCATTGAAAGCATGCTAGAATGCAGCAACGAGATGTGAGGACTTCAGAGTGACGTGCAAACGTTTTTAGACGCTTTTTTGGAATTAGACGCTTTTTTTTTGGAAGCAAGGTAGCCGGGTGGACCGGTTTATTCCGCCTTATCTGGGACGACGCATGCTAGGGTTTGCAAACCAAGCAATTTAATTGCCTTATTAGACCGAGAGATTGAGTTATAACAGGAAAGAATGAAGAGAATCAGACGATAAATACGCAAGTTGCACTTGGTTTTCAAAGCCTTAACCTCCGCTGTTCAGGCTGGGATCCGCAATCGTACGGCTACCACGGCGACGACGGCAACTTCTTCTCCGCCTCGGGCCAGGTTAGCGCAGTGACTGTCCTCGAAGAACAGCGTTTTTCTCCGCGCCTTTGGAAGCGTTTTTTTTAAACTTGTAGTGTAAATGCTACTACAATGATGAGGCTGTGCCCGTTGAATAAAATCATGCAATGAATAAAACCGTTGTAGACGAGAGCAATTGCTTGGCTTCTTAGGATGCGAAACGGGGAGCTGAGCACGATTTGTTCAGGGCACGTCGTACGGTCCGACGTACGGGACGGGCGATGTGGTCGGGTGCGGGATCAACCTGGTGAAGCGGAACATCTTCTTCACCAAGAACGGCCTCATGCTCGGTTCGTCGCTCAACAGCGAGCGTTTGCACAATATGATCAATCAACTGTCGTACTGCACATATTTCTCATTCTGTAGCGCTTTGTTTTTTCTCTATAATATTTAGAAAAAGAAAAAAAATAATATTTGCAGGCACGGCGATGCACGTGATGGACGGAGTGGACGAGCTCTATCCGACGGTCGGACTGCAGACCTCGCGGACCGTCTGCGACGTCAACTTTGGCCAGCAGCCCTTCAACTACGACATCATCAAGGACATTGAGGTAGCGAACGGTGGGGGGGGGGGGCTGGGCCCGATATATAGAACATACGTGGGCCACTTCCCGGCAAGATGTTGAGAAAAGGGCCTACCAGTGTACGAAATCGAGCCTACCAATTGAAATGTTGTAGGAAATATAGGCCTACCAAAGGAAATTTCCGAAGAAATTTGGGCCTACCTACCACCCATGCTTCGGGTCGGTGCCCACGTATGCATATGAATATCCGTGTGTGTGTATTTTGGCGCAAAATCCTGCGAAACTAACAAACTATTCAATTTCGGCTAGTGGGCTTGGCGAGCGCTTGAAAGCAAGAAATCATCTCTTTTTTCGTTTGCTATTCTCTTGTATCACAAAACTATTGTTGCTCTCACCGCACGCTTCGGCGTAGGTGAAATAAATAAGTGAATATGAATAAAACGAATTTGTTCAGGATCTGCGCGAGTCGCTCACCAGGTCGGCGGTGAACATCAACCTGCCGTCGACGAAGAGCGTTTGGCTCAACAAGTGAGTCGTCGAGATTAGTGCTTTATTTTTATTTTAAATTTATTTATTTTATTTTATTTTTTTCTGCTTTTCCGCGGCATTCTCATACGTTTGTCTAAGGATTTTTGGAGACATTTTTCAGCGGTACTCCGCGGGTTTTCTGCTTTCAAAGGAAAGTTCTTGTACAACGCTATAATCTATCTAGATCGCGTTATACTTGGTGCATTTATAGAGGGGCTTTGCTTCCGTTTGTTGCTACTTTAAAAAACGGACATGTTATTACCACGACTTCTTCGGTTCGCGATTGAATTCGCGTTTTTCTTAATATTACAAGGTTGTCTGCTCGCAGTCTAGCCTTTCGACGATCTAGATAAATGGTCGTATCAGAAAACTTCATTTAACGGCGGCAATTAGAATGACAATTACATTGGGGGCTATATCCGTACGGGGGGTTCGCAAATGACACGTATGACTTCTTATGATCTCTGTTGTCTTGTAGTTGAATCCTGAAATGTATTCTTCAAAGATATTAATTAAAATCGTTTCGTATCTAGCTTATGTCCAACTTCATAGTTCATACATAAATACAAACATGTGTTTGCTGGAAATGAATGGGAAACGCTTTGTATTATCGTGGCTATGTGAAGTTGGTCTTCGAAAAGAAACGCTGTGCTAATTTGGGCTATCTTATACATTACTCTAGGCTGACTACATAAATATAGTCGTCCAACTGCAAGGTAACATACGAGAAAAAAAACGTACGTTCTACCGCCAACTATCCTGGTACGTCTTGAAGTAGAAGTCGACGTCGGAGGAGCTTGTTCCCTTGAGTGTTTTACTCTCTACTCGCTGTTGGTAGGACCGGTATCGGTAGACGATGAAAGCTGGTAGGAATAGCGCACGATAGGCGGAGGTCTGAAAAATCTGTATCTGACAAGTTGGGATCTATGCTAAAAATAAATGGCAAAATAAAGCGTGCTGTTTATCAGTTGCAAACAATATGAGATGAAAAGTTCGCAATATGCGTATGGTTTGTGAGCTTCACGCTTGAGTAGGCTCATACGTACGATATCAAGCTAACCATAGCACGAATTATTTGTTATGCTGGAATTGCGCTGTGCATATTACATTGCAAATCACAAGACACCCCCTACCACGTCAAAAGCATGGCTGAATTTAGTCGGATCCGAGCCGAGGGGATAGGGCGTGAAGTATATGGCGTAGAAGGTCAGGCCGATCTGTAGAGAATCGTATTATAAGCTGAGGATTCGTGGGCTTACCAAAATCAGAAAGCACAATAGCTCGTTGAGCACACACGGGATGAAGATGCGCATTGCCTGTAATGGAGACACTCTGAGCAACTTACTTTATCGTAGAGTTTTGGTTCATTTCTGTCAAATCTTGATTCTATTACGTAAGCAAGTTCAGTAAGCTGTATTTTACTTCATAGTTCATTAGCGTAAGCTTCAAAGAGCTTGGGAATCTCCAGAATCGCGCAAGTTCCGGGTACGAAAAAGGGACTTTGCCACTACCCACCCGTATGCTCTCACGCGAGGCGAATTTCTGGCCAAGCTGCAGTTGGAGTGCATGTCGGTGTTTCAGCCGGGAACTACTCATACGGTAGACATGCCCGGAGATCTGGAAGGAATCATACATCCTGGACACAAACGGCATTAGTGATCTATGACAATGTTCTCTTTTGACGCATACAGTAGAGCTATACGGGGAACTCGTTTTCTTATAAGGCGGAAGATCTATAGCCAACGCACAATGGCTGATATGAGGTAGCACGCGATGAGGTAGATTTGCTCATGGTTAATCGATATGAAATCTGAAGTTTTGGAATTATGGGGTTGATGCAATTCCAGCGATAACCTGTTGCATAGGCCGTCGTGAGCAACGTTGGTGGAATTGCCTGAAGGAAAAACACGTAAACACCAATGCTAGAGACCTTTGATGATTGGATTTCTTGATTAGGTAGACACAAGTCGTTCCTGTATCAGCGGGGGAAACGCGATTACGAGGCGATTCGATTGCACGCATAGAGAGGTTTTATTGTCCTAATTGGAACACGGATCATGTCAAAGCTTTAAGATTACAGGTCTGTACATGCACCCATATGTATGTACAGTTTGTCTGGTTTTATTATACTATAGCCAGGCAGATGTCCTATCAGGCGCTGTACACTAGCTATTCCTTATACAAACACTCATCCTAATTGTTGATAGAGCAAACGTCCCCGTGTATGGTTGCGCACCGCTGCAAGCAGGAGCAAAATGTGAGCGCCGGCCGAGTTGTAGCTATTCTCGTAGTTGGGAATTCGAATCGCAGCCACGCGTTCGACCGACAGGATGACGACGTTGGTGGCGATGGACACGAGCACGACGACCGTCAACGTCGAGTAGATGGCCTGGAAGAGGAGGGAGGTTGGACGGGGGGCCCGAGGGCGGACCACCTCACATACACCTGGAATGAGAGGGCGGCCTCGCCGATGACGAAGACCCGGCAGACGATGGTGACGAGGCGAAGCGGCGACTGGAGCACGTTGCGGAGGAAGAGGGTTAGGCAGAGGATCCTGGAAGGATGAGGAGTCGTACTCGTATGTGGAGAGCAGGTTGAGCGGCGTAACACGTGACGTATCCACTGAAGGAACCTTGCCCCTGTATGAGGGCTGATAATGGTGGAAGAAGCCGGCTCCGCCAGTATCTACCCGTTCCGAAACGAGACTCATTCTCTCATTTTCGCACACACTCTCTCGCGCCTTAAGTTCGGAATGATTCTCCGACGGGGATCTTTTTCGTCCACTAAGTACATGAGCGCCTCTTGGTGATTTTCTGATAAAGCGTGAGCTAAAAACAAAGCGAATAAGCTTGCCTAAAATTGATGTGAACGACGGTATCCTTGACGAGGTTGTAGGAAGCGATGAGGCACAGGAGGATGCCGGCCATGAGCAAGGCAGCTTCAAGGGTAAATATGGAACACGAGATCCAGTCGTAGAAGACGTGCATGCAGCCAGCGTTGGCTGAATGGTCGGATGAACGGAAGGCGCAGACTATCACTGATGGCATACGTGGACAACCCCTTCCCGGCAAGATTTTGAGATACGGGCCTACCAGTGTACGAAAGCAAGCCTACCAGTTGAAATTTTGTAGGAAATATAGGCCTACCATAGGAAATTTCCAAAGAAATTTGGGCCTACCACCCATACTTCGGGTCGGTGCGCACGTATGTTACTGATGACATAGCGAGATCATCGAGACTTGGAACGTAAGGAGGATGAAATATGGCATTTTTCGTTGTTATAGGAAAATAAGGAGAGGCATGAGAGCAGTCACGCGATACTACGGGATGAATGCTGTAGGGGGAGGGGAGGGAGAGAGTGCAAGGTGGGGTGGGGGGGGGGGTGGGAACCTTATACGGGTGTGCGAGTCCCTTTGTGTTGCGTTTACGTGAGATGAATGACAAAGGGCTAAGTTAGGGTTGTTTTGCAGCCAACAAAACCTGGCTTCTCTGAGCATGAAAATAGATCATTTGTTTTGGAAAATGAAAAAAGTTTATGGATGTGTCAATAAGATGTGTAGTAACTTTAGGCGCGTACCGTAATGCGTGTGATCGTTAAAAAAGGTAAATTTCGACTTCAAAAGTGTTTTAGATCATTAGGCTTTGCAGTTTTCAAGCGTAAATTTTAGTTTGGATTGTTCTGTAAAAACTAGAGTGTGGTAACATGTCTGGCTGCGTGCCTTTCTTACTTTATGGCAAATGCGTGAGAATGCAAGAAGGATACGGCGTTGGGCAGTTCTGCACATGAATCAGAACCTCTTTTATTTCCAGTTTTTATTGTAGACGTGAAAATAGGTGTCGGCTTGGGCTCCCTGAGAAACGACTTGCGATACGGTTTTCTGGGGCAGTCGACGGTAGCAATAGACAATGTACGAAGGAACTAGTATGCAGCGGACGGCATCTATCTGCAAAAGTGATATTTTATTTTTCTTAAAGTCATAAAAATCTAGTAATGATAAATTTTAAAAAAATCGCACAAGATTGAAGATTACTGCAGAGGGAGTTGTGTCACGGCCAATTTGCGCTGTATCGTAGAAGTAAATATAGCCGAATAATGGAATCTAAAACTTTCTTCGGTGCGCAATGAAAACAGATTATAGCAAAAAAAACTTACAAATACAATATTTGCGACGTCAATTATGACACACGGTATGTAGAGTTGCAGAGCCTGCAATGCAGCTACTGTGGTATTCCTTCTATTTGTAAGAACTAAGCTCATCAAATGTAATGCGATTTCAGCGTATTGTCTGTGTTCTTTGCATTGTGAATCAGCCACAATAGCGTTTAGAGTATGTTGCCATTTTGAACTAATCGAATAGGATGAAAGATCATACTCGAATGTTCTCCTTCGATGATAACTTTTCATCGAGACCAAGGCGAAGCTCGTGTCGGTCCCGAACCTTCGCTTTGCTTATGTGGAAGACGGCAAATGAAGTCTGAAAGTCATAGCTTACATTCAGAGTTCAAAAAGGTTTTGAACGTGACCAACAACTGGTGGGAAAGCAAATATATATATATATATATATATATATATATATATATATATATATATATATATATATATATATATATATATATATATATATATATATATATATATATATATATATATATCATAAGACTCTTCAGATGATAGAGGAGAGTACTCACAAAGGCAGCTACGAAGTAGCCTGCGAACATTGTTGCAAACGACAGCGAGGTGACTGCCGTCGCTGTAAGACATAACATTTCTTGAAATGGATTGTCCGCACTCACTCATTAACCCCGTGGCCAGGAGTACTACGTGGACGGTGGTGGGTACGTGCTGGAACAAGCTACTTGTACTTCATCGAGTTCCACTTTTCGACTCTACAGTTCAATGCCTACCACTCCAACCACGAAGGCGATGCGCGTCCAGAGCGGCCGCATTCGCTGGTAGTACCGCTGTGTCCTTGATCGAGACCAGCCGCTCGGTGGCTATGCCGTTGAGCGAGGTGCTCACTTGGATGAAGGACCAGTACCAGAGCGACTGAAGGCTGTACAGATATGAGGCCTGAAAGAGTAGTGCTCGAAGCAACTAGGGGGAGGGGGCTTGGGCAAGAAGCCTCTTTCCTACCGCAGACGTGGTTGTGTCAGAGCCGTAGACGAAGAGGAGAAGAGAAGCGGTGGGCACTCGTGCGATGGCATTGAATCAGCTCGAGCGTTAGCATGACGATTGGAAAGGAATCGAGAGGATGCCAGATCATCTTTATTTTGATGATTTACTTGAGAGTACGGAATTTGCCGCCTTAAGGAGGTTCTCTGGTTAATAACATCAAGAGTCCTTTCTGCTTTATGAACAAGGAAAGCATGAAAACAAGGCAAGGTCGCTACACCTGAATAACGGCACTTGGAATTATTTTGCGCGAAGATTGGATAGGGTTGGAAGCATCTCATTAGTGCAGGCTCTAAGCATATTTCTACAGAAGCTAGAGACATGCTACGGGGACAATAGCTGTCAATTGAGGGGGAAATGTTTATCAGCGGTTCATTGTGCACCCGGTGAAGACCCGAAACCTTTCTTACTGGGACGCACGTCAGTCAGTCTAGGCTCTGTCATTCATTCAACACTCGTCTGGTAATTAGTAAACATGAAAGGATATTCCTAAATGTATTACAGTTTACAGTTTACAGTTTAGTCGCTTTATCGAGGACAACAAGCGTGGGGCGGGTCTTATTGCTTCACGGGTCCTGTAGCGCCAACTTCCGAAGTCTTGTCCATTCCTCCTTGTCCTCGGCCATCGTCAGGAATCGGTAACCAACCGCCTCGACAAAGGTGTCCCTCCATCTTGCAACTGGCCGGCCTTTCTTTCGCT
>LS828244.1:84292-139891 GCA_900490955.1 Micoletzkya japonica
ACGTTGAGCGTGCCCATGACCAGGGATCTTGCTTCTGGTCGGGCAGCTCTCCTGGCTCCGTCTTGACTTCTTCCGTTGCTTGGCGCTACTCCCCCGGGGCGCCAGATCCTTGGCGGGGGAGGACCCGGTCTTGACATCGTCGCCGCGGCGAGAGAGACGAGAGAGGCGACCGCGCGCGACGAATGACGAGACTCGAATGCATTTACAAAAGCACTTTGTAAATGTATTACAAAGTGCTTTTGTATGAAAACTTGCACTGGTTTGTTGTTGGTCAGGGACAAATGTTTATTATTGACGTTGATAGTGAATTTATTGGAATGGAGCGGCTTGAGGTAGGGCTAAGACGTGCACTTCCAGCTGTGCCTGTAGGCGTCGAAGTAGACTTTGGTCTCGTCCAGCTTGGGAACACCATAGCGCAGCTTGGGTCGGCTTCGGTACAGTAGAACGGCTGGAAGAAAGAGGCAGCGGAAGGCGTTGAGCTAAAAAATAATAGTCGAATTACTGAAATAAATTATTGGCGCCTGATTAACGGATCTTTATATACAGAAGATTTACCATGTTGTACGCGTGAGTGATTTTCGTAGGGTCGGTGCCAAGCTCGTATGGAGTGCAGAGTACAGAGTAGATCGTGAGGAGCTTCTGCAAAGACAAAAGTATTAGAGTATTATTCTTGTAATTAAATGCCAAGCTTTACGCACCAATACCATGTTGACCGCTACTTCGTTGATGAGGCACGGTTGCAGTATGGACATGGATGGCCTGAGAACGGATGAATCGTGCGAAATCCGTAAGCATGTGTGAAAAAATTCGTATAGAATTGATGGTGCTTTTTTCGTGGGCAAGCTAGCTGCAGAATGTGCATTTTTTATAAACTTTTCACGAACACAATGAAAGGATAGGAAATTGCATTAGAATTCATCACAATGGGTCTTCGGTAATCGTGAGCTTGCTCTGAGATTGATTGCATTGTGGCGAACTTCGCATCCAGTCTTAGGCGAAACATTTGACGTCTGCGAGCGCATATATGTAGCGAAGAACAAGCACTGCCTCAAACGATAATGTACTGTCATTTTCCCACTTATGGAGTTCCTGGTCAGGATCACGGATATGAGCGCCTACATTCCTGAACATTTTTGCTTTTGGCTTGTAAGACAGTCAAGGGAGTCAAGACCAAATACACTATTCGTATGGTAGTACGAGGACGCATACCATAAGGCCTGTGACGTATGTGGCGGTACCTTAAACGAATAGGAGAGTAGTACCTGCTCAAGCACGAATTTATCTCTTTCTGGAATTTGTAAACAATAGTTTATAGTCTAAATGTAAAAGCGACGCCTATGCCTCGTTTTAATGTAGAATACCTGTTTCGGTGAACAATAGAGCGAAGAGTGCGATAGATGCAACAATCTGAATAGAACAATGGATACACAAGAAAAAAAAGCCGAACGCAATCAGCAATTGCGAAAAGCAGACATGGTATTTGTACGAGAACTCACAACGATGATGGGTACCACAGCCTTCATGGCCGGATGGACGAAATGACTGTCGTAATTCCGATCGACGATGGAAAAGATGTGCTCGAGGATGAGCACGAGGTGGGTAGTGCACATGAAGGACACCCTGAAGACGATGACGCAGTTGACGAGATTCTGAAGGCCTTGGTTATCTTCGTCAGTTTGGATGCCGGGTCCATCTTGATAGTTTTATAAAAGGCAAAACCGCGGTTGATAACGAGTTGTCCAGATCCGGACTACGCCGTGCCTAACTTGGTAGTTGATATTCTTGACAAAGTAGCCTCATTCCTACGTTGCCTGCTCAATCTTCACACTGCGTTGCTCTCCCGTCGAAAATGGGCATGAGACGATTGAGGGAACATTTTCGTCAAATTTATTCACCTGGAAGGGAAGCGGGGAAGGGTCCGTAGAGTAAGACCGCAGCGACGATGGTGGGTATAGCGTTGAGAACAATTTCGAAGGATTCCGTGATTGCTGCATAAACTGAGGTCTTCCACTTTCCTACATTAGATCAATCTAAAGCTAATCTGCTCACCGAAAGTTGTAATGAAACAGCGCGTCTCGTTATACTCTCTGCAAGGCGAGATAGGATAGCGCGCAGGCGGCCATGTTGATGAAAATCTCGAGACCGAAGAGCATTAGCGAGTCGAGAGGATAGTCGACCGCCAGATGCATCTTTTAAAAGAAATAGCAATTATGTAGGGTAAAATATATAAATTTGAAAATTCACTCTGCTGCAGAGTTTTGAGCCAGCAAGCAATGAAGTACATGAAAATCGTATAAAATCCTAGTAGTAATGCGAGGAAAGAAGTCTTCTGCTCAGCAGTATATCAGAAGAACATGTATACAATAAGTGTCTACAACAAGTAATAGCACAAAAGCGTACCAATAGCGACCGAAAGTGCATCTCGAATGACTACGTAAGATGCATTTGTGAATGCGGTGTAAGAATTCCTTTGTATTACAATGGCTTGTCATGTCATATTGCTAGAACGGAAGGTTCGTAATAGGTGCAGATCTATTTGAATAATGCTCCTATTGAGGATGCGGAGGCGTTAAATGTGTAATGTTTTTGGACTCTAACGAAATCCAAGGACTTCTCTTCTGCGGGGGGAGTGCAAAATCAACGAATAGCTTATGTAGTTTGCACCTTTGAACTGGATAGTGAATATAGTAGAATACAGTAGAATACACCGATCCGGTAGTTTCTTCCGTTCCAAAATGAATCTAATTCTCTCACTTTTGCACACTCTCTCATCTTACATTCGGAATGATTTACTGACGTATCTTTTTATTCCACTATGCATAGGAATAGTGCCAGACACATTTTGAAGGATCAACAGACGATGAAAATACAACATAGCTATTGGCTTTTCTTGCCATTTCAATGGTAATAGTTGTTAAAACTAAACTTTAGGCCATAAATCTGATTAACATATTCCCAGCCTACCGTAATCTCACGCGTTGCAGTTGCGTCGCGTCGTGGCTGGCGGTCGAGGGTATGGTCAAGACGCTGACGACCTTCTGCAGGGAGGCGGATGTCGCCTACGACGAGGATATTGAGATGGTGGCCAAGCGGAAGGGTTCGTGGATGGGGTCATACATGGGCAGGATCAGACAATGGGGGGGGGGCGCTGTCGACAATTTCGGATTCATATATATTTTATCACCATGCGCCTACACATGAAACAACATTAAGCATGAAGCAAAGGTACACAACTCAGGATGACTCTCCAGTGAAAGTGTGCGATTTTCCTCTTTACCGCTGTACATAAATTAGCCGGCTACTAATGATGTTTCTATTACAGCGCTGTGCATGCATGGGCGTGATTGTGTCCGATCGGACATTAGGACGGGGCCGGTGCCATCACTAGATAATGACAGTATAAACTGCTTGTAAGCTTTGAAAGCTCACTCTGATTAAACTTTAATCATTAAGGACTAATACACGGGCGCAAAAATTTTAATCAAAAGCACGTGGGCTGGCGGCGGTAGTCCCGAGGTTTTCTTCTGCTTTGCGGCATTAGCAATCGAGACGGCGTCCCTCATTGCCTTAGCCGAAACCGTGAGCAAGGATATATGAGCATTTCCGTTTGACGGGCTAATGTTTCATCGCTAAGCGAGGCGTACTATGAATAGTGCGGTAGCAAGAAACGCGATTTGGCGACCATTACAGGCATTGTGGAAGAGCGATGAGCATGGTAGCCTTCGACATGATAGCCGAACTCGCAACGTGAAAAAAACAGTAACGACAATAGGAATACGGACACGCCTACGGACAAAGGCGAAAGTCTGTCTGTGACAAGTAATGTGAATGGATCGCTGTTCGCTAGGATTTAAATCGGGCAAAGTTTCCTGCCGTTTCCTGCCTGCATTCTTGGGTTAGGCTTCACAACTTGTAGAAAAATGACAGGGAACTGTCAGCACTCAATCGGCTGTCCAGATATCCTAATAGCCACACAAAAAAAGAGAAACTGTTTGCCAGCACTACCTTTTTTTCTCTTGCAGAAATCGCTAATCTGGTAATGGAGCGGAAGGCAACAGAAGCCTATGACCGGATTGATGAGACGTATAAGGTACAGTTTTATAGATCTTCTTCATCTTTATCGTTTACGGAAGGTCCGTGCGGTCGTGCGGGGAAAAGGGGGAAGAACGCAGTGAAACTAACCCGAACGTTTGTCTTATCAGACGACAAAAGTCGGAGGCAAAAGATCTGCTATTTCTTTTTTTTCAGCTTTTCTAGCCTATTTGTATTTCTAGTCCTTTTTTGAATATTATTGTGTTCTGAATGGTAATGAAGATGCAAAGAAATGAAAAAGCTTATGGGTAATATTTTATCGTTCGATGGAAGACGATGTTTGAGGGATAATAGACGAGGTCTGCTATTATTAGGCTGGGGGGAGGGGAGGGGAGGAGATATTCATTTTAACGTCTGTCTGTCTATTAAAATGTCTGTCTGTCTGTCTATCTGTCTCCCTAGTGCTATCTCATGAGCCTAGAGTCATTCGGGTGTTTTCAATGGCTGCGCTTCACACTGCAACAATTTTGAACCAGGTTCATTTTGAGTTATAAGTTAAGTATTAAAATAAGGATGTATGATCTCCAGGGTCTGCTCGCATCGAATCCGGCACTTGAACTCGATCTGAGGGCCCAGAAGTTTGCCGAACGAATGATCGCTTTCACGCAGATGGTATGTTTATATTATTTTTTTTGGCTAATTTGTCTGTCCACAAGGAAACTCGTTCAGGCCTACATTTAGGAATGTACAGATACCGTGAAACTGCATGCATTGTTATTTCGCGGTGAAATGTAGATTTTCTAGAGCATTGCGAAAGTTGCCGTGACCCTTCCATTTTCAGAAGAATCCGAAGCGCGAGGAGGATCGATCGGATGAGGTATAGTGGAATAAAACTATCCGTCCGTTTCTTTCGTTCCAAAATGAGTCTTTTTTCTCTCACTTTTGTACACTATCTCGCCTTATATTCGGAATGATTTTCCGACGAATCTTTTTAATCCACCATATGAATACGCTTGGAGGGTATTGCTGAATAGCACACACTCTGTCTCTTCTATTGCATTGTTAGCACTCTTTGAACGATATCCGTTAACGTTACGTACAATTAGAGAAGATGCAGGTCTTGTCAAGTTCTAACTAATGTTTTTAACCTTAAAAGGTTTATAAGTTAGGTTAAGGCTAAGGTCATAACCCGTGTTTAAGGTACAGTTGCCCGGTCTGACCCCGGGCATGATTGCGCTCATAAAGGGCATAACGCTAGATTCGCCGGCGGAAAAGCCGGAAGCCGGGCCGGAGAGTAGCTGTGAAAAGCCGGAGGCCGGTCCGGAGGGTAGCGGTGGCGCTAATCGAGACCGCCCGGTAACACTAAGGACAACGCGGATTAGGAGGGGGATAGTTAGGCATAGATCTAGGAAAGCTAGGAGTACTGTATGTAGGTACGCGCTTTCAATGTTGGAGCGACCAAAAACGTGGCAAAATTAGGGCATGGAAATAATAATTTCTCGTAGTACTACCAGAAATAGGTTAGTTTTCCACCCCCTAATCAGAGGGCTATCGCACTTTTTGCACTGTGCACATTCTTTTCCGTCTGCTCTCTCCGTCTCTCGGGTCATTCATTCTTGACCGGATTCATTCAGCTCCTAGACGATCCCCTCACCCCCTTCAGAAGTCCCCCTCCTTGTCTTCCTCGTCATCCACCGAATCCCCGGCCAAGGAGGACAAGGCGGCGTCCGCGCGCCGCTCGGCCGCATCCGCGTCCGGATCGTCCGCCACCGGTGCGTACTGTAGGGCGCGGAGTAACTTGTGTGTAACTTACGAATTTTTGTAACGACATCACTGTAGCTATAGTTTTAGCGTTTAACACCCTGTATAGCTAATAAATGAATTCCTGCATGGCACCCTCTCATTTTGCGCCAGAAGCAACATGGTAGGCATCACAATTATAAATACAAGAAAACGTTATTGGTAGGCATATTGTCAATTTGTACTCGGATAGTCTGATATAATAATGGACGATAAATCTGCCTGCATGTGTGTGTGTGTGTGTGTGTGTGCGTGTATGGATGAATTATGCCTTTCCTTGCAGCCTCTCCCTCGGTTACGGTAACCCTCTCTCCGGGTCGACCGGCCAAGCGCCGGTCCAGCGGCACCCGGGTACGCGAGGACGAGGTGAGCGAATTGTTTGCGAACATTTTGGAGGCTTTGCAAATACCGTATCCTCCTGGCCGGCCATCGTAGTAACAACAACTGTGGCTCACTGGGCAGGGGCAATGTGGTGAAACGGCGAACTGATGAACACAGATTCATTATACTTGATCTAATGTTGCCAGGGGCATTATTGAAAAACGGCGTAAGATTGAAAGGAAACTGTGAGATATCCCCGTTCGCCAATCCCTATTATAGACCTTCTTGGCAAGGCTATTCCAGGCGCGTTCGCAGCGCCAGTCGACCTCAGCCGCTCCGGACGACACGCCCTCCTCCTCGCGCTCTCCGGCCGTCCGCTCGCGGCGCAGCGGAGCGCGCGCGGCGGTCGCGGCGCGCCGCGTCGCCGACGCCATGGAGGTGCGGTAGTCTTGTTTGGTTTTAGGTCTCGTTGTATGATGACCAGGTTTGGCAGAAGCGCGATTCACAAGTTCAACGATAGAAAAATGCAAGGGTTATTAGAGGATTGCACGGGGAAAACTAGAAGATTATGCTGAAGCGACTAATTTCGAGAAGAGAACGGCGCATGTTACATCCACTTTCATGTTCATGCGTGGGCAACTTCGAAATCAAGCCCACCAATTGAAATTTTTGTAGGAAATATAGGCCTGCCACCCATATACTTCGGGTCAGTGCCCACGTATGTTCACGTTACACTTTCAAAGTGAATGGTACATCCACACATTAACCCGACCACGCCCTTACAGGCGTAAGGAAATAAATAAATGCTTAGGTGGACGAGCCCTCGTCGTCCTCTGCCATGTACGAGCCACCGCTCTCCGATGTGCCGGGACCCTCTGGATGGAAGGTAAGGGGACAACATTATATCCATCTGGATGGATTGTATGCATCCTGCTCGATATCTACTAGTTTTTGTTGATGTATGGTAGGATGCGTTTGAAAACGGTACTCATGGGTGAATACATGAATAGCAATGCAGAAATATACCTAGTTATATTGTAGATCTAGGCTATGATAGATATAATGGATAGATTTATGCAAGCTCACAGAGGAAGTGCAAAATGATGGTCAAGCGGAAAAAATATAAGGATAATACGATAATCTAATTATTTACTTTTGAGATGGACAAGAAGAATGGGTCATCCAAGAACGGGAAGAGTGCCTCGGGGGGATCTGCGGGCCGCCCGAGGAGGAAGGGCGAGAGCGCCACCACGATCGTACAGGAGGAGCCGATGGCGGGTACGGTAGTAGGGGACGAGGGGGTACGGTATTGAGTGGATACGGTAGGAGTGTAAATGTATTAATGCGCTGTACATTGATATTGATGTGGCATTAGCCCGGGTAGGATCCTGTTGGGCAAGCGCGTTTTCTTGTGCTGTACGGTTGTCGTCTGTCGTTGCAGTTCCGCCCGTCTTCACGGATGAACAGGAAGACCAGAGGCTGCGCTGTGGATACACCAAGGTATCCCCTCCCGTGCCCCCGTAGATGGGCAGGGTTTGCTGGTCGATTACTGCAGTGGCCCACCCGCACACAGCTATCGACAGATTTAGCCCGGGTTTTTCTCTGCAGTAGTCCACTCAATACTTGTAAAAAGCTTCTGCAGTTAGCTACCCAACCACGGTACCCGCAATCGTGCCCACCTATGCGTACCCCTTTTCATACATACATGGGCGCACACAGGAACAAATAATGCAGTAAATATTTGATGAATGGTCCGTCGCCCTAGCGAATCGATGCGTTTAGCTCCAGGGAATGCTTGTGGCTTTTACCTTGCGAGAACCTGCTTCTTCAAAGATGATGCCCCCAACCATTGAGGAGGAATATGCAATGACAAGATGCTGCTAAAGCAATTACCGTTGTGTTTGTCTGCAGGAAGACGCCGAGATGGCGGCTCGTCTTGATCCCATGATCAAGGAGGCGCAGCGTATCTACAAGCTGAGCAAGAAGCTGAACAAGGAGGACTCCTTCCACTGTACGGTCATCGCCTATGCCCACGTAAGTAGCCAGGGCAAAATGTGCAAAAGATCTGCAGCCCGATGCGGGGCTCGAACCCGCGACAGCCAGATTAAGAGTCTGGTGCTCTACCGACTGAGCTAACCGGGCAGACGGGGCGGGAGGGGAAGATGGGTGTACTTGTTGCAGACGGCGCTCGAGGTGATGATGCTCATCTATACGGAGGACGTCTACGCTCATGTGATTATGAGCGAGAAGAGGCTGAAGCATCTGGCCCGGCACGTGCATGCGGCGATACTCAGTGAGTGCGGGGGCATAGATGGGCAGGCTTTGCTGGCATATTGCTGCAGTCGCCCTCCCATACATGACGGTCGAGAAATCTAGGCAAAATATTCTTCGGCAGCAGCGTATCCTATAAATAGTTGCAAACGTTCTGCAGTAAACTACCCAACCACGGTACCTGTAACCGTGCCCACCTATGGTGTGGGGGTTACGGTAGACAGCCGTATGGTAAAGGACTGGAAAGCAGCATACAATTGCCACGGTAAAGCTAGCTTCGTATGTGAAGGGGGTACGACGGTAGCTCTGATGATTTATTTATGGGCTACGGTAGTCTGATAGATTGCCTTCCCGGATAGAACCAACGCGAGTGGTTGCATTGACGTGAAAAAAATAGAAGAAAAAAAGATGAAGTTGGGTCATGAAAAGGGAGAAGAGAGAGAGAGAGAGTTGCAGGATTCCACAATCGACAGAGCGAGTCAAAGCTGTGTCGTCTGGAGAGGCTGGCCCGTGAGGAGAAGCAGGAACTGATCAGGGTGAGGGTTGGGGAATTACGAAAGAATTAAATACGGAACATGGTGTGTGTGCTCCTGCCAATATGATGAGTAATGGTGAAGATAAATATGGTAGGTTGCACTCAAGAATATCAAAAGAAATTCTGGTTAGAACATGTTTGCCGTGTACGCTACCTTCAATATTGGTCAATTAGCGTTTGTTTAGGACTTTAGGGAGTTCTCTTTCACCTATTTATTGTGTGTCTTCCATACGTGGGCAGCCTTCCAAGCAATAGTTTGAGAAACGGGCCCAACAAATGTACGAAATTGCGAAGTATCAAGCCTACCAAAGTAAAATGCGAACAAAATTCGGGCCTACCACCCATACTTCGGGTCGGTGCCCACGTATGATGTATGACTCTTTGCAGAAGCGCCTGCCGCCTGGCCCGTTCATCGACTACGAGGGCGTCGTCCTGAATCGCAGCCGCGTGCCGCTCCGCGCCAAGGGACGCGGAGAGGACGCGGACGTCGTGGAGAAGCCGAGAGAGGTACCGGTAGGGGCACAGTTTACGGACAACTACGTTCGCAAGCCTGGTCGGAGTACAAGATACTTCGTTTTGACGCTCATCGTGAAAAAATGGGATTATGATCTTTGATCGTTGATCTCTCCTCTACATTTCAGTTCTACTCGGTCGAGGAGGACGACTCGGAGACGTACCACGACGCGGCCGAGTACCGCATGGAGCTGGACGACTGTGACGGGCCGCCGCTGCGTTGACGGTGGAGCGGCGCGTACGCGTCGCGTCGCGCCCCCGACCGCGACTCGCGCGGTGCGCGTAGCGTACGCGACGCACGCGACGCGCTCATCGCGCGTCGCATGGACGAGGTGACGCACGCGCCCGCGCCGCTCCGCGCCGTAGCCGAGGACTTCCTACGCGCACTGGAGGACCCCGTTGTACACTATCTGTTGTAATCTTGAGAGAGCTTATCGATTGACTAATTCTAAGTAATTCATAGTAGCAGTTTCATGGTCTTACTATATAGTGGGTTTCTAACAATAAGGTCTGTATCGGTTTAATGTGCTATTCTCGAACCTCTCTTAGGTTTATCTTTTATTTTTTTTTGGAATTTTCATCTGAGAACGTGTGTGTAAGCGTTTATCGAGTTTTTCAAGCAAACTTTCTTTCATCTATGGTTTCGTATACTTTCGCACGTTTTATAAGCTTCTTTCGCAGATTTCTTTTTACTTACAGTGTGATTTATTTGCACTAACTTTTCCTAGTACTCCATATAGCAAGCCTTTTTATATGCACTTACATTAGCGAGAACTGTCGAAGCACTAGCTTTTGGTTAAATTTTGTGCATTTTTCTTGAAATGGTCTAATTTCAGACGTTCTCGACAGTCCTCTTCATCAGCACTATGACCATCTTTCTGTGCGTCTCTTATCGTTTAAATATTTTATATATTTTTTGCTATGTATACCTCGTTGTAATGCGTAATGCAGTATTGTACTATATCCTGGAATAAATCAATCGCCTGTAAATCGATCAATGCACTCGCTTGGCAGAGGCGAAACGTTGAGCAATCGTAGCGGTACCTGCGTTTGGCGATCTTTGTTCTTTGTAGTTTGATCTTTGATCTTTGTAGTCTGTATGAGCGTGACGGGCGATAGCTCGTTCTACACGGGGAAGGTGTGCCTGGCGCCGATGGTCCGCGCGGGGCGGACTCCGTTGAGGTAGGCTACCGTAGTCCTACCGTAATCTTTAGTCCTACCGTAGTCCCGTTACATTCTCCTGCGTAGAATAGATTCGTATGCAAATGAGGAGAGTGGGGGCGAGAGAGCGTGGGACATGGGGAAATCGTGTAGTAGTGTAGCCCTACCGTAATCTTCCGTTCATCGTTCGAGAATGAGATTGTCCAGGCGAATATATGAATATTATGGTTAGCCACAGCCTACAGTAATCCTCAATACAACTGTTGTAATATACCAGATATGGATGAAAGTGATGCTTCTACAGTAATCTTTAGAGTGTGATTTGAATTTTCGCCCTTCCATTCGACATGGGACCATTCAGGGTTCTGTCCCTGGAGTACGGTGCGGATCTCGTCTATACCGAGGAGATTGTGGACCAGAAGCTGTTGGCCTGCACGAGGAATGAGAATGGTAGGGTGTTCCGAGTAGAGCATGCCATTCGGGTCGTCGTCTTGACCAATATGTTTCGCTGCTTATGGTGACGAGACGCGTTGCGGTTATGAATGATGTATGAAACATAAACAACAAAATGGCATGAATCACATGCTCTAGTTCCGAGGAGGGGTGGGGGGGGGAGCTGTACGGTTAGGAGTAGAAGGGAGGGTAGAGTACCGGACGTTTTCAAGTACATGCTGTTGCCTGTTGGGAAAAGAGCTAACGGCGAAGTATTGCGAACTAAGCTACTAAAGGCGGTCGTCGCATACTGTAGTCCGTGTGGTATTGCAGTGGCTCTCGGCACGATCGACTACCGCATCGAGGAGGACGTTGTGCTGCGGATAGCGCCTCCAGAGAAGGGCAAGGTCGTGCTGCAGATAGGCACGAGTTCGGGAGAAGCCGCGGCTCAGATTGCCGCAATGGTGTAAGCCGGAGACGCATAAAAGGGGGGAGGGGCGGCTCATGAGGGGACAGGAAGAGGTTGTGAGAAGAAGGGAAAAGCGTACGCGTTCATAGAGCTATCGTAGAGCCTTTCAACTATAGTTCGAGAGATTTTGGGTGTATTTTTGAAGAAGATTGTTTTTGTTTTGCAATTATCTCCTAATTAACTGGTATTGATTGAGTCATTGAGTGGCACGGACGTGGCGGCGATCGACGTAAATATGGGCTGTCCGAAGCCCTTCTCCATCCACGGGGGAATGGGCGCGGCCCTGCTCACGCAACCGGACCGCGTCAAGGAGGTGCGTGGGTCCCGCGCGGAATACACGGTTTCCCGCCAAACTGTGAATTTGAATATTTGCGCGCAGTGCTCTGCGACAATACTATGTACGTCCAATGTCATTCATTCGGTACTGTCTTTTCTATGCCTTGCCCGCCTAAACCTTGATTTGAATACGTGCAGTCCCTTCCAGATCCTGTCCTCCCTTGTTACCACAGCTTCCGTCCCCGTCTCGTGCAAGATTCGCCTGCTGGACGATGTGTGTTTTGATAGCCTTCTCTTTGGGGGTTACGGTAGCCTGAGCTATAGCAATCAATCCGCATTGAAAGGATCCATGCACTGTTCTTTGACGATATAATAATTATGAAATAAGACTTTTTTGAGCTACGGTAGCTTGAAAGTGAAGATGAGGATTGCGGTAGCTTTCTTTGACGATTACAGTAGCCAGTAGAGTGTATTTCGGAAGGGATGAGCGCTCGTGCTATATTTGAGTAATGTTGAGGTTACGGTAGCTATGTTATTTACAGTAACCAGAATGCAATTTCAGCCCGCGGATACGCTCAAGCTGGTGCAGACCATTGAGCGGACGGGCGTCGCGGCTCTGGGCGTCCACGGGCGGCAGAGGTATACGGTAGCGGGTATGGTAGCGATATGCATCGGACCAGAGATGGGCGACCCTAGGTTTGGTTCGGGGGGGCACTTCGAAGGTTTGATGGAAAAATAGGCCGCGATGCCGCAAACGCGTCGCGGTCATGAAAGATGTATGCGAAACGTAGGCATCAAGGGGGGGAGCTGAATTCGGTGGATCTTTATCGTAAGCCGAGAATTTGCAGGGACGAGCGTCCGCAGCACGCGAACCGCGAGGCGGAGATCCGCGAGGTGGTGCGGACGGTCGGCATTCCGATCATCGCCAAGTGAGCGTGCGAAAAGCCCCAGTTTTCTCATTTATTAGCATTTTCCCGGCATTATTTTAGCTTTTTTTGTGGTAAATTTACTGAACGACCAAGCGATTCTCCGTTATTCTGCACGAAAGGTTACGCGGTACTTTCAGCGGCGGCTCCTCGGAGATTGCGACACACGCGGACATTGAGGCGTTTCGCGAGCGAACCGGCGCCTCGTCGGGTCAGTTTGTGCGGTTACGGTAGATTGCGGTAGCGGTCGTACTTGCGGGTCCCAAAGCTATCGAGTAGAACAGCTACTTGAGAGACATAGAGAACGTAATTACGACTACAGATAATGTAGACTGCCATAAGGATAGGGCCTTTGGCTCAGTGCATCTAAATGCTCCTTCGTTTACAGTAATTCCTTCGTTTACAGTAATTCCTTCGTTTACAGTAATTCCTTCGTTTACAGTAATTCCTTCGTTTACAGTAATTCCTTCGTTTACAGTAATTCCTTCGTTTACAGTAATTCCTTCGTTTACAGTAATTCCTTCGTTTACAGTAATTCCTTCGTTTACAGTAATTCCTTCGTTTACAGTAATTCCTTCGTTTACAGTAATGGTCGCTCGCAAGGCGCTGACGTGCCCGTCGATTTTCCGCAAAGAGGGCACCTTTCCGATGGTCACGGAGATTGAACACTTTTTGGAGAAGGTTCGTGCTGAACCTTTGCGTTTCTGAATTTTTCGACCAGTCGAAAACAGCGCTTCGAAGACAAAGCAAACACCTAAGCACTGTTTCCATTGAAACGCTGGAAGACCAAGTTTCTTTCACAAAACGCACCCATTCTATTTTAATTCGAAAACATGTGCAGGCCTGCGAGTGGGACGAGAACTACACGATGACCAAGTACGTGGTGCAACGGATGCTGGGCAGTGAACAGGTTGGTGAGGGGGGATACGGTAGACTAGAGTGTAGGCTGAGGAGTACGGTAGCTGGTAGGATGGTCTTCTTTAGTCAACACTTTCAGGGAAGCACGACAATGCTCGTTTTTGCTTTAGATTGTTATTTAATGGTGCTATGAAACATTTATGCGTACAATTATGTTCGCATGAAAGAAATGTGGTCATGAAAATATCAGATAGATTTCCAGATATTCTGTCCCTAGTCGAAAGGGAAAGAGTTCGCTTCAGGAACACGACCCTCGAGGCAAGGCTACCGTACTCGGGGGCAGCTTGCTGGAGATTTGCCGCGCCTGGAGCAT
Organism: Micoletzkya japonica; assembly: GCA_900490955.1. Lineage (NCBI taxonomy): Eukaryota > Metazoa > Nematoda > Chromadorea > Rhabditida > Diplogasteridae > Micoletzkya > Micoletzkya japonica. The sequence continues at coordinate 98,260 of LS828244.1, forward strand.
GGAGTCAACGTATCAGAAATACAGGTAAAGCAGCAAAAAGATGTGCAGCCCGATGCGGGGCTCGAACCCGCGACAGCCAGATTAAGAGTCTGGTGCTCTACCGACTGAGCTAACCGGGCAGACAGAGGAACGGGTCCTTGAAACGTCTTTGTAGGCAGGCGCGGGGCGGCCGACAGGTCACGAAGGACGAGGCAACCGGGGTGGAGATGCTGGATGTCACCTTTCCATTGTTAGTTTCTAGCGTAGAAGCCGTACACTCTGAAGAGACATTGATCAATTAGGGAAACCGCTCCCATTGATGTGCATCGGCTGCCGACCACAATGGTGGCAGCAATGTCGAGTTAGCAAGGTGCCTTTCTTAAAGGTCAATGTCTTCTTATGAGGAATGTGTCGGATACCGTCAATTTGCCTCAAATTATATAGCAGCCGCATGCTTGCTGGCTTATTAGAGTCATACTGGTGCATACTCGTTCAGTACTCGGTGTTCACTCGTTTTTATGTATTGCGTGGACCGCACTGGCATTATTAGATAGCTATTTTTTTCATTTCGGGCTAGTTATTGAGCAGTGCCCCGATTCACCCATTACGCAAATGCGTCGATAAATTAAATTAAATTAAATAATGTTGCCGATGTGAATGAAGAAGTGGGAATTATAATAGAACAAACTGTGCTATAGTTTAATAATGAAGATTAGCGAGAAAGCTCTTTCAGCTACTGTACTGTGGAATAGATTTAGAAAATTTACTATCTTCAGGAAACTCTTGAGAGCCCACTCTGGATCGAATACGCCTAAGGGCGTGCTGAACGATCTGTGCGATGAAAAGGGCTCGCCTCGGCCGGCCTATGAGAGCGTGAGTAGTTGATCTTTGATCTTTGACCTGTTTAACTTTACACTGCTTACCTTGTTCAGAGGCAGCGGCAGGACAAAAAGTTCGAATCAGTGATTACGGTATTCGACCGACGGTTCCTCTCGCGTATAGGCCAGACCAACAAAAAGATGGCCGAACAGGTATGTAGAAAGTAAAGGGGAAAAAAACACTACAGCCCGATGCGGGGCTCGAACCCGCGATAGCCAGATTAAGAGTCTGGTGCTCTACCGACTGAGCTAACCGGGCAGACGTGGCGGGAGTTCGGTCACGGTTTCCTTACAGGTGGCCGCGCTGGCTGCCCTTATCGCTCTAGACGAGAGGAGTCGGTTGAAGGGAGAGTGGGAGGAGCTGTGCTGATGTCAGTATAGGGTAGGATATCAGTATAGGATATATGTCAGTATAGGATATATATATATATATATATATATATATATATATATATATATATATATATATATATATATATATATATATATATATATATATATATATATATATATATATATAAAAAAAAAACCCAGACTGTTTACAGTTCACACCAGCCTGATTCCAGAAATCCACCAATCTGGTTACAGATGATAATCAGATCGTGCCCAGGCAAAAAAACAGATTGGTAAACCATCTGGGACCAGACTGGTGGAAATTACCAGAGTATATATATATATATATAGGATAGGATAGGATACGTTTATCAGTGTCATGGACTCATGGGTCATGTCAGGGGATGGGTATGGTATGGTCATGCCGCATGTCAGTATTAGGAACTCTCCAAATCGCACCTGTGTATGTGTATGATTCACGCGCTTTCCTTATAAAAAGATGGCTTATAAATAATGCATGAACTATCTATAGTCATCAAGCGGTGCGGTTTCGACAGCTCTAGGCACTATGTTGTACGGACATGAGTCGTGGAAAGAGGAAGAAATCGTTTCGGGTCTTTTCATTGCTTGGCCCAGTAATCATGTGGGCAATATGATGTAGTTTGGGATCTAATGGAGCTTTTCACAGTCGGCCTATGAAAAGTGAGCTGTGCTGTACCGTATCCCTCAAGGCATTGCTGTAAAGAGGATCCCATTGTGGATTAGGGTGTTATGGAGAACTTCGCACGCGAGTTTGCTTCATTTCATACAAGTCCCATTGAGACGGAGCAGCTCGAAAAGTCGCATGCAAAGTTTCTAAACAATTCTGCTCGGTAGCAGTTGGATCCAAAGTTTAGCGGGGTTGAGGTCTGTTTTGACACATTTGGGTGCCTCTAGGCAGTGATCTCGTTTGTTATTGTTGTTGTTTTTCTATGCGTTTACGTTGTACACAGTTGTTTTTGTTTGCTTTAAATGTACTTATATATTCTAAAGCCTGTGCTAAATTGAACGGCAAAACTGAATCATGTAACTTTAAAAATGTCAATATATAATAATAAAATTGCTCAAATTAATAAATACTATCACACAACTTCCAGAAGCTGCCAAGGAGTGTTATCCGTTCTAAAGCAATTCTAATTTTACACAATCCATCTGCTCTGCTCTTTGATATTCTCCACCAGTATTCCAGCTCTTTGCTCAGTTCCCCGCATTCCATCGTCACATTCACAGATTCACAGAGCGAAATCGCTTTATAATTGAAGACCCTCGGTCGGGGATGGGAGAGTGTGTGGAAGCATAGTCCAGAATAAATGAACGGGGAGTGGGGGAGGGAACAACGATAAGAAGAATAGAGAAGAGAGTGGACTAGCGGGTTACGGTGGATCAATGGGGGGACGGTGGTTACGGTAGAGGATGTAGTAAAGCCAACGAAAGGACGGTGTGCTGAAAGTGAGGCTTCATTAGTGGTCTCTTCCTTGGTAAAAGGAAGAGACCCCCAAGAAATCTAAAAAAGTGAGAAACTTACTGTGTTATTTACACGTGATCAGGAAAGGGGAGAAGAGAAGGCGCCTCAAACTGCTTAGTCGGACTCGCCGGCCATCAGCTCGAAGAACTCTGCGATGCGTAAATTCAGATCGGGTGGGAAATCCAGGGATGGGTTGACAAAGTTCGACTGCTCATGTAGGGAATTCAGATAAGTTGGAAAGTGGCGGGAATTTAAAAATGCCAAAACTTACCCTCGAACTCGATCTTTCCCGAGCCGTCCTCGTCGATCTCGTCGACGGCCGCCTCCAGCTGGTCGTCCGACAGATCGTTGGCGATCTCCTTCAGGAGCGCCTTGAGCGTCGGCCGGGAGATGTAGCCGTTACCCTGAGGGGGGGTTATCGGTAGGGCGGAGAACGGTACCAGTTTATCTTAAGGCTGGCTAGCTGTGCCATTCGCTACCGGTGTGGTTAGTTCGATACCGTACACGTACGTTCTCACCCTACATCCTAAAACGGCGCACGCTTTAAGCATACTGTAGCCTTTTTGTTACCGTATACTTCATCTTTAAAAAAATCGTATCTCAAGACGCAAATGACTGTAATTTTTTCTATTTAGAAACTAGCAAATGTCGATCATGGCGGAACATTTTAGTGCAGAAAAAACCAAGAAAATATTCAAATTTTGACTGAAGATGGGTTACGGTAATGTTTTGGTTACCGTATGACTATCGAGAACTGATTGTGCCACGCTTAGTGTAGTTTCAATGTATGGGGTTGAGCCAGATAAACGGTCGTGCCGTACTATGGCGCTTCAAATGTGTCTCATAGCGAGAGGCACGCTATGCCAGAGACAAGTAGAAGTGGGACTGACGATGAGTGGTGGGGTCTACCGTACCTCCTTGTCGAAGAGCCGGAAGGCCTCCCTCAGCTCCTTCTGCAGCGTGTCCTTGTCGACGGTGTTGGCGACGGTGTAGACGAGGGCGCAGAACTCGTCGAACTCGATCTTTCCCGAGCCGTCGGCGTCGAACTTGCGGATGAGCTTGCGGAGGGTCTGCAAGGGCATGCTTTAGGATAGACCCATATGCAAATTAGGATAGTGGAGACGAGAGAGTATGGAAGTTCGAGAGATGTTGTGTGCAAGGCGGGGGTCTACGGTACACTATATTGTTAGGTAGCACTCGACCGCGTGCGAAGCAGGTAAGAGGTAGCTCTAGATAGTTGGATAACCAGGCATCCCTGAAGGGAAGGTGCTACCCTGGTCACTTTAGCTGTGCAATGCTAGCGCAGGTCTTATTAGCTTATGGCGACAGTTAGTCGTACTGCAGATTGTAGCGCTCACAGGTCTACAATAGGTAGCGCATGCGTTTGAATGGGTTGCGGCTGACAAGTCGTGCTCCCTCTTCTCGAAGCATCTTTCCCTCTAGATTCTCTCCCCTCTTTTAAGATCGATCGATCGATCACGTCTACGACTTTACAACGAGACTGCGGGGGATGGGAGAGGGAGAGAGAGGGAGTAGAGAAAAGAGTAAGCAGAGGGAGGGGAGGAGTGTGGAAGGAGAAAAAAGAGAGGACTACGTGGAGACGCGAAGGAGTAAACAGGTGAATATGAACTCTAGGGTTACGGTAGAAACGTGCTGTGGAGCTATGCGACAGTACTTGCTAACTACCTTCTTTGCTAATAACACATCTACCTAGTGAAATGTTGGTCATTAGCATGACGTAAGACTGCTTATGTCGCGCGGCAGGGTTATGAGCTATGATTGACAGAAGACATCAAAGGACATCTGTTCTCCCATTGTCTATCACTCCCCTCCCCCACATCTACCGTACCCCTACCGTACCTTCTCGTCGAAGTCCTGCTCCATCGCGTGCATGATCTGGCCGATCTGCGTGGCCATGATGTAGCCCTGCTTTCCCCTGTCGAAGGCATCGAAGAACTTCTGGTACTCTGCAAGGGGCGAAAGGTTGACTCTTTCTGCCGCCTGTATGTGGGTAGACCGCACGATCGACTAGCGAACAACAGTTTGCGCTATATGGGTAGCTGTTGATGTGAATTATACGTCTACTACGAGCCTACGACTACAGTATGGCTACAGTATGACTACCGTAACTCACCCTCGATCTGGGAACCGTCGATCTCGGCGAGAATCTCTTCGATGTCTTCGGCCTGCAATGGAAGGGTAGATCAAGGAATAGGGGGTGGCGGAGTAGTACTAGCAGAAGAAGAGAACAAGTACTCACCATGGTGGATCTGTCGCTGAGTGGGGAGAGGAGTCGGAGGACTAAAGGTAGAGGGAGGGAAAGGGGGCGGATACAACACACCCACGGGACTCGCGGTGTAAAGCGGCGCCGAAGGGGAGAGGAGGAGTATACGAGGGAGGATGAAGGGAAGAGGAGAGAGTAAGAGGGAGGAACAGAGAGCAGAGGGTATAAAGGGAAACGGAGAGGGCAAGAGGGAAAGAGAGGTAGGAGAGGGGTGGTAGACAAGAGGATGCGTAGAGGCTGGAGGGTAGGGATGAGGGAGAGAGCGTTAGGAGGCGATAGGGCAGGCATTCCGGGCCTCCCCCATCTTACAGCAGCAGCTACCCTCTGGGAAGCAACGGCAGAACGAAGGGAGAAAGAATTTGGGGAGGCAAGGAAGACGGGGGGGGGGACTAAGCACATCTGGCGAGGCAGCGTGAATGGGAAGAGTCTTTAAGACGGGCACAGGGATTATAGAGAGGAATTGAACGTGTGAAGCTGTAAATACTGTAAATTGATTTATAAACGAAACAGTTTAGGCCAACAGAGACAAGATGCAGCTGACGGACGATTTAAGGCGCTTTCATTTTTATTCAGCAACAATTGCCTGAACAACCCTGTGGCCGAGATCTGATACCCACACGAACAAATCTGAACAGAAACGAGTAAAGCTAACAACATTGTAATACGTTTTCCACACTGTACAACACGAAATAAGAGGCTGATTAAACTAACAGTATATATGGTAGCGGGGATAGTGCTTATGAAAGGACGTCTAGCCAAAGATGGCGGGATTGGCCTTGTTCTGAACAAGCTGGTCGACGATGTCATCGGAACGGATGCCCATGAGGTTGACGTTGGGCAACACCTGGAAAACGAATGAGAATAAGGAAATTGCCAACTTCAGTATCGTACTATTATTAAAGGAAAATGAACGTTGAGAGAGCTGCACAGTTCTTTCCGCTAACCACCGTAAAACTTCAGCCGGAGCCGGAGATTAGCCTAAGCTGGCATTTTGCCAAGAGAGTTTCACTGTATTTAGAGGAGTGCGCTGCAAAGATTTCCCAACGTTCGTTTTCCTCCAATAATATTATATAACTTTAACAGCAACGGTGAAATTACGATAATACTTTACCTGTCCAAAGTTGAAGTCGATATCGTTCTCTCGCTCAAAGAAGTGCATCTGAAAAGAATTTGTTTTGCTTTACAGGCTCTAGGCGATTTTTGTTTCACAATAGCAAGTTGATTGCCTCTGTATACCTTGAGCGGCACTCGCTGGTTGGTGGTCGGTATGGGCAGACTCAGTCTCGAGTGGTAGACGTCCGTCAGCTCCTCGTCGTGCTTCTCCAGCGTCTCCACCTCGAAGTCGAACATCTGTTGTGTAAGGTGTATTTAGCACGGACTTTGTCAGGTTGATCGGCACGTCAGGAATCTCTTTCTGTCCTTACAACAATCAGGGAGATTGTTCAACTGCTCAACTCCTCAAGGAGGTTGTCCAACTACACAGTCCTCAAGGAGCTTGTCCACCTCCCCCCATCCCCATCCCGTACCTCATTGATGCCGGGCAGCGGGATGTCCAGGGCCGCGGCCTGACTCGTGTACTTCATGCCGACGTCGTACTCGCCGCCCAGGATGAAGGTGTTGTCGAAGGGCTGGTGCTGACCGTCCGTCTGGAAGTGCGGCAGGTTCGCGTACTGCTTGTAGTGCCGGCGCAGGTCCAGGCCTTAAGATTTAATTTAACCTAATTTATCGACGCATGTGTGTAATAGTAGAAGTTATTGAGTATTATACTTATTATTGTATTATTGAGTAATATAGTATTATTGAGCAATAACTGGCCCAAAACGAAAAAAATAGCTGCCTGATTATGTCGTAGATTGGCCGACATTAGGTGCAATTCTCTGGAAAATGCGAAAACAGTGATAAACGAGATTATTTTTTACATCGATCAACGTTTCTTTGTATAGTGGAGCCGAAGAGTTTGTTCTAAGGGCGGAAACGGTGAGGAAATCGATGGCTATTGTTTTTCACTGAGGTCTAGGTATGTATGATAACCATGAGAATGGGTTCCCTTTTCATTGTTCGGCTAATTCGAGAAGCTCTCGATAATCCCGTAATGCGCACAGCACAATTCTCTACGACCACTTGAACAGGCTGGTGACCAACTTAACAACTGACCGACAGCTAAATGACCACCGAATCAGTTGGAGATGCGAACCCAATTGTCCGACCACGTAATATCAATGGAATACGCAGCCTAAACATATGTATGCGACAAAGTGTGACTTTCGGGGTCATCTTGATGGTTATGTTTCATCCTCTAGCGGATATTGACTCATAGCGTCCACTATCAGTTGATCGTACGCTCGTAGTCTGTATTTTCTTCGGCAAAAGTCCTACCGAGAAAGTTGACTCCGTGTAGTGCGTAGCCGGCTCCCCAGCTGTCAGCATAGTCAGCGTTCGTTGCTACGCCCAGCATGTGGTTGAACGGGTTGAGCTGGGCGCGACCTGAGGGAAGAACGCACAGTCTCTGGGCGCGCCTCGTTTGTAGTTCGTAAAATCGACATTCAGCTCACAACTGTACGTGGATTGAGAATACCTCTAAATCTCACAAAGTTCATACAAATTCTTGTTGATTGGGACAAAGTACCTGAGAAATGCTTCTCCTGCCCGGGCAGCGAGACATCGGGAATCGACTGGGTCTGCAAAGCGGCTTTGTGCGAGCGCATTGTGATTCATCATATCGGTCGTTTCACCGCTTTCAACTGCGATAATGTAAAGCGCATCACGCATCGCTACGAGAGTCAAGAGGATACTCAAGGCATCTCGGCACCTCACAAGGAGATGGTCTGACCTCAGCATCGTCGATCCGAATGATGCATTGTCAGACTGAGTACATTTGAAGAAGATTCGAAGTCTATGACCTCTCCAATCTATATCAAGCTACCCGTCCTTTGGACCCCAACCCACTGATAGTCCCGATAAAGGTGATTAAACTGTAACCTGTAAACTGCATCGCTATGCGGGGACTCCGCAGGGGCCTGCCTACCTTGTGGTACAGCTTGTTGCCGGCGATGTACAGGTTGGGCATGTAGGGTCCGGAACGGTGATCGGACACGCCGAAGGGAATGCGGATGAGGCCGATGCCGCGCGAGTGAACCGCCGCAGAGGCTGAGCATTAGCGTTGTGTAGGGTTTGAAAACCAAGCGCGATTAGCGCATTTATTGCCTGACTCTCTTCATTCCACCATGCTCCTGGTCACTCTCTCGCTCTCATAATGCGATTAAAAGGCGTGGTTTTCAAGCCCAAGCGTTGTGCAGACCGGTCATTGTAGCCGATATGCTTAATTACTTTTGGGATACGGTTCGCGGTTAGGAATGATGCGTAAAGCATAATCATTGTTCTGACCAGCCTGCACGTCTCTGATGAGCATCGAGGGCTAGGGAGGCCACCATTTCATCATCAAATTGGTCATTTCGTCAGCCTTGATGCGCTGCATGCGACGAAGCGACCGATATTATGGATTAATGAATTAATGATGTTGCAAATTTTCTCAAAAGTAAAGATCAAAGAAAGCGTTCTAAATACAAGGGAATCGTACCCACATTGACGACTGCTGCAAGAAGGGCGACAGCCTCTCGCATTCGGCAAACTGTCGGGGTGAGTAACCAGTCAACGGCGATCTCGCTCTGGATGGTTCCTCCGTTCTAGCAATGGGCAATCTAAATAAGACAGCGATTGAACAAGCCGGAAAGGTCGACATGCACAAGGCGGTAAGTCGTACAAGAGAATAGTTAGGGATTTAAACCACAAGAATAATAACAATTTCTCTAGATGACCAGCATGAAATGGAAAACGATGAGATAATAAGAAGGCAGCACACACATCACGGTGCTCCGATGGTTTGACCGTAGAGAGTGAATAAATAATGGCGCTAACCCTGCCCAATGCCTTCTAGCTCTCTTCGTCTCTGCTTTCCCTCCCTTCATCTCTCCCTCTGACTCACTTTCTCACTTTCACTCACCTCCCCTCTCGCTCGGATCACTCTCGATTTCTCCTCGTCGCGTCCTTATCCCGAGGGCGAGCTTGCCTCATCAGGTTTCGCGCATGATTATCGCGGGCACACGACAGCCCACATTCATAGCTTCTCTAAGGAGTAGAATTAAGCCTTTTTGTACTTAATGCATTTGAAATAGCTATGAAAAATGGCTACACTACCATTAACATCTGTTTGTATACTGCTTTCATAAAGCACTCGGTTGTTCATCTCAGCTAACAATAATGACCAGTGTGCAATGATTAGGCCGATTTCCTATCATTTTTTGCGGGTTATACAAACTCAGTCTCGTTTCCATCGCTCAAAAAGTTTTATTGTGTGCGCCCCACTATTTAGCATAGATGAAATAGCACGTCACTTTTATTCCTTTCTCCAATTGGTTTAAATTTTCAAAGCTTATCTAACGTCTACGCGTTTTGAAACACGGGGATCATTTTTTCAACAAGCCATCAAAGAAAAAAACATTAAAAAAGCAGTGGGCAAGGCGAAGCTCCTGGTTAGTATAAAAAGGCAACCGCTTCGTTGATCGCCGGGTATATTTTCGTTTTTTTTATGAGGACGGCAATAAGGAACGAATAATTGAAGCAATTTATCGACGATGTAATGCTACGTAGTAGAAACTCGGGGTCTCATCACTCGAACATTTTCAGTATTTCTTCGTAGCTGTGTGCTGTTTTTCCCAGCATCTTGTCGATACCCTTCTGCAAAAGTTAAAGGATCGGAAAAGAATGCTAATTGAGATTTAGATTGTTTCGCTCTTTGCACTCTCTTCAATGCGAAAAATAGTTGTTCTAAACGCGATAGTGAAGCTCAAACACAAAACATGAAAATGGAAATATCTGAATAAGTCTTGGTGTGCTGAGCCATATCATGACGTAAACAATTAGTTGTTCGCGTCTGTCCTGCTTTTGTCTAGCTTTCTAAAGATAAGGCGAGTACAGGTGCGAAAGAGTAAAATGATTTAGAGAAGAGAACGGCTGCCACAGTGTTCTGACAACAGTCAAAATGTTAAGCGAACGAGATGCCGCAAAAATAACCCTGATTTCGGTAGGAACTCTCGCACGGAAAACACCGTACCGTAAGCATTTTGGCTCGTTCGCTTAACGTTTAGAACACTGCGGCTGCGTTCTAACCTCCTGCACGGCGCGCACAAGATCCACGCCGAAGGCTCGTCCAAGCTAAATAGTAGATTAAGGGGGGGGGGGTTGAAGATAAATTTGCAGCCCTAAACTACTCTTATTTATCCCTTTGGACTCCGTTCCCCTTTTAGTCTCGATGGGGTGATAAACTGGAAAAAGGGGGAAAATGCTGCGAAACGTGCATACGTACCTATTATAGTTGTGAAAATGCGGCTAGCCTAACGGGCCCGTGAGAGAGTGGTCACAGTAACGTACCAGCATGCAGACGATCTTCTGCGCACGCTCCGTCGTAATTGGCTTGGTGTCCAGGACATCGTCGATCAGGTCCAGAAAGTATTGAAACACCTTGAGCTGATCGACAACAGTCACCTGAACGAAAGGTGGAAAGAGGGAAGGTCCCCGAGGGAGCTATCAACCGTGGTACGGTGTCTAGATCCAAGGGCCGAAGCCCCGTGCTGCATTTGTCCGTTGACTCTCTTCATACCGCTTATTGTTAGCTCTCTCGTTGGAAGTCATGCCTGGGCCTCCGACTGTGCCTATCTGTTCATGCGCAATTAGTCGCTTATATGTGTACCATAAACCATAATAGCAATACCTGGGCCTGGGACTTGACCAGGGTCGTGGTCGCCGACGTGCACTGGTCGGCCGGCACCGGCTTGTCGAAGGGCAGCAGGCCCTCGAAGATGACGTCGTCGACGGTCGCCCGCAGGTGCGACTTCACCCACACCAGGAACATCTGGGCACGCACACATATTACTATGAGAGAGAGAATAGCCTTTATCGGCGTTCGTAAGGAAGGGTAGTTCCAAGAAGGGAGGTGAGGAGATCTTCATAGGAAAGAAATCTTCAAAAACCAGACCCGAGGCTCAGAAGTCTTGAAGTAGAATTGCTATGGGTGCATATCATTTCCGCACAAAATCATTTGCGCACAAGGCCTTATATAGGTACATGATGGAAACCGTTAAAGGAGTTTCCTAAACGTAGTCGAGTTATTCTCATGTATAAAGACAACCTCACAACGAATTGTTTTTTAAACATTCTCTAACGTGCTACATAGAGGTGTGCAGAACTCGATTTGTGCGCAAATGATTCCCAACCTATTATAATACTATATAATGGAAATATATAACATAGAAACATAATGCATATCCGAACATATTACTAAATAAATTAAAGGGAGTGAGAAGCGATAATAAAATTCGACCAAATTATAATGAAATTTCTTATTTTACCTTTAGAAATAATAAGAAACATAAAAATAATTATTAAAAAATTTCAAAAAAATCCAAGTATGAAAGTTATTTTTTCGTTCCGTGGGTTGGGCGTTCAATATAATGATTCCATTGGCTGGGTCCCTGTCTGCTAAATACAGTAGCTTCGTCGTTGGGCGAAATTTCAAAAAATCATTTCTCGAATACTATTATTTTTTATCATTTTTCCTTTTGTTTTTATGCTAATTTCGACAAGATCTTTCATATAAGCTTCTCTTGAAAATCAATTCCACGTCCCCTTAACGGAAAAGAACCGTATGTACGTTCTTAACTGGTAACGCGCAACACTGGTATCTTGGGTGTGGCAGGCAAACTAACTGTTTGCTTTCCATAGGGTTGGCATTATAAAATACATCTATAATTTGCATGCATACTATCAAAAGTTTCACGGGAGTTGTCCAAAAGTACGCAAACGATTGCGAACTGTTTACGCTAATGCGTCCTCTTATCTGATCTACCTATCTGGCTTTATGATTCCGGTGATCTATGCTATGGACACAGGTGTGAGATGGACTGGTAGCCATATCCAAATTCAAAAATTCGTAATTTGAATCAAAAGTTTGCAATCATATCGAAACTAGTGGAAAACTCTGGTAGAACTTGTAATACACGTATTTAATGCGCCTATTTAACAACACTTGGCTTGAGTGAAAGGTAATGAGGTAGCACTCAATAGGATAGATTAACGTTAGGCGGCCTAGTGCGATTTACCTTCCTATCGAGTTTAAAATGAACCTTCGCAGAACCTCCAGTCATCTGGAATGCTTACAATCTGGAATCTGGAATGCTTAGACAGTCTAAATTCTAATTGAAGAGATTGGACGATGAGCTCCAAACCTTCATCTGTACTCCATTCTTCTGCACCTCCAGAGAAAGATTTCCAAGATTGAACTCGATCGTCTTGAAATAGGAATAATCTTTCTAACTGTGCTCTTTTTATTTAACCATATAACGATTGACATCACACAAACGCACCTCAACTGTTAGCTTACCGCCGTCGGGAACATCGAGAGCAATGTTGACGGGTTTCTTCCCCTGCGGAGTAATATAATAGACATAGTGTCTTTGGCTGTGATGTGCAAAGCAGTCTTCGATAGGTTTTCTTACGACATGTAAAACATTTTTAAGATGCAAGCCAGTCAATTTCAACTTAACGAAGGCAGCCGGCGCACTATACGGTAGCATTTCGAATTCTTTTCTTTTTTGCAATTGCAATATCCAATTTAGGTTAAAGGGAGTGAGAAGCGATAATAAAATTCGACCAAATTATAATGAAATTTCCTATTTTGCCTTTAGAAATAATAAGAAACATAAAATAATTATTAAAAAATTTCAACAAATTTTCTGTATGAATTTTTTTCGTTCCGCGGGTCGGGCGTTCAGTATAATGATTCCGTTGGCTGGGCCCCTCTCTGCTAAACACAGTAGCGTCGTCGTTGTTTCAAAAATTAAAAAAAAAATCATTTCTCGAATACTATTAATTTTAATTATTTTTCCTTTTGTTTTTATACTAATTTCGACAAGATCTTTCGTATGAGCTTCACTTGAAAATCACTTCCATGTCCCTTTAACGAAATGAACCTGTTCTGATATGATAAAAGAGCGAATAGAACCAGAAGCTCGTGGTCAGACTCGTTTGAAATTGAATCAGTTGCTTACGATTAGTCAATATAATCGCTCTTTCTACCAGCACTGTTGTGTGTTAAATTTTTAGCTGTTGAGTTAGTAAATATGTTAATTTTCAAGCACGCGATAATATTGCTGAATTTTTCTGTTTTAAGGTTATATCGTACGTACCAGAAGACGGTCTGTCGTTGAGACGAGACGATCGTAGGCTGTTTCCCTGTTTTAAATGACATAGCTTTTGTAAATTATATGAAACCTCTGTTTAATACGACCTTTGCTCTTATAGACGCGAACCTATTAGATATCTAATGATAGATGTATATCTAATGATGATAGGGTACTGCTAATTTTCAGTTGAAGTCAAGACTTTTCTCTCACCCGGTAGCTATTATCGCGGTGTGCACTAACAGTAGAGAAACCACCCGAAACATTTTACGAAGAGAAATCTACAAGTATAGGAAACGGGACGCGATTTTATGCTGGAAGTGAGGTGAGGAGTATGAGAAAACTGCAATGAGGTGTGTGAGAGAGGGATGGAAGTGGAAAATATAACCATTGGGAGAAATTGCAAGCACTTTCTCTTCTAGAATCTCTTCTTCTTCTTCGAGTCTTCTAGAAACAAGTAATGAAGAATAATCGATAAGTTTCGACAAGTTACAGATGTTGAGAAAATCAGCCGATTTCCAGGAGCCGTATATGAATTCATCTGATCGAGGTCTCTTCCAATGATTGATTTCTCCTACAATGTTCTTCTGACCTTTGTCAAAGATTCCTTTCTCCTCCCGTTAGCATAAAGATAAGTCGTCATATAGGTGTGTAATGAGTAGGGTTGGGCAACCGGTTCATCAATTGCATCATTTACACGCTCTTTCGCCTCTCGTCTCTTCATTCGTCAACGCTCTCTCTCGGGGTGTGCGGTGATGTGCACCACTTCAACTCATTCTCTCTTCGCACTTCTCGCTGGTTCCGTCAACTCCCCTCACACATCGTCACTGCCCCCTCCCTCTCTTCATTCAAATCTCGTCTCTCATCCTTCCCTCTTCGCGATTTGATTGTCCCCCGTTCGGTATCCGCGAGTAAGACCAATTCTCGATAACCCGCCGCCTGCACATGACCAAGGACAAGTCGACAGCCTCAATCGAGACAAGAGCCTAGTCCCACTCTCACAGTCCACTCATACTCAATCGGTCCTCGTGCTGCACTCTTCTGGGAAGGTTTGGTCCGAGAAGCGGATGCCCCCACCCCCACCCCCATAGCATTCTACAACATCAAAAAGCGAACAAGATAGATCCAGAAACGAACTTACGTTGAATAAAAATACGGGAGTATTACGATGGTTCGGAGACACTATTTTGAGGATGGATAGGAAAGGGCTACTTTTTTATAATTTCATTTTAATGTTTTCCGTGCGGGACCATTCGCAAAATCGCAATTATTAAATTCGAACTACAGTTTCGCTTTTTGATATTTTTGGCTTGGTTTATAATGCTGTCCCCCCTCTCTTCACTTGTGCTATCCCTACCCCCCCTTCCGGAGACTACAACAATCTACTTATATTCATAATTATGTTTCGTTTCGGCTTTCCCGATGATAAATAATAATGATAATAATTATTTATCGAAGAGGCTATGGGAGTTCTTATTGTTAGTCTAACATTGCGATGACTTCTTCGTAGCTGTGTGCCGTCTTGCCCACCATTGAGTCGAGTCCTTTCTGCATTAGTGTTGTCAGAGTTTTTTTAATCAGAGGCAGAGGGTGATCTGCTCCTATTTCTTCTATCGGTTGCTAGTGGCGTTCTCCATAAATTCAAATATATGAGAGGATCAACGAAGGAAGAAAGAGTCGAACCTCCCGTACGGCACGCACTAGGTCCACTCCGAAAGCTCGTCCAAGCTAAAGTATTACGTAGAAGGAGCTAGTCATTGTTTTTCGTAAATTCGCTTTCCTAAAGGGTCCCTCCAACCATCTCATTCATTTCAAGAGATAACCAATTAAGAGCTGTTGATTGGTTGTGAGAGACAGGAGAAGAATGAAGAGACGCAGACAGCGAGAGAAATCTTTGCACAGCTTTTTTCTCAGAAACGGCGAAGTTAAAATTAAAAAGGAGAGAGTATGAGACTCAGGACACTGAGAGCTATCCAATGATGTCAAAACACGCCGTGTTAGCCAATGCACTGTAGTCCGGGCCGCGTCACACACGCGCAGCGCGTAACACTCAAGCAACACGGTCGAACTTTTGGCGGGAAAAATTTGGATAGGCCTTATGGCAACCATGGCCTCCAACTGCTGTTCATTTAAAATGGTCAAAGCGGTTAAAACAAATTGTTTCTTTATATTGTTGCGATTGATGCATTTATCTGCGTGTAATGCGAGCCATAGTTATTTCAAAAGATATATTCTAAAGGTTTGCGAAGCCTTCAACTGTTTAATATTCGAAGTTTGACACAGCGCTATACCTACCTTACAACCCTACTGTACTTATTAGTGCCGTCGAATCAGAACCTTTGTCCCCAATCAGATCCTCCCTTCTCTCCCTGGTTCCCATTCGGAACCTCCACCGCACCCCCCTAGCGGCGTGAGGTTCCGAATGGGACTAAAGGTTCTGTTTGAGGTTCTGTTTCCTCCGAGGTTCCGTTTCCCTCTTTGCCATACTCTGCTCAAATTGACTGAAATTTTCTGTGATTATCTCAGGAAATCTTCAAATTATCAAGCGAATATTATGTAGAAGGAACAATCAGTTTATTTTACATTCCCAGTCAACTCTTTCATCACCTGTATTTTCTTGACATATGGCCAGATTTCTAAATAACTCAAAGTGAAACAGGTAAAAAATAAAATAGATGAAAAGAAACGATCAGAAACAGAGACTGAGATTGGAAAAACTTGAGAAAAAAGCGTATTCACTTCCAAATTTGGCTGAAAATTAGAAATGTTTTCTTTTGCACATACATGCAATTTCAACTTGGGGCCTACCAATGTAAGCAATAAGATTTTAGCCTACCAATAGGGATTCTGATATAATGTGGTGCCTACCAAGTGAAGTTTCTCACAAATAGAGGGGCCTACCACCCGACCGTCCGGTCCGTGTCGATGTATGCTTTCGCATCAATAACACTTGATAGTATTGGAGATTTTACAAAATACTAGAAAATTGACAAGGGGGAAGGGGAACCTGACGGGAGACAGAACCTCAAACAGAACCTTTAGTCCCATTCGGAACATCATTGAAGTTTCGGATGAGGGCCGTAAGCTTATTGATAGTTGACTTTGTACTCGAGATAATGTTCTAACATTCTAAAGCATCGTGCAAAACTTACCCATGGACTGATAACGCGGAACACACCAGTAGTAATACCGCCGCGCGAAGCATTCTGAAGCGAGGACTACAAGTATAGCAGAAGTGGGAAATGGTGCCAACCGGGGTTTTATCACGGTGATTCTCTATCTGAAGAGTGATGAGGAGTGTGGGAAAAGAGGAGGACAAGCCTCGACGTACAAAAAGCATTGAAAGTGTACATAATGGCTGACAGTTATGCATACTGTTTTAGACGACGTGTATGTAACTCGAGTTTGATTTCACCATTGACCGCATTCATAGAGGGAAAAATCAATCCGAGCTTTCGCTTTTTGTTAACCACAACGATATCTCAGAAGAGGTTCTTCTTACAAGTAGTCTCTTAAAATACGTGATATTCACGATGAAGCCAAATAACTGGTTGGCTTTAGTAATCTCGTGATTAATATTAGCTGCATGAGCTCTTTTGATTAAAAAACCACCAAACCACAGGGTTATTGCAAGATTCAACAGCCAGAGAACGAGCATAAAGGATGAAAAAGTCTCTGTCTGCAGATGTTGACAATGAAGAACCGCTAGTGCAGTAGAGAATAACATGTAAACATGTATTATGTAGATTCCCTTGAATCCTGTCATGTATGAATGCTCCAAGTCGTCAGAAGCATCTTCTATTCTATGTGACTTTACGATTGTCGTCTATCAATTCTCGAACTTTCGCGCCGGCAACGCTTTATAAACCTTTATTGCTCAATCAAAAGCGTACTCTGCTGGTAGGTGTCCCCTCCCAGTTGTGCGGGATCGTCGTGTGAGAGAAGAGGGAAAGTGAGATGTTCTGAGATTCGAGAAACAGACAATATATCGGGAAAAGGTTGTTCGCCGTCATAATCATCGCTACGGGGAAAAGGACGGAATAAATAATATGGTGGGGCTGCTCAACGCTAGGTGGAATGGAATAGGGCCGGGTAGGTGGAAGAGTGTGGGAGTCATCGCTGAGTTTAGCCGAACCTGCAAGGGGTTGAGTTTTTAACGGATATAGAAAACTTTTTTTAATATTTTTTACCTATATAATCACGTCACAATGTTCACTGGTCACGTGTCACAATGACAGCAGTACAAATGCTAAGTAAACGCCACGCCAAACATTGCACTGCTTCAGGTAGGAACTCTCGCGCAGCAAATGTTTTGGTGTAAACAGCTTGTTTCATTTGCATTTATAACAGTGTACCTTGGCTTCTGAATGTTGTCAATGGACCGTAGGGCAGAGGCGAAGTCGAAGTCGTTCATGGGCGAGCGTCGCTCCTTTGCGGGGTTCCTGAATGATAGGATGGAATTTGGCAATGCGACGTTGTCATCGTCTGTTCATGCTACTTGAGACTAAATCGATATCTTATGTGCACCGGAAATCCGTAAACTTTCTATCATATAGAAAAGCATAGCTGGTCTCAGTGATAGCTTCACCAAAAACACGCTCGCTGCAGATATCCAGCTAGCAAGTTACAAGAGTCCTCTTGTCTATCTTCTGATCGTATTTGCCGTGTGCACGCTAAATCTCCGTTTCCCTGTATTGTGCAAGTGATACTCAACGCGGTCCTCGACTGGATCTCGTTACCGTAATCCCCCCGGTTGATCCGCTTACCGTTCTTCAAAGGCACGGGCGCTGACGAGCTCCCGGAGGTAGCTCTTCTCTTCCGGGGAGAGGTAGCCGTACTGTAGGTCGGAGGGGGACTGGCCGAGGGGCGAGGAGGTGACCAGGAGGGCGAGGAGGGCGGTGGACAGGAGGAGGGAGAGGAGCAGCGAGGAGGAGGAGGAGGCGGACATCGTGGACCAAGTCTGGAGGGTATTACAGATAAGTAGGGGGATGGATAGGGCGAGAGAGTAGGCACAAGCTAGCGATGAGCAACAGTAAAATGGACAAGTATGCGAAGGAAGGCTATGAGAGATTGTGATAGGCGACTTCAGTTGAGCTTCCATGCGGACATATATAATAGTTGGAGAAATCATAGGTGTAAAGCTTGAAACGTGAGCGAAACATACGATACCGTATTAGGATAGGCACATAGTTGACTGGAGAGCCGCGCTCGCGCGTTTTATGCCATCGTTGGAAAACAACCGTGAAAGTGGCTCCGGTTCACACACATTCTGTAGCAGACCTCCTGAATCTCGCGTCCATTTAATGGAATTAGACCCCTTTTTCCAAGGTTAGGTTTCAGGCGGTAGTTATAAGAAGACTTTCTTCATGTCATTTGATCAAGCATACCCCAAGAAATTCGGCTATGGGACTCGATTCATTAGGCCTATTCCGCGGGCGACTTACGAAAAGACGCACGCATGCGCCATTGGCGGTTCACATGCTGGCCCGCAATAATTTCTAACGAGGAACTCTCGGATGGTGGTCGAACAAAGAAGAAGACTTGACAGCTAATAACCGAGAGTTCGCGAGCTGTCCCCGCTCTAATTGGAAGGCGCACACCACAACGCGAAACTACGACTAATTATTCACTGCGAGCGGGGTTATGTTGAAGTACTATGCGAACGTAAGAAAGACAATGACACGGCTAAAGATGAGGATAGGACGTCATTTGATGATGAAAATCTCTTGTTTGCGCAGCGGTTTACGTGCGATTTTGTAGTACGTGATTTTCAGACTGTTTTCTAAATACGATAAGTAATGTATGGGTCGGCAAACAGTGAGCTAATGAATGAATGATGAGATGGTTATGTGTCGAGAAACATAAATAGCGCTCGCGGCACAGCATTCCGCCCGGTGACGGATGTGTCTAATAGCGAGTTGACCACTATTTTTGAATTTTCTCAAGAGTGGCCGAACCAATCCGCACCAAAATTTCGGCGCTCTTGCAATACATGGTGACGAGCTTAAGTTTTTAGATTCATAATTTTCGTTTCACTTATTCGCCTACAGGATCGGATCCTATGCGCGGAAACCGCGATTCGCTATTAGAACGGTTGGAATGCTGTGGCGCATAAGCCAAGGAAGCGAGAAAGTACTCTAAATTAAGCATAGATCAAGGGCGACGAAAGAAAGTGAGGGCAGTCATGCATTTTAATAACAACGAACTGGAGGCGTGACAAGGGCGCAAGTAAGAAAGAGCAGCTAGGAAAGAGGACGGTCGGCAATTGAACTTTACCTTTTCAGAAGTGTGCGAGAGCTAGCTGATGATATAATATTGGAGATTTAATGAAAGATGGTATGATAATTATTCGTCGAGACAGAATACGTATGACTATCATCAGAGGGCACGCATTCTACGTATACAAGAATATTGTCCATAGTAAAGTTATCAATAAAGGAACATAGAACACTCGGAAATTGCTCGAGAACACGACAAATGACGGCATGCAGATAGATAGCATAAATATGGAACGCATATCTTACCATGAATAATGCTGGTGGCCTAACCGTAAAAGAGGCATTAAAAGACGACTACTCTACATCCAATTAGGTATACGCAGCCGATGTGCAACTGAACAGTAGAGCATTCCGTTCGTGTGCCTTTTTCGGAATAATATCCCAGGATCGACTTAGAATAAACCTATGGCTATCAGGATGTGGGACAACCAACATAGATGCACCCGAACCGTGAGCTATATCCGAGACTATACAGTTTAACAGCAGGGTGACCAACAATAAGAATGAAATCTATCTGAAAAAGGCTAAGGACGAAAGAGAAGATTGGCAGGTTGAAGCATACCGTCCATGAGACACCCAAATAGCCAGATCTACGGAATACACCCTGAGGGTCTACCAAACACGCCTGAGGGGGGAGTGGGCGGGGCGGCCAAGGCAGATGACGCCTACTACAGCCTGCTCCGCGTTCCAGGAGAACAGAGAGGTTAAAGGCCCTAACGCCCAACTAAGGAGCGGCCTTAGTGATTAAGGACCTCGGTCTCCATTGAGGCCGAGTGCTCCCGAGTTGGCGCTTTCAAGTGATGCGGACACCATGCATAGTATATAGATACGGTGACTGGCAGGACAGGGACTAGAATAGGACGGAGTGCTTGGGCGCTTACTATTATCATAGTGGATTAAAAAGATCCGTCGGAAAATCATTCCGAATATAAGGCGAGAGAGTGTGCGAAAGTGAGAGAATTAGACTCATGTTGGAACGAAGGAAACTGACGGATCGGTTTACTCCACTATACTCCCAACGACAAATCTTGTGCAAAGTATGTCTATAAAACAAAAAACCATATCGAGATCAGGTAATATTATTGTTTAGCAGAAACCGCTAGGAAAGTCGTATTATTCTAGGCAGGCTCGGAGACGGCCCAGAAAAGGACCGCGATTCATCACAACTTAGTCATAGTGACATGGGGCCGCACATAGAGAGTGAGTAGTGGGTCACTTTCCGAGTCAATGGGGGGGGGCATGTTTATTACATGAGAGAGCGGGCTCTGGTCCCTGAGGGCTCGGATTCAAAGAGGGCTGGCGGATGGGCTAAAGATAGATGAAGCGGGGATCGGGTCTAGATAGGTAGATACCTCAACTGGGTGGAGTGACACTTTACGGATAAGATGCGGAGATCGTGCTAGGCGGGGCATGTTTTCTAATGTCTTCCAAGGTAGACAATAATACGTCACTAAATTAAGACTTTAATCCACAAATTCTTATGCCGAATAAAAACTCATATCCTCGCCTTTCAAATGCTGTTTATTTTTGCACGTTCCCACACTCTTCGCTTCTTCCACCCCCTGCCTCTCTAAGAAAGCACTAATATCGAAGGCTGAAAGTTGAGAAGTCCTCAAAAGGGGGCTACTAATACAACGGATCTGGCATATAATATACTCGAAATTCGACCCGCCACTTCCCAGCTCAGAAAATGTGAAGAGAGTGGGCGACGTTCGGCCTCCTTCAAAATAGCTATAGCGAAAGGGAAGACATAGTAACAAAGGAAAAAACACATCGAATAAAATGTGCGAGAAAATATTAAACAAATCTATCTTTTGGTTGTCTATTAACCTGACATTCGAAATGATAGCACTCTATACTTGAAAACATGTATGCAATGCAGCTCATCTAAAGCAATCATTCGTGCGTACTAAAGGCTAAAAGTAAGAGGTATTAGCTGTCAAGTGGTAGCCATTAATCTGATGATAGCATGTTTGCGATAACTAGGTGAATACGCATGTGGCGAACTTTATCAAATGCATTCATCTAATACGAGTTCAAGGTGATGTGCCGTCTAGAAACGCGATGCACATGCACTTCTAGATTATGAAAGCACTATACAATTTCGCCCTTGGAAAACGTTCAAGGCTATCTCTTCTAGCAAAATAAGTATATAAAAGATCATGATTCGGTGCACGTATCTAAACTACATAACTTGTTAGGTTACCGTATGGCTAACATGATGGAGGTAAATGTCACCAGGAGGCAATAATACATCATCTAAATGTCGCCCAGAGTCGCGCATAATCGTTCCCCTTGCCCCCGCACAGGGCTTTCCGGGACCTTCTACGGGAACTGCCGCAACCGGGAGCTGAGAGCCAGAAAATAGTAGCGCACAGCCGGCAAATCGGTCATTATTCCGTCAAGGCCGTCAGTCACTCTCCATCCCAGCTTTCCTACGGGGCGAGATTGTGACGGATGGCAAAGTATTATAGATATGCTATGTTGAAGTAGGGGGAGTAAATAATGACATACTAATATATTCCAGTTTTACAACTTTTATCAGGACTAGAAGTGGATGGCGCTCCAAGGGTGGGGGCTTTAATATAGATGGGAGATGTTAAAACTTCGAATCTTCTTCAAAAACCCACTAGTCCGAGTTGCCGTAGAATCTTGATTAGTCCTCTCGATCCTCGTTTGGAGCTACTCCCCCCGTGCTCCAAGTCTTCAGGGGGGGGGGGGGGGAGGATCCATCCTCTTTTCCGCGATTGAATAGACGTGGGGCACTCAGATGACAGACGAAATGGAGAGCCGACCACGCGCGAGGTGAACAGAGAGAATGAATGATGAATGAATATATAGGCGCTCAAAATAGAGTTTTCAAACATTTTCCGTTTTCAAGCCTGTGAGGTTTTGAAATTCACAGTTCTACCAAGCTTCTTTTAATCTAACGATACCCCAATGATGTAAGCTGGCTAACTTTTATATCGAAAAAAGACAATGCTCCTCGCTTTTTATTATACCGGCTGAAAGAATTCAATAGCATATGAATTACTTGGACGTATGCTGCTGTAGTTTCCGCTTGCGGCCCATAGCCAAAGGAATTATGAATTTCTCGATAGGGATCATGTTTGACCCCTAGAATAAAATGTGGTACATTTCGCTAGAATTGGTGAATCAACGTTACAACTGATAGATGAGGATTTTTCGCTTTCATCTATTGAGGGAAATTGTTTGTGCTGCGATTGAAGTTAGGTACGTGCATTGCAGGTCTTTCGCGAGTATACCTCCATTTCCCACGTCATCAGTTGTCCGTGCAGTAGCCCCATGAAATGCAGATCCGGCAGAACTAACGTTAAGAGTATGACTATACGTCCGTGTCAACAATATGACGCTATATAACCAGCAGGGAGCGACTACGAATGACATCTATCTGAAAAAGTGTAAAACGTGAAGGGCTGGTTGTTCGTAAAAATGGCGTATACCAAAGTACGGATTGAACAATGCTGACAATGAGGGAATCCTCAATGAGAGCAAGTTTATCCAATACAGTCGGCTAAATTATCTCGACAGTCTTCCGATGACGCATCGCGTTGTAAGGGGTGTACTACATCAGCAAGAAGACAGTATCGACGATGCTCTATCATATAGATCATGGGATCCTCTCCGGCATTCCTTGTGGATAAGAAGAGTTCGAAATGTGGATGCTCGTCTAGGAAAGAAGTCATCTCCCTTACGAGTGGGTCCTTGAGCCGAAGTGCGATGATAGAGGATGAAGGAAGGCGATGAGGGATGCGGAGACGAGAGATGAGCTGACCTGCCGGTTGTGAAGCCAGGACGGACTAACACGGTTGAGGAGACATGGTAAGTTCCCTTGAATCGATCGATTTTTATAAAGTACATTTGCATCTATCATTGCTAGTATCTAGCCCCTCGCGAGTACGAATAGGCACTGAAACCGTTGCCTGAGGAAAACGGAAAGTTAAGATTTAAACATTTAAGTTATGATGAAAAGAAGGAATGTAAAAACACTGAAATCTCGCAGAGAGCCTTCGGCGAGGTCAGCTCAGCCATTCTGGCGAGCGCCACGAAGCCCATGGACTTCGATGAGCTGCTCACCGAGGTAACCCTGACGACTTTGCAAAATCCCATACACTCAGAGAAATTTGTGGGGAATATTTCCCCACGATTTGCACTTCGGGAATAATTCACCAGCCGGCTGGGGAAATTTCGGCTTTTTTTGCGAATTATTCCCTAGCGGGCTGGGGAATTTATTCCCGAAGTGCATTTCGTGGTGATATTTGTGGTGAATTTTCGCTCAGTGTACCGTGAAAATCACATACCGTCAAATCCCTTACCCCCGTGCCCCAACAACACGGATATATGATATTATATGATATGATATAAATCTGCCTACGTCAACTCCAAAATCTCCCCTCAAAGATCAAAGATCAAGTATAAATATTCAAAGGTGGGCGACTTCGGCCGCTACCAGATCATCATGTTCTTCATCATCTGCCTTCCGGCCTCACTGCCTTCCGCCTTTTCTGCCTTCAATACGCCTTTCGTAACGGGTAGCGTCCTTCACTGTAGAGAAAAAAGTCCCTTGTTGATAGACATAAATTGGTTTTCTGATGCCAAAGTAATACTAATTGCTCTTGTTCTATAGAATATACGATGATAATTCACACGATTATTGACGGCAGTGAAAATCACGATAATTGAGGCATGCCGCCACACCACTGCCGCGTGCCAGAGGGCCGGGAGGACCTCATTCCGAAGGATGAGGTGACCTTGATTGTATACTGGGCTATGCTTTTCCTCTTGCACCTTTTCACCAAATACGTATGGGGAATATAGACAGAAGAGATGTCCCGTAGGCCTTGTCGTGGTTCTCCCTATGATCTGACATTCTTAGCGTCGCGAAACGGTCATTGAAACTTGTAGACAATTGTGGAATATTATTGGAGGAAAAGGAACGTTGAGAAATCTTTGCAGCGCACTCCGCTAAAAACAGTGAAACTCTCTTGGCAAAGTGCCAGCTTAGGCTAAAGCCCGGCTCCGGCTGAAGTATCACGGTGGTTAGCGGAAAGAACTGCGCAGCTCTCTCAACGTTCGCTTTCCTTCAACAATACTTGTGATAACTGGATTTGCAGCTGTGCATTTACACTTCCGGTCGTTAATTTTAGCGTGTGGTGCAGCACTGGCAAGTTTATGAGCTACAAGCAACGCTTATTTCGTTTCGTCAGAGATGCCAAAGATTAAGATTTCCGCCGTGGAGCACCTGCTTGTGCGAAGACTTTGAACAGGGGGATTATGCAAAACGAAATGTGAACTTGGAGCGCTTAAATAGCAATGAAGTTCGCTTTGATCAACTTACAAGCCAAGCTTTGAAGTTCAAAAGAGTGCTCATTGGTAGTGTGCCCACTAACTAACTTAACGAATTGGTCCCTCCTTCTGGTGTCTAGTTCGCAAAACTAGAGAGCGCTGTGGTTAGGCTCTCTTCCTCATCTTATTCCTAGCCAGAGACACAGGGAGAGAGAGAGAGAGAGAGAGAGAGAGAGAGAGAGAGAGAGAGAAATTGCCTTTCAAGGACCACTAGCGAGCGAATCGCGAACTGCGTAGTAAGCAAAGAGTGCTCATTCAAGAGCTGCGGAAGTGAGCCCAAAAGTATAATTTATTGAAATCTGTCCCCCACTATTCCGCCAGTTAAAGGGTCCTTTCAACCATCTCATTCATTCCAAGAGATAACCAATTAAGAGCGGTTGATTGATTGCGAGAAACAAGAGAGAAATGAAGAGAAGCAGACAGCGAGAGAAATCTTTGCACAAAAGTATAATTTATTGAAATCTGTCCCCCCACTATTCCGCCAGTTAAAGGGTCCTTTCAACCATCTCATTCATTCCAAGAGATAACCAATTAAGAGCGGTTGATTGATTGCGAGAGACAAGAGAGAAATGAAGAGAAGCAGAAAGCGAGAGAAATCTTTGCACAGCTTTTTCTCAGCAACGGCGAAGTTTCAACAAAAAAGGAGAGAGTATGAGACTCAGGACATTGAGAGCTATCCAATGATGTCAGAAAATGCATATGGTTTGCCTGGAGGGGCCCTTTAATTCCAAATCTAGATGAAAGGCTAGCTATAGTGGATTAAAAAGATCCGTCGGAAAATCATTCCGAATATAAGGCGAGAGAGTGTGCAAAAGTGAGAGAATTAGACTCATTTTGGAACGAAAGAAACTGACGGATCGGTTTATTCCACTATATTTGTTTAGTGAAAATCCACACCCTCAACCACCCAACACCATTACGAGCTTGATTAAATTAAATTTCACATGTGAGTGCACTTACAACTGTTATACTACTCGCCTATTATATAATTGAAAAGTTAAATCTTCCAATTGCTCGTTCTCTGTATCTTCCAATAGCCGTTCTAAGTTCTAAGTCCTCTCCATCTCAACTATTCATGGCTCAACGTCTGAGTGGGTTCCTCCTGCAAGTCAAGAATAGTTGCCCGGAAGTAGCATAGCATAGGGGTAGACATTGGCCTACATTAGATAGTAATAGCCCTTTTAGATTAGGCTTTACGGAAACTGAAAGGAGTATTATAAGAACACTCAATACTGGTTTCCGCGAACGAAGCGAACGAATTACGAACGCACACTAGGTGAGCAGGTGATAGCTATTGTTTACCACTACTATGTTCTACTTATTGTCAAGATAATGGACACTGTACCAGGGAAACACTTCCGAAAGGCTCATTCTGGGTGCGATTGTTCTATGATTATGGGGAATGGCGTGCGAAGAGGGAAGAAGGGGGGCCGGAGGCGTTGACCGGATATGGTGTTGCCCAATTGCGTGCCGGCGGCTCGTACAGTGTAGCCAGAGGGATAGTCGCGGGAGAACAACAGACATTTGAACAGGGAATGGCTCCAGAACACATGCAATGAGTGACATGATGGCTAAACTTAGGTACCTAGATACGTGCGGTGTAAGCAATGCCATACGAAATGGTTGCAAGATGAATGATAGTGATGAAAACAAGGATAAAGGCCTCTCGCATCGTAATATGCGCTACTTCAGTCGCAGCGCCAGTGTCTGCAGTACGACCAGAAGCAGGTAGGCTTTTTTTTCACTTTAGAGCTGGCTAGGGTTTGGAAACCAAGCCTTCTAATTACATTATGGGACCGTGAGAGTGATGAGGACAATGGAAGAATGAAGAGAGTCAGGCGATAAATACACAAATCGCGCTTGGTTTTCAAACTCTAGAGCTGGCATCTCTTTTGTTTGCTAATCTTCACATTAACGGAAGACCGGAGTTCTCGTGAGCGAATCTCTCGCCGCGCCATGCAGCTCTCACGCCCACTTCACCATTTTCTAAGGAGCCTACCGTATCCCTATGATCAGTCGTTCTCCAGGTCGACTACTACCGCACCTTCACCTCCGTTCCCTTCGATCGATTCGAGCGCGAGATCCAACTGGTGCCGTGTGCCAATGGATGGGAGTACGACAACGCGACCTATCTGGACTCGCTCGTCACCGAGGTTTGTACTGCCTCTTTTTAGCCTAGCATGTGGCTCAAGTATGGCTGGGCTTATTTCTATAGTTCTTGGTGTATAGCCAGATTCGTAACGCACTATGCGCCTATGAAGTCCACGCACAAGGCAAATTAATACGTGTAATAGTAAAGCATGCATGTTCATTTGGTCCGAGAAGAAAGGTGGGCTAAGAAGCGTTGAGTATTCTCATATAGCATACTCCCGTCGGCGATGACAATAGGCAGAATAACGCGTAGGCAACGTCCATACGCGCGGGAGTGGGCGCAGAGTATCTAGGTCCAGAGAGGACTCAACAATGGGCAGATGGAATGCGATATGAAAGCACCACGTATCAAAAACTGGCAAACTCAAGATATAGCATGACGCAATTATAGAAATGGCTAAAATAATTACGCAGCAAGATTAGGCGATGCTTCTGGACCTTGTGGAAACAGACAGTGGGGAGGGATAGCTAGGGATGAGGGGGATAGCGCATAGGGGGGGGGGGGGATAGAAGTGGCCGGCATATATCAACCGACCAAGAGAGCTCCGTTCCATTCGCTTTTCTCATTTCTTTTGGCTGCTGGTTCGGAAGATAGCGAACTGGTAATGTGAAAAAGCGCGGATTGTGTAACATAAACTAAACACGAAAGTGACTTTGTGAAGGGGTCAAGCTTATCTCGTACACTGGCTTGAGTCCCATTCCATATCCTGTTGTCTCTTAAAGGGATGAAGCAGCCTCTAACCAAAAGTTTGAAAATTCGATAAAATTCTTCTAAGGTTTCAAAATCTGAGGAAAAACATAGTGACAATAAGAAAATCGAAAAAAAAACTCGAAAATCGCATGTTTTGTTTTTTCGCTCCGGGCTGCCGTCGTTGAGAAGAATGTCGCTTTTAGCTTAATTTCTTTCGCTAAACACAGTATCATCGTCGTTGGGCAAAATTTCGAAAAACCATTTCTCGAATACTATTTATTTTTATTATTTTTCCTTTTGTCTTTATACTAATTACGGCAAGACCTTTCGTATAAGCTTCACTTGCAAATCACTTCCATGTCCCTTTAACTAGCATCTCCGGAAGGCAGTCTGGGTAATACTTATATAGCATGAAAAGACTATAAACTATGGTGAAAGAAGATCAAAGAGCTATAAAAATAATGGCGCACAACGTGCGCTTCTTCAAGCCACGCAGATAAAGGAAAGCAGAAGAGATTTGGTCCTTGAGGGGCAGAGATCAAACAATGGGAAAGAGCAAAGCATACTACGAGCGCAGAGCATGGTGGCCTTTTAATTCCCATTTCATTAGCTGCTTATTTCATAACAGTAGCTTCCATACCACACATAAATAAAGCATGACTCATGCGCTGACGAGGCTTCTAGATGGAGGAGAATCAAAGTTGAGACCGGTAAGCTTTTGCGAATATTTCATCTCATTTTGAGCGAAATAATTACGCGGATAATACGTAAAGATTGGTGAAATGTCCATCGTCCGTCGCTACGCGAATCGGTGGCTGACAGATATGACCACTTCTTCTTATCTACCACTTCTTATCGGATATGAGATGGGTAGGGAAGAATACTAAGCGATATAGCGTCGGGAAATGGTAGACGTAGGCGCAGTAGGAATGAAAGCAAATGACGTAGCTTATATTCCACCACGAATTCGCACTCTGCCAAAGCGGGAGATGCTCCTCAAAATGTGAAGTGCTTTCTCCGCCCTCCCCCCCCCCCCCCCTCCGCTTCCGCTTTGAGCTAGGCGGCACTTGTTAAGAGACAGCGAAAATAGCAAAACTTGGGAGAAGCGAAGGTAGACGATGGGGAATGCGGGGAGAGGAGAGGAATACGATTAGAACTCGAAAACGGGGGAACAACATGGCGTCAGCCAGGACGATGTTACGTGGACTACGTGGTACACCGAGTGAGATTTGAAGAGATTCATATAAACACCCTTTTGATAAGTCGCATTCCTGCCGCTTCGTTCCAGTCTGAATGCGAAAAATGATGCAATTCTTCGAAACAGGATGAAGCCTTGTACAAGGCAATCCGGACCTTTCCCATAACTCTGCTTCGCGGTCAGCTAATAGCGGTCCTATGCTACCTCGTGCAGGAAGTCCATGACTACGAAAGGGCTCAGGTTATGGACTCCATAGCTACCTAGAGCACAACTACGTGCAAGCACGGATGCTCTTTGATCCAGTAAGCAGATATCTAGGGCTCCATATGATTAAAAACATGACCCCCCCTACGCAGTACCTGCGTCAACGCCCACCCCACGCCTTCCCCCCTTCCTTCACGTTGTGCAACCGAATCTGGCCTCTTACATTAAAGGTGTCCCCCCTACTACATCCTGTTGTTCACCCTGGGGGCATTCGTAGAAGCTGCGCTCGGATTACGCTCATTCTCTCCGAAACCTGTGCTGTCTCTCGACTTAGTCGTCGTCCCTACTCCTTCCGCCGTCTGCGATATCATCCCCGCAGTGCAGCACGCTTTTTGCTCGTGCCAAGATTGTAGTGGACCGGATTTCTAGTGTAGTAGGAGAGCTCTTCTTGCCAGAGACTGACGTGGGGGGCAATCCCCCACAACCCCTGGCTTGGGGCACAATGTTCTAAATATTAAGCGAACGAGCCAGAATGTTTGGAAAAAATTATTTCTGTGCGAGAGTTCCTATCGAAATCAGTGTTAATTTTCGGCATCTCGTTCGCTTAACATTTACACTACAGTCAGAACATTGTGGGGGTTGAAATGGGAACAAAAAATTAAATTGAACAATTTATTGAGACATGTAATGGGTATGTTGGCCATCGACTCTTTCTCTTCTTCGCTCTCCTTTCTGTTGCGGCTGCCCTACCCCATAGTGAACATTTTCAAGTGAAGCTTTTTTCCCGACTCCCACCCCCGTGATATCCTTTTTCAACCCCTCCTGCCGCACACCGCAAGGTGTAATGATATAAAGATAAAGATAGAGGTACACGTCATACAATGCAATAATATCCTTTATTCCTCTCTACGATAGTCAGTGCTCTTTGATCGTTATTCACTAATCTTCATTTTTCATTTGCAGTTCTCTCTGTACTGCGACGACCGATGGTGGGTCGAGTTCTCGACCACGATCTTCTACGTCGGCAGCTTCATCGGCAACATCCTCTTCGGCTACGTCGCCGACAAGTTAATCTTTGATCTTTGCAGTTTGACCTTTGATCTTTGATCTCTGGCCTCAGGTACGGCCGCCGCCGGTCCTTCTTCATCATCCTCTCAACGCTCGTCATCTGCGGGACGCTCAACTCGTTCGCCTGGAACATGCCGTCGTTTGTGGTTTGTAGTTTAATCTTTGATCTTTTACTTTGATCTTTGATCTTGTACTTTGATCGTTGATCTTGTACTTTGGTCTTTAATCTCCCCAACCCTCCAGATTCTCCGCTTCCTCACCGGCCTGCCCTTTCCGGCGCTGTTCCAGATTCCGTTCATCATCAGTAAGTTTTTCTTTTCGCGCCATTTTAAGATTTGAACTCGCGATTTTCTATTTCCCGGTATGGAGCTGATGGGCACGTCGGGACGGATCTTCTCGGGGCTGATGATCTCGATGTTCTTCGCGCTGGGCATGGTCCTGCTGGGCGTGCTGGCCATGTTCGTCAGGAGGTATCTATAGTGGAATACACCGTTCCGCCAGTTTCTTCCGCTCCAAAATGAGTCTAATTCTCTCACTTTTGCACACTCTCGCCTTATATTCGGAATGATTTTTTCGACGGATCTTTCTAATCCACTATAATCGTAAAGACTAGAGCATGTGATTCGTGTCTTTTTCACGATTATGCTTCACCATCGACTGGATAACAAGCCAGCTCATTGTCAACTGATCGTGAAGCATAATCATCAAAAAGACACGAATCACATGCTCGGCCTCTTCTCTTCTTACCTTTTCCTGTCGACAAATTATTGTCTCGCAGAGGTTACTGTAGTTTCGCAATTAGTCTTTAGTCGCGTCTCCTTTACCTGACGAGTATAAAGAATGAATGCGCATAAGAAATTGGTAAGCCTATCATTATTGACGAAGATGTTACCAAAATGGGCAATTTCTCTGGGAAATTTATTAGGCAATTATTGCAGATGGCGCCAACTGACCTTCTGGTGCAACGCGCCCTTCGCCCTGCTGTTCTGTTACTACTTGTACGTTCACCCTATAGGTTCAAAGATCAAAGACCAAACTACACTCTAGTATCCTGCCCGAGTCGCCGCGCTGGCTGGTGTCCGTCGGGCGCTTTGACGAGGCGCGCAAAACGCTGCAGACGATCGCCTCGTGGAACGGGAAGACCGTCGACGTGGAGGCGCTCGTGGGCAAGGTGTGGAGGATTTTTTGAATTTTCAAATTTCCCGCGCGTTTCTTAGTACTGGAAATACCTCCAGATGGCATTCGCGGACAACGTTTCGCATAGTACTTGATTCGCTTTATCGCTTCAACAACAGTTCGCAAACGCATCACGTTCTCGATAGCACAACTCGCCTCAGCACTAATTCCTAGGCGTAATTTTACGAAGTATTCAAATCGTTTTCCGCGCCAAATTCAAATCGTACTAAATGCGCGCAGCTCCGGTCGGCCCGGCGGGCGTCGGTCGTGGCGGCGGACGTCAACCGCCACAACGTCTTCGACCTGTTCCGGACGCCGAATCTGAGGATGAAGACGGTCCTCGTCACGTACATATGGTACGGTCTTCTTTGTCTTGGGAAATAATTCACCACGCTTTGCTCCTAGTGCATAATTCACCCAATTTTGGAGAATTATACGGAAAAGTCCATTAAAAACGCATTTAAAGATATTGTCACAAAAGTATTGTGCGCGAAGCTAAGCTTCCCTGGGAATTGAGGTAGCATTGTCGGACCTTGATCTTATGCCCTCCGGGGAGTAATGTGACCTCAGGGTGATGAACGCGATCATCTACAACGGCCTCACACTCAACGTCTCCAACCTCCCGGTCAACGACTACGTCTCCTTCATAATTAACGGCGCCTCCGAGCTGCCCGCCTACTTCATCATGTGGCCGCTGCTCGACTACATCGGCCGGAGGTGATCTTTGTAGTTGATCTTTGGCCTTTGTAGTTTGATCTTTGATCTTTATAGTTTGATAATTGATCTCTGCTCTCCCCCAGGTGGTCGCTCGCCTCATGCATGCTCATCTGCGGCATCGGCTGCGTCTCGGCCATGTTTGCGCCGCCGCCCCAAGGTGGGTTGTTTGTAGTTTGATCTTTTATCTTTGTGGTTTGATCTTTGACCTTTGTAGTTTGATCTCTGGTCTTCCAGAGCACCCGTGGGTCATCGCAACGATGTCGTTCGTGGGCAAGTTCGGCGTCGGCGCGGGCTTCGCCACCATCTACATCTTCGCCGGCGAGCTGTACCCGACCGGTGCGGTCTTTGATCTTTGATCTCCGTATTTTGATCTTTGATCTCCGTAGTTTGATCTTTGATCTTCAGTCGTTCGGGCCATCGGCATGGGCATGAGCAGTATGGTGGCCGGGTCGGGGCTGCTGCTCGCGCCGCACCTCGTCGCCCTGGTATACACTTCAGCGTGTAGTTTGATCCCTGATCTTTATAGTTTGATCTTTGATCTTTGATCTCAGGGTAACTACTGGAAGATCCTACCGCTCATTCTGATGGGCGTCATGTCGCTGTCGGCGGGCATCGCCACCTTCTTCCTGCCCGAAACGCTCGGAGCGCCGCTCCCGCAGACGCTCGAGGACGCGGAGAACTTTGGTTTGATCTTTGGTCTTTGATCTTTGATCTTTAATCTTTGATCAGTAATCTTTGATCTTCCGCAGGTCGCAAGAAGCCGGGCCTCTTCTCCGCCCTGTCCGAGGAGCAGAAGAAGCGCGTGTCGGACTCGTCGGTCGTGCCGCGCAGTTGCTCGCGTGACGAGAACATCTGAGGGGCACGGCGTCTTCTTTCGCCCCACTTTTTCTCTGCGTCTCTCCAATCTTTATGCTCTCCCTCGTAATTTGCACACGAATCTATCCTATAGTTGAGTAGCCTAGTTTTATCATATAGGAAATAAATGTACTATAAAATAGATAAAACAGAATCGATGAACGTAGGAGACGAGATTGCCACTAGAGTTCAGCCCGCGAGTTCTTTCGACGCTTCACAGTGTTCATGGCAACAGTGAAAATGTTAAGCGAACGAGATGCCGAAAAATAACCCTGATTTCGATAGTAACTCTCGCACGGAAAACACCGTACCCTAAGCATTTTGGCTAGTTCGCTTAACATTTAGAACACTGTGGTTTGTGTGTCATACATTTTCACGGCCGCGCGTCGTCCCACCGTCATCAAAAGCAATGAAATATACCGGCTGAAAAGGTTCGCAGGCACAACTCTACAACGAACACCCCCCCCCCCCCTCACTACGTTTTTCTCCAAAGGGTAGATTACGCTTGCAAAAGGAGAGAGGGGAGGTGAGAGAGCATGGGAATCGGAGAGACGCAGACACAGTCGCAATTGGGCATAATTCGGACTGGCGGAACGTAGTTCCCCCCCACGCCCCCCAAATTTGCCATTCTCCACTTTTCCATTTTGTTTTTTTTTCAATTGACCGCTGAAGGCCCCCTCCGACCACTTTTTGACCATATGCTTTTTCGACATCATTGGATAGCTCTCAGTGTCTTAAGCTTCGACCAAAATGTGGAAAGCATGAAACTTCGCCTTTACTTAGAAAAGGCTGTGAAAAGATTTCTCTCGTTGTCTGGGTCTCTTCATTCCTCTCTTGTCTCTCACAATCAATCAACCGCATGTTAATTGGTTGTACCTAGAAATGAATGAGATGGTCAGAGGGGCCCTTTAAAGGTCCCCTCTGGGAATTTCTAACCCCTTGGTTTCTTTCTTTCATCTGAAAGACCAATGTCGAAAACATACTATCCTACATTTGCATCTGTTTCACGCTTCATAGACTAACAGACGTAGGTGAATGAAACACTGTTTATTACGTTTTCACACTCAGCGCATGTTGACATCGTGATACTAGCGATATTTTATGCCATCTTCCCCCCGGTTAAGATACCTGTGGTCTGCTAGACATTGGGCGTATTGTTCTTCGGAGGCATGACTCATGCAATAGGCGTCCGCAGGCGATATAAAGCCCTGTGGGGAGAGTCCGCGCCGGAAGCGATCCTGAAGAAAAAGAGTAAAGCTTATTGTTAGCCTCACGCGACGAGGAGCTTCCCCATCCAACCAATCCTCCCTCTTTGCATAGTGGAATCAAGCCATCCGTTTCTTCCGTTCCAAAATGAGTCTAATTCTCACACTTTTCACTCCCTCTCTCTCGCCATATATTCGGAATGATTTTCCGACGGAACTTTTTATTCTACTATACCATCATCTACCCTACCTGCCTCGTACACCGTGGAAGCTATCACAAAAATGTGTCCACATTGCCTTTTTAATAGAGGGTATTGCGGAATAAACCGGTCCATCTCTTGCTCTTTATTCCAAAATGTAAAGGGAGAGAAAACATGTTTAGATCTTACGCCATACGTAGCTGAAGCAACGACCAAGTTCATGGCAAGGAAAAGAGCGAGAATAAACTGCATTTGCCTTATGCTTTGCCACGCTTCAAATTGTCTTTATAAGAAGCTTTCAGACTGATACTCAGTTCTATAGAACCGAGGAAATGAGGAGAGAAAGATGCGAAGGGAAGGTGACCACCATGGGAATTTGTATGATGAATCAAGGCTTTAGTTCAACTTTTGAAACCGGAGGACTTCTTCCGCCTTTTTTGTCTCGATTGGGGACAAAGCGGAATGGAAATTGGAATGGTACTTCGTCACCACATTACATATTCATACCGCCTTGCTCTCTCGTTGGAAATAGGAACAATTGACGGACCACATTTTCTTTAACCGTATATAATAGTGGTGCTCGCATGCTTCACGGTTATATATAGTTGAGGAACTGACCATGAAACATACCCGAATATTTATGAATATAAAATATTTATATAAATATTATCGTATGTATATCGTCTCGTTCGTCCGAAATAATGGATATGGCACATTGAATGTTCCATCGTGACTTTTGCTTTCGTCGATTCCTATGCGCTCTGCCATGACGCCAGGCGCGATCCAAATATTATTATGTATCGCCTGCCTCGCGGACAACGACCGTATCGCTGGAGAAACGTCGCCGGTAAATATCAACAACATCCTTATCTCTGCTGTGAGACGAGACAGGTCCTATTGTTTCGGGCGAGAGATTAGGTTGTTGATGGAATGAGAACTCGCTGGTAGAAAACAACAGAGCATGCTATATAAGACGCTTCTAGATTGATGCATATGCGACCTTCTAGCGATACTATATTATCTAAATCACAATGTTCTGACAGCAGTGTAGATGTTAAGCGAACGAGTTGTCGAAAATTAACCCTGATTTCTGCAGAAACTCTCACATAGAAAATATTTACCCCAAATATTTTGGTCTCGTTCGCTTAACATTCAGAGCATTGTGAAATGTACTGTTAGAATACCGGATTACATGACTCCCGTTTCTTTCAAGACTACATCTTCAGGACGTCCCCTCCGTCATTCTTCTCTAGTGTTTCACATGTATTTCAGCCTCATGTATTTCAAGTATTTAGCCATTCAGTTACCTCTAATTTATGCGTCTCATCAAGATGTCCCCTCCATCCCTCCTCCTCCTCCTCCCCTCCCTGGCTTACGACCAAGCGGTCGGCGTCAACGGAAGGCTGCTGTGCAAGAAGCAGCCGATGGCCAACGCGGATATACGGCTGATAGAACTGGACACCTGTGGGTTCCGTGTATTTTTGAACTATTACGAAAATTTTAAATCGTGTCATTATTTTCGACGAATCAGATGAGCAATGCTTTGCGGATACTATAGCGTGAGTACACACACGTGCCTTTCCTGATCGTTTAGCTTAGCATGCAAATGCGACATTGTTATCTGTTTAGGCAGTTTATGCAGATCACAACGAAGTGCGAATAAGAATATATAGTGGGACAAACCGATCCGTCCGTTTCTTCCGTTCCAAAAGGAGTCTAATTCTCTCACTTTCGCACACTCTCTCGCCTTACATGCGGAATGATTTTCCGACGGATCTTTTTAGTCCACTATATAGTCTAGAAAATCGGAACGTATAATTCGTGATTCCGCCGCTACGGTGTTTAGCGATTTTTTCACGCTTTGAAACGATACTATTCCGATCCAAGACAAGATATCATTAACATGGATAACAATTTTAGATCAGTATATCCTAGAGCTTCACATCGTGCATATTAGAATTTGGTAAGATCAGTTTGAAAGGTACCGGAATCGGCGCAACGACCGGAACGATTATATCTTCCATTTTTCTCTATATATGCCTCAAAAATCAAAAAGTTCAGGGCCCGACCCGGACGACACGCTGTCCACGGTGAAGACAGACCACCACGGGCGGTTCACGATATACGTGAGTTAGAAATAGTTAATAATGCTTCGTTTCTGCGCGTTTCTCTATAAATTTGCGCATAAGACTGCTATAGAATACTCTGCCAGCTGAATTTATTGCAATCTTTCCGTACTAGTTTTTGGAAAACTAGCATTTGAAAATATAGTGGACCGTCGGAAACTCATTCCTAATATAGGGCGAGAGAGTGTGCAAAAGTGAAGGAATTAGACTCATTTTGGAACGCAAGAAACTGCCCGATCGCCGTTTATTCCACTATGAAAAAATCAGGGGTCGGAGAACGAGATAACGCGCATCTCGCCCGTGCTGACCATCCACCATCGGTGTCCGCACCACGGCCAAACCTCGCATCCGTCGGTACGATGTTTTTAATTATTGATAAATATAAATTTTAAAAAAAGATTTCATCTTTATTGATTATGCATATTTAAAAATGGTAAATGAATGCAATCATTCATGCCAGGCCTGTCTGCGCAAGTTCTCGCACGTCATTCCGAAGGAGCACGTTCACGACGGGGACGGGGAGATACGGTAAGATACGGTATAGTAGAGAAAAAGGGAAGATATAATCGTTCCGGGCGTAACTCAGATTCCGGGGCCTCTTGCGTAACTCCCTGCAATCCTAACGCGTACTATGTGAAAGTCTTGGTTGTGGTGATCTCAAAAACATTCATTCTCTTTGATATTTTGATTTAGAGGGGAATGGCGCTCTCTCAAAGTGCTAAACAGCGTAACTCGTAAAATTGAATTATACGTTCTGGTTTCCTCCACTATAGGAGCGTTCGACACATCTATAGTAGATTAACAAGATCCGTCGGAGAATCATTCCGAATATAAGGCGAGACAGTGTGCCAAAGTGAGAGAATTAGGCTCATTTTGGAACGAAAGAAACTGACGGACCGGTTTACTCCACTATACACTCCACGTTTACCGCTCATCGACAAGTAATCTGACCATAGGCATTTTCTATCTACTGTATCCTCCTCTAGTTCACGCTTGCAGCGTAATACAGTGAAAGAAAAGAGGGGATAAGAAAAATAGCAATAACTCATCAGGAATACTTGCAGGCACACTACCGACCTGGGTTGTTGTAATCTGGATCTGGTTTGCTAAAATAAGGAATACTTGCACAGATACTACGACCTGGGCGACCTGGAGATGGCTGAGCGGTATCGGGACGAGAAGACGGAGTGCGACCCGTCCATCTGACTCAAGCCCTTTGCCTACCTCGTCGTCGCCCAGCTGTAAAGGAGGGCATACCTATTATCACAAGTTGCACGAAAGTTTGTCCAAAAGTACGCAAATGATTGCGAACTGTCTATGCAAATACGTACGCGCGCTAATCTACACCCCTCCAGCTCCGAATTTTCTCACGATTCTACTCATCCCTGCCATGGTCACGCGTAAGGGCTCGTATAATTAGACGCAGTAATCGACGGAAATCGTTTGCTTTCAATCAAATGTTTTTTTTAAATCGTTCCGGATTTGTGGACAACTCCCGTGTAGGAGGGTTGGCAAACCAATTCGTAAAGTGCATCATTTGCATCACGGCACACCCGCGGGAGAGGGATGAACAATGATGAGGCGCGAGGCAAAAGAGCATGCAAACGATGCCCTTTAGGAATCGGTTTGTCAACCCTATCTACCTATGAGAGATGTGACTGCGAGTTATTTTGGTCAATACGTGTGTTTCATGGTCTTTGGGGACGAGATACATCGAGGTTACGCGTGGTATACGAAACATAGGCTTCAAAAGATCTCCCGTGCACCTCTCTACTCCTTAAGGAAGGATCCTTATGACCGTCCTCTTCGTCTTATCATCTTTGTTCGGTTACCTGATATATTAGCCGCTACACTACATTACACACAGCTCGAGTTTCCCAACTTGTGGCAGTCTCTGCGCCTCTCCAAGTTCCATACTCTCTCGCGCTTCTTCTAATTTGCTTACGAATCTATCCTATAGAGCAGAACGTTGTGCCAGTCCTTCTTCGTTGCGTTGCGAATCGAAATAATCCCTTTTCCAGATCCTAATGTAGATCATGCAAGTGGTGGAAATGTATATCAAAGGCTGGGGCATTTGTACAAGCTCGAGATTAAACTAGACCACTGTATTTTTTTGTATTACAGAGCTGCCAATACGCGAATTTTTCCCTTATTTCAAAAAATTTCCATCACTTATGCGATTCGGGTTCAAAATAGTGTTGTATTACTGAATAATTATCGTTCTGTTTCATTTGTATCAACATTTTTTCACATCTTGTTACTTCAAATGATTGTATACATACCGATTGTACTCATAAAGATTCATTATACGTTGATTAGAATTTACATTAGCAGAAACTGCTGTGTACACATATAGTAGAGAAAAAGGGAAGATATAATCGTTCCGTTTGTAGTGCTGATTCCGGTGCCTTTCAGAGCAATTTAATAAACTTCTAGTTCGTATCATGAGAAAGTCTAGCACAGTGTTCTAGACCTTTGGAAAGCGAAAACTACAAGGATTCCATCTTTTCAGAGTTCTAGGAAGCTCTAGCACAGCATTCCGCCCGGTGAAGAATGTGTCTAATAGCGAAATGACCACTTTTTTGAATTTTCTCAAGAGTAGCTGAACAAATCAACACCAAATTTTGAGCACTTGTGGAATTCATAGTGGCGAGCTTACGTTTTTAAACTCGTAATTTTTCGCTCTCTGGGTTGCCTACAGGATCGGATCCTATGCGCGAAAACCGCTATTCGCTATTATGACGCTTGGAATGCTGTGCTTGGTTGGTAGAAGTTAGGTTTAATGCTTATTTATCACCTTGCCCTTTTCCTCTCCTTTGTGACAATGTATTTGTGGTGCGCGGTACACCGATCTACCGTATTAGGAAATGACAGAATGATTTTTCACTTTCCAAAGGTTTTGCATTAGAGCAGAATACCGTGCTAGATATTACGGATCGCAAAGACATATATACCTTTTCTTGAAATGAAAGGTACCGTTTCAAAGCGCGAAAAATTCGTTCGCTAAACACCGTAGCGGCGGAATCATGAATTATACGTTCCGATTTTCTATATCAGGGTTGGCAAACGTTTTTCCTCCATTTTCCTGGTCATGTTCTACGGCATAGAATATTTAAGTGTATCTCCTTCCTTTCAAATACTTGTCGTAAACCTAATGTAATAATATTATGGAGCTTCTTAACTGAAACAAATAATTATGGAATGTTGATGGTGCGTTGTCGTTGGAATGTCGATGATGAATTAAAAATGTGAAAGGCGTACCCTAAACTGACATTTATTCTTGCCTTGCAAGAAAAAGGTAATTCAAATTTGCAATTATTAGACTTCTTCAGCGCTTATGTTACGTCTTTTTTTAGTCTTTTCTACGTATTTTTTCTTGGACTTTAAAGGCTCCCTCCGGCCATTTTTGACAATTAGCTCCAATATAGCTTTAATTTCTCTTGTTCAAAGAAGTTGCAAAAAGGTCTTGTAAACAGTTTTTGTTACCTCTTTTTTCTTTGCATGATAACACATATATACTACAAATAAAGAATAAAGAATGGATACACAAGTCAGAATTCAAATAATTCGTTGAGTACTGTAGCGGAGTACTGTAGTTTTTTTGTATCGACTGATTCTCGTTTTTCGCGCGCTTCACATAAGTCCATCATTTTGCTTATTTCCGCGTTATTTTCCGCGTATTTCTCTTTAATTTGCTCATTTCATTTCGGTGCTTGATTATCTCCCTATGTTGCGTACCTTTGGAGGGAACTTTGCTCGGGTAGAAGTGCGCGGTAAACGAGTTTTTTCCGACTTCTCTCGACTTATCTCCCATTTATCTCTCTGTGTCATCGGTTCCCTCTCTTTCCATTCATGTGATAGCCTTGATGTTGCCGATTTGTTCGTAAACACTCGTCTTACTTTATTTTTGTCGAAATTGTTCCCTAATTTATATAATGAAACTCCTGTTTTCCATTCGTGGGATAAATACTCGTATTTGAAATTTGTTTTGCGGTAAATCAAGAATTTAGAACAGTGGTGGAGTATTTTTGCGGTGCGGTATGGGTCATTTTTTATAGTAAAAGATGATTTTCGGGCGGAAGGGGAATATAAACAAATACAGTATTTTCCTCTGTTTCCATTCCTTTCCATCAGTCGTGTGCAATCCTTATCTCCCTTTCCATACTCTCTTCACAAATTTTTCTTTGTATATTGCATGATAAAGTGTTATTATTAGTCTCCATCAGTCGGATACGGTATTCCGCAAATGGTTAACCTCCTGCCCAACTACTTTGATTATCCATCATTCCATTTACTCTTCCTCCAACCCGCGTACTCTAATCTCTTCCCACTCTGAATTCCTTCCCTTCCCTGTCGGTCTCTTCACGCGCCCTCCCTCCCTCTCCTCATTTGCCTCCCTCCCTCTGCTCATTCCTCTCTCGCGTGCGGACGCGTCGCGGTCGGCCGGGGGGCATATAAGGCGCGAATCGGCGCGACTCAATCACATCAGTCCTCCCTTCTCTCCTCATCTCCCTCAGTTCTTCTCGTTTTTGGAAATGGCCGGTGAGTGTTTCCACCCCATCCTTATCTACCGTAACCCGTGTCAGTTTGCAATAGTCCTCCTAACTTACCGTAATCCCGAAAAGCCACCCCAATAGCTCTGTCCCACAACGGCCTACCGTAACCCAAAAAGGTCAACAATGTCCTACCGTACGCATTCTATAACTCCAAAGTCAGCTTGCGATACTCGTACCTACCGTAATATCACAGATGCTACTGCTCCGCCCACTGATGCCGGCGTCACCACCCAGCCTACCCCTCCCCCTGCTGAAGTACGGTATCCTACCGTAACCCACGTTCAGTTTGCGATAATACTGTAGTCAGGCTACCGTAGCTTTTTGCCACGTTTAGCTTACTAATCGAGATCCAAGGACTGACTACAGTAATCTAAAAGTTAACTACAGTAATCTAAAAGATAACTACAGTAATCTAACAGAAAACTACGCTAATCTAAAGGCACCAATTGCAGGTTACCGCTCCGGCCGCCGCTCCGGCTCCGGCTCCTTCCGTCTCGGCGGGCGGCTCCGTCGACCCCGTGGCTCTGGGCAAGCAGTACCAAGCCGAGTTTCAGGCCACCATTGAGGGCCTGAGGCAACGGTCTACTGGCCTGCAGGAGGTTCGATAGAGCGGAATAAAATCTACGTC